>OW026523.1:11236769-11676769 GCA_932274085.1 Protocalliphora azurea
AATCAATACAAAATGCTGTTGAAAAGGTAAAGAAATTATTAAGGCATTTCCTTTTAAAATGTCTATTAAATTTAGTAACAATTTAGAATTAATAGTAGTTTAAAAGCCCACGCTTCTTTGACAAAAAAAACGCCTTTTAGAAGAGCCTGCCTTTAGTAGCTTTTTTCTCTTTTCTCCCTCTCACTTTGATCTTTTAAATTTTTTAAGCCAAACTTTTAAGGTCGATTTTGTTTTAAGTTTTTTTTTTTTTTGTTTGCTTTTTTTCTATCTCTTCTTCTTCTCTCTTCCGTTCACAGTGTTTCGACATCAAAGATATTAATAAGCGGCATACCGCTGCAAACTCGTTTCGAAGACATCGAACCTCTTTTGAAGCCATATGGCATCGTGAAACAATGTGAGGCTGTGTCTAGTAAGGACCCACAAACTCAAACGGTTCATATAACATTTGAAAATAATGAACAGGCTCAAAGGTATTAACTATAACATTTAGTTTAAAACTCAACACTTTTAACACCAAAAATTTTCTTAAGCAAAATAATATTGAAAATTCGAAATTCTAAATTTTGTAAAATTTTTAAAAGAAATTATTGGAATACAAAATTTTGGCCCTAAATTATTTATATGTAATTAGCTTGTATAATTTTAGTTTTAAGTTTGATTATAAATTGAAATTTAAATGGTTTGAAGAAATCTAATTTGAAGCTAAATTGAGGCCATTTTAAATACTTATGATTACTATTAATTACTTTAAAGCTACAATCGATTATCATTTGAAGGTTTTTAAAAGCAAGACAAACCCTTTAAATAGAGACTGATTTGAAGATAATTTGAGACTAAATAAAGACCTGATTTGAGATTTTTTGTTTAAGAAAAATGTTCAGCTAATTTGAGGTATTATGAAGAGCTACAATTAGAACTAATTTAACGACATAAAAACCTCAGACTGCGGAAATTTCGAAGCTAATTTCACACAAGAAAAATACCTTAAATAGAGACGATTTAGGGCTATTTAATAAGTCTATTTGAGACTATTTTACTAAGTCGAATTTGCAGCTAATTTTAGACTTAATAAAGAGCTAAAATTTAAACTATTTGGACAAAATTTTAAAGACCTCAGATTAATGAAGATTTGTAGTTAATTTGAGTCGAGAAAAAGTACTAAGTTTGAGATCAATTTGAAGCTAACTTAAGACTATAAAGACCTGATATATGGGCTGTTTCGAAACTATTTGATTCAGTCCAATTTGCAACTTCACAATGAACTAGAATTAAGGCTGATTTGAAGCTAATAAGAAGCAAGATAAAAACTTTAGATGGACGAAATTTTGAAGCTAATTTGAGACTAGAAAAAGGCCTCAGTATGAGTCCATTTTGAAGCTAATTTAAGACTAGATAAAGACCTAATATTTAGGCGGTTTTAAGACTAAATGGTAAAGTTGAATTTGCAGCTTATTAGATTCTTTATCAAGAACTAAAATTTAGTCTGATTTGAAGCAAATTTGTGTCAAGGTAAACTTCTCCTATTGAGCAGCTTTGAAGATAATTTAAGACAATATAAAGACTTTAGATTGACGAAATTTTTAAGCTAATTTGAGACAAGAAAAAAACATTAGACCTGATATAGAGCCTGCTTTGAGACTACTTGATTCAGTCTAATTTGAGACCAAATTGTAGCTAATTTAAGACTAGATAAAGACCTGATATTTGAGACTAAAGTCGAATTTGTAAGAACTAAAATTTAGGCTGATTTTAAGTTAATTTGATACTAGATAAACTCTGATTGATGAAATTTTTAAGATAATTTGAGACATTATAAAAACTTCAGATTGACGAAATTTTGAAGCTTATTTAATACTAGAAAACATATAGACTTGATACCATTTTGAAGTCAATTTAAAACTATATATTGAAGTGATATTTAGGCTGATTTGAAAAAAATTTTAAACAATATAAAGATTTATGATTGGAGCTAATTTGAAGCATATTTGAAGAGAATTTGATGATAATTTGACACTATATAAAAAATTTGCATTAATATTCAAAATTAATTCATTATTTTTGTTAAACAAACAAAAAAAATGGCATCAATTAAAACGAAATTATTTTTTTAAACTAAAAATAAAAACAAACTTAAAAACAATTATATTCAAATTATTTATTTTTTCCTTTTATTTTCATCTCTTTCAGAGCTGCTGGTGGTTTAAACGGTGTTGAATTCGAAGGTAACAAATTACACGCCGAACAATTAGATAAAAATCAACGTCGCACTCAACGCAATCAACGTAATCCATATCCCGGTATGCCAGGTCCTGGACGTCAAGCGGACTTTCCGCTACGCATTTTGGTACAAAGCGAAATGGTTGGTGCCATTATTGGTCGTCAAGGTAGTACCATACGTACGATTACACAACAGAGTCGTGCACGTGTCGATGTGCATCGAAAGGAGAATGTAGGATCACTGGAAAAGGCCATAACAATTTATGGTAATCCGGAGAATTGTACAAATGCTTGTAAAAGGATATTAGAAGTAATGCAACAGGAAGCCAATGCCACAAATAAGGGGTAAATTGCATAAATTTTATTAATTAATATTTTCATTTAATATATTTTTTGTTTCAATATGTTACAGAGAAATTTGTTTAAAAATTTTGGCCCACAATAATCTCATTGGCCGTATTATTGGCAAAAATGGCAACACTATTAAACGCATTATGCAAGAGACCGATACCAAAATAACGGTCAGTTCCATTAATGACATTAACAGTTTTAATTTGGAACGCATTATTACTGTTAAGGGCGCCATTGATAATATGTCTAGAGCTGAAAATCAAATTAGCTCAAAACTGCGTCAAAGCTATGAAAATGATTTGCAAGCAATGGCTCCGCAGAGTGTTATGTTCCCCGGTCTACCACCCATGGCCATGATGTCAACACCGGGTAATGGCATGATCTTTAATCCTAGCATGCCTTATGCTCCCTGCCCCGGTTTTCCGATATCGAAGACACCCGCCCCTGTTGTGCCGCCCGTCTTCCCCAATGATATGCAGGAGACGACCTACCTATATATACCCAATAATGCGGTGGGTGCTATAATCGGTACTAAAGGTTCACATATACGTAGTATAATGCGTTTCTCGAATGCTTCATTGAAAATTGCCCCGCTCGATAGTGATAAGCCGGCGGAACAACAGACCGAACGTAAGGTAACAATTGTGGGTACACCAGAGGGTCAGTGGAAGGCTCAGTATATGATTTTTGAGAAAATGCGTGAAGAGGGTTTTATGTGCGGCACCGATGATGTTAGATTGACAGTGGAAATTTTAGTGGCCAGCTCACAGGTAAGAGGAGGAGGAATGATATGTTGGGATAAAATGGATTTCGTATTAATATTTGTTTTATTTATAGGTTGGACGTATTATTGGCAAGGGTGGCCAAAATGTACGTGAATTACAACGTGTCACCGGCAGTGTCATCAAATTGCCCGAACATGCGCTGGCGCCAGCATCGGGCGGTGACGAAGAAACACCCGTACACATAATTGGACCATTCTACAGTGTACAAGTAAGTTTATATATATATATATATATATATATATATATATATATATATATATATATATATATATATATATATAGAACTGTTCAAATTAAATTTATTAATATTAAAGTCTATAAATTAGAGATGTTTTGAAAGAAATTTGAGGCAAAATATGAGCCTCTTTTATTCAGGCTGATTTAAAGTTAATTTGAGTTTAATTATAAGATCTGTTATTGAGGCTTATTTTATGCTAATAGATAATATAAAAGGATCTACAATTTAGGGTAACTTGAGGCTAACTTAATACTATGTGAAGACCTTCAATTCATGACAATCTGAAACAAGTATGATTCAATATAAAGCTCTCAGATTGAAGCTTAATTTGAAGTTATTTTAAGACTAGATAGAGGGCTATTATTCAAACTGATTTGAAGCCAATAGAAATTATAAAAAGATCTAAAAAAAGATTTAGACTACAAACCTCTACGATTGCAGTTGATTTGAAGCTAGATAAAGAGCTACAATTAAGGCTTATTTGAAGCTACTTTAGGCAAATATAAATAATTAAATTTAGGCTCTTCTTTTAAAGATAATTTAAAACTATATAAAAAGAAGAATTGAAGCGGAAACTTTAAAAGAATCCTATTTTTTAAGGCTAAATTGAAGCTAGACTGAATCAAACTTAATTTGATACTAGGTAAAGATCTGCTATTTAGGCCTACGTAAAGCTAATAGAGACTATAAAATTATCCTACGATTTAGGCTAATTTGAAGATATTTTGAGTCAATGTTAAGACCTACGTTAAGGCTAGTTTGGAGCTATTTTAAGCCATTTTGAGGCTTATTTAAAACTATCGTAGAGACTATAAATAGATGTATGACCAATGTTAATTTAAAGCTAAAGTTAGTCAATACAAAGACCTTTGATTTCTAATTTAAAGCTAATTTGAGGCTAGTTTGAGGTTGATATGAATATAAATATATAAATACCTTAAATTATTTATGACTAATTTATAAAATGTTATTAAGGCGGATTTCAAGCTAACAGAAAATATATAAAGATCTTAGGCTGGATAAAAATATACTTATTGCGAATTTAAGATCACAGTGTGACACTGATTTAAAGCTAATTTGAGATAAAAATTTCCGTTCATATCTTAAAAAAAATTGATTATTCCATTTCCTTTAAATTATTATATCTTATAAAATAACCTTCTGTTTTATATAAAAAAAATTGCCTAGATTTCATTTTCATTTTCTTAAAATTTTCTTTATTTTTAAGATATTCTTTAAATCTTTTAAAAATGTCCTACATTTCCTCTACAATTTTCTTTAATTTCCTTAAAATAGAAACTTCATTAAAAATGTTCTTTTCCTTTTAGGAATATACCTTAATTTCATAAGAATTTTCTTTATTTATATAAAAATATTCTTTAATTTCATAAAAAATTGTCCTTAATTTATCTTTTATAATAAGAATTCTACATAAAATTATAAATTTAAACAATTAAATTCCTTTAAATGCTTCCTAATTTCCTTTAAATTTTTAATTTTGCATAAAAATTTTACTCTACGTCTTCACGAAGAAATTTTTATTTCCTAACATAAAAATAACGTCGGCAGAATAACGGGATCAAATTTTTATTTCAAACTTTTATGTTAACAGCCCGCCTAGACGTAACATAATATGTAAGATTCTTCTGTCAGAGAGTGTCAAATTCGCTCTCTGAGAAAATTATTTCGCTTGTAGATTCAAATATTAGTATTATAACATAGTGTCTACATTAGAGATTTTTTATCAAGACAAACGTCAAACTTAACGCAAATTTGTGGAAGGTGGCAACAGTTACACAAAAACAACAATATGGCGTATTCATTATTGTTTTTTATATATGCAGTTTGACAACTGTAACAACCAAAATAATAATCAACTGTTTAACTAAGGTTACCTTGTATATGTTCGCACTGATTTTGACGCTTGTTTTGATATAAATTTGCCTAATGTAGACACTAGGTAAGATGTATTATGAGACTGTGTAATGAGATTTCTCTACACAACCATCTTATAAGATGAACTGTCAACAAAATACACACATACACACACACACGGAAGTTTGTATGAGAGTGTGCTTGTATATTTTGGTAATTAGTAAAAAAAAGCGATTTTTTTGTAAAATTATTTTTTTTAATGATCTTTTTACATTAAAAAAATATTTTTATAAAAGTTGTGTTAAAAAAGTGCGATTTTTTTTCAATAAAAAGTTCATATTTATTCTGTGACTAATTGAAAATAATGATATCTTATAGGATTTTTAGAATACGTGTACCCCTTATTTAAGATTTAACATAATATAAACAAAATGGCTACTCTAATCTCAGTTGTAGACCTGTGGTTAAGGGGTGGAGAAAACGCACATGAGAAATTTAGATGTCAAATTTCCTTTTTATTGAAAATTTGATTTTATTTTTTTTTTATTTTATTTATTTATTTATTTTTTAATTTTTATTCTTTATTTTTCTTTTTGAAAAAAAAAACTAATTCATTTTGCACCTTTTTTTCGGTTAAAAAGAGTAAAATCTTAAAAAAGATAGCTTATGTTAAACGTTATTGCTCAGCTTTGTGTTTAAACATATATTGTGCAATAGATTTTTTATTGGTCCACACGTAACATATTAAAGATAGCGGTAGAATTTGACAATTGCCAACATAGAAATGTCTACGTGTACACTAGGGAAAGAAGGAAGAAAACCAAAGTAAAGTTTTTCTTTTTATTTCTACAAAATTTTTTAATGAGTTATTTTTATTAAAATGACGACTTAATGTTTCCTGTTAAATATTTTTGAAAAATTTAAAAATGTGAATATTTATTTTTCTAATCGTTTGATATATAAATATCATTAATATTGGTGAGAAAAAAATTTTTAAATTTGTTCTAGGATCATCGTCATAAATGGTCGTGTAACATCCTGTTCTAATCAGGAAGTTGAAATTTAGCCATGTTGTTCTAAATGACATCCCCTTTCATAATTTTAGGTACGTTTAAATGTAGCTCGCAAAAAGGAATTTTGGGCCACCCTAATGTCCATAAATATTAGCAAATCTATACAAAAATCATTAAAATTTATAGAAAATCTTTCAATTCATTGTAATTTTTATTAAAATAAACAAAAGAAATTAAAATTAATTTTCTAGCAAAAAAAAAAAAAAAAAAAAACAATAGCGAGTGCTTCCAAAAAAGAACATTTTCACCGTTTCAAAAGTAGACTAAGTGCATATTTTTCACTTTTTTAGGAGTTTTTTTTTTTATTAACTACTTCCAAAAAATATTTTTAGCAAAAAAAAAAAAAAAAAACTGAATAATTTGTAAGAAAATTAATATTTCTCAAATTCAAAAGTATTTTTATTATCTATTAACAAAGCTAAAACCATATTTTTATTAAAAATGTTTATAAATCTTATTTTAAGAGAAGTACTTTAAAAGCAATGAACAAAAAGCATAAAAGAAGAATATCCTAAGTACTTCCTTCCAATGACAACATAATGTTGAAATTATGCTATTTTTCAGTTCTTTTTTGCTGAGTTTTGTTTACATGAAAACCTCAAAGTCAATTGCTTTTAAAAGCAACGGCGCTGAATTTTAGGTAAACAAAACACAGTAATTGGCAACTCATTATAATAACATGTTTGTTGCTTACACACGAACATTGTTTACAAGCAAAATATGCAAACACACTTTCTAGTTCAACTTTCTACTTCTGTAGTATCCACACACAAACTTTGTTTAACCTAGTGTCTACATTAGCAAAATTTTTATCAAAACAAACGTCAAAATCAATGCGAATATATACAAGGTAACCTTAGTTAAACAGCTGATTATTATTTTGGTTATTACAGTGTTCAAATTGCATGTATAAAAAACAATAATAATAAATACTCCATTTTGTTTTTTTTGTGCAACTGTTGCCATCTTCCACAAATTCGCTTTGTTTCACGTTCGTCTTGATAAAAAAAATCTCTAATGTAGACTCTATGTAAGTGTTTACACACAGGAATATTGCATACGAACATGACAGTTTGTTGTACCCACAAACGAACTTTGTTTACATTACAGTATTACCAAGGTTAACTTCTAAAAAGTTACAGGTTTTTGTCAGTAAATTTAAAAGTTTTTCTAAAAAGTTATGTCTTAGAATTTTAAAAAATAAATGGTCAATACGTATTTATTTTCGTTTCAAAACTTCTAAAAAAAAAAAAAAAAAAAATATATATATATATATATATATATATATATATATATATATATATATATATATATATATATAATATACTTTAGAAAATCTGTATTTTTGGACGATATTCTTTTTTAGCCAATACCAATGAAGCTTTCCGTGTTCGTAATCAACTGGCTACGATAAAGAGTGAATCGAGCCCAAGAAAAAAATATAAGGAAATGTCCTACAGTCATAAATATTTATATTAATATATAAATTTGTCTGCTAATTTCAAATATAAAATCAGATTTTTTTAAATTAAAATTAATTCCGATATGGGCAAAATAAATTTCCAAAATGACCACATAAGTGAAGTAATTAATATTTTCTAAAATTTTTGTATAGTTAATAAATTCATATATCAGTGCTGCCATATAAGTGAAACAAATTAAATTTTTATTATTACTATTTTGGGCCTGTGTAAAGCGATAGAAAAGTATGTATGTTAATAAATTTTTGATTTGTATGAGATGAATAAAATATTACTAGCTCATAAGCTAGTGGAATTTTTGACAAATGTATACACATTTTCGATATTAGAAAATATTAACAAAACATACATATAACAAAATACATATTAACAAAATATACAAATTTCGAAAATTTACATTTAGTTTTCAGATTTCAAATATAATACATTATTTAAAATGCTTAATATTGATTATTAAATGTCCATTTCAACACAAAACGTGACCAAAATGGCATTTTTCTTTCATAAAGGATTTCAAGTAAGAAATTTTTTATTTTGAATTTCATTTTTATTTTTATGCTTACATAATTATTTAAATTTATTTTATAATAAAAATACAATTTTTCAATATTTTACAGTTTTCATTTCGCACAGTAGAATGAAAAAAAGAATTAAAATTCGATAATACTTTTTTTTTTTTTTTCAAGACTGCAAAACTACAAAATGTTGAAGAAAAATCTATTTTTATACCCAAACTTTTAGTTGTTATTCCTAATCCATTTTTGTTAATATTTTATAATATTTTAAATTCGGACATACACCATACTATAATAGATATTCTTTTAGCAATAAACTGTACTTATGCGCAAAGACGTAATTTTGTACAATATTTTTATAATATGTAAAACAACAAAAATTTTGTTTTACAAATTTCAACTTCGCAAGGTGATAACTACTACAATGGTAAAAATATTGAAAGCAAAAATACATATTGAAAATACAAAAACTCTTAGCCTTTATATATGACAATGAACAAATTCGTTATTAATTAGTTAATTAGTTTTACAATTCAAGAGAGAATTACTTTAATATTTTACTTTTCCAGAGTCTGCTTCATAAAGATGAGAAATACGTTGTGTATAGTAATTTATGAAAACATCGCTAAGTTTACTTTTTATATAATTTTTTTGTTATTTTTTAATTTTGGCATATTTCAAATTTAGTTTTCTACAACAGATATAATATTAAAAAAGTAAATTCAGATATATATTTGCTTGATCTTCTTTTAAGATATAATTATTACATTATTAAATATAATTATTACGTATATATATATATATATATATTCATATATATAACCAAACGGCAACACTGATGACAACATTACGGTACAAACACATGTACTTTGTTTACATGAGAAAATTGCAGTATACATATCCACACGAACATTGTTGACAATATTGTGGCTTTGTTTTTACTTTAAAAAATAACGGCTTTTACTACAAAATGTAAACAAATGATAGCAGAGTTGCAATTTTTATGTTTCTGAGTTGAATAAAAGTGGTGAATTTATTAAAAAAATAAGAAAATATTAAATAATTTGATATTATTAAAAGTGTTGGTTCAAAATGTACCTTTTTAATTTTACAGCACTTGAGGTGCAAATTTCTCCATATCTTCGAAATAATTTCAATTTTTAAAAATTGCTCTTCTTTTATTTATTTTTAATGCTTAGAATGCGCGGAAAATGTTGTGCCGAAAAAAGTAAATTTAATACCTTTAATGGTTTTTTGGATTAGCATAAGCCCACAGTAATCTAAATAAAAAGATATTTAATAAAAAATTGACATAATTAGTAAAAAACTTTTAAGGCTAAATAAATATAAGTATGATTTTGGCTTGAAAAAAATGCCTGTGGAAAGTTGGGACCACCCTATTGAAAATACATAAAAGCACACATACATATGTGTATATATTTTTTTTAATAAATTTTACTGACATTTTTATATTAGAATTTTTTTAATTGAGATTTAATTATTTTATTAATTTTTGTTTCCTTTTTTTAATTTCCAGTCGGCTCAAAGACGCATTAGAGCCATGATGTTGTCTACAAATCCTCCACCCGTTACCAAAAAACAAAAAGCTGCCAAAGAACAACAACAACAGCAACAAGTTGCTCAAACTTCCTCAGGTAGTGGGTCACAACAACAGCAACAACAACAACAGCAGCAACAATCATCACAACAACAGCAGCAACAACAACAACAGGGTGGTGCGAGTACAAATCAGTAAGAAGTGTGGGTGTAAAAGCATTTATTAAACTATATATTTTTTAAATTTAAAAATTTATTATTAAAAGAAAAAACTACTCTTTTTTTGTTTATTTTTTTTTATAATTAAAAACCCCGCTCCCTTTAAAACTTCATACAAAACTAAAAAACAACAACAAAACATTAAGATAAAAATCATTAATAATACATAGGTCAAGAAAAAAAAAACTTTTTTAAGTAATTTTTTCCACTTTTTAAAACCACAATAAAATTATAACAGAATTCTTAAATTTATTTAAACAGAAATTAAAAAATATTAAACAAAATTTATTTTGATTACAAGCTTTTACCATGAAATAAAAAAGATAACAGGTGGCAACTTTGAATTATTTTTTATTATTTTGAGAAAAAAATTACCAAACAATTTTTGGAAATTTAAGGAAAAATTTCAAAATCCATAAAAAAATAACCTAAAAAAAATTTTTGGACTGGTCTGGCTTTTAGTAAAAAACATGAACTTTATTAAAAAAAAAAAAATTACTCTATACAAAAAAATACACACACCTCTATAAAATAGTAATAAAAAAAGCTTGCTTAATTAACACATACATATTTCGGCATAATTTCAGTAATAAAATTAACAGAAAAATATACTAGATATTTATATAAAAAATATATATATTACTTAAAATATGAAATAATGACAATTTTAATTTTTAATAATAACAAAAAAAAAAAAAAATTAATAAATTATCCTAAATTATAATTCAAAACGAAAAAATCCACACAAAAAAATCATATATGAAACCTAAATAGTGTATAAGCTTAAAAGAAAATCATTATAACCGTTAAAACGCTAAAAACAAACAAAAAAAATCAACAATCTGGCCACACATTTTCTGGTATTTGTTTACATTTAAAATTAAAATTTTAAATACAAACAAACCAATCTCTAATGAATAATTAAAAGAAAATGAGCAAGAGAGAATTTTTAAAAGGAGAATAATAACAAGAGTAAAAAAGGACAAAATGTTAACAATGTTGCTATTTTGGATTTTTTGTTATTTTCTTTAAAACTTTCTTGTTTCTTTTTCTAAATAAAAAATAATAATCAATTTTATAAAACTGCTTAAAATTTTATGGATTTTAGCAGTCAATGACTATTTTTTCATAAATAGTTTTCTAACTCCAAGTGTTTGCCTTAAAACGGTGCTGAAATGTTAATTGATTTGTTAAATGTATTGTAATGTTTTTTTTTTTTATTTTAAATATTTTTTATTAAATTTGTTAAACAACTCAAACGTTATTTTTATATAAAACATATAAAACCAAGTATTTTGCAATAGACCTATTAATAATTACAAAAAAGACTATAAGGGTTTTTTCAAGAGCAAAAACCAAAAGAGTATTAATGAAAAAATGTTAAAAAGGTTTTAAACCGAAAATAGTCTTTTTAAAAACTTAACCATATCCAAACACCAACCAGAGCATAAAACAATCAAATATTTACAATAGCCTTTTTTACAAAACATTTTTCCCTCATTTCCTTAACTATTGTTTTTTTTTTAACATATTTTTTTTAATTTTTATTAATTAAACAATTAGTAAAGTAGTTTCCGTTGTTAATAACATAAAAAAATTTATGCAAAAAAGATAATTCCTATTATTTACAAGTTTTTTTTTATAAATTTTTTTTAAGTATAGAGTAATAAATATTATTTAGCTTAAATTATAAAATTTTAAATCTTAGCTCAAGTTTTGTTTTATTGAGAAAAAAAGGCACTATCAATTAATAATTAAACCTCTCCCTCCAAAACCAAATTCTTTCAACATTTCGGCAAAATCTCCAAAAAAAAAAAAAAATAATAATAATAAAACAAAATTTCCTTAAAAAACGTTTTTTGGCAACTCTAAATTTATTCTAAAAAAAAAAAAAAATAATAATAATAAAAATAACCACTTACACCGAAAAATCTCCAAATTTTCGATTTATAATACTTTTAAAAAACAACACTAAGTTTTTATTTTCTTTTTTTGCTTAAAAAAATTTTTAAGGAAAAAATCTTAAAAAGAAATGAAAACAAGTAATTAAAATACCTCAATGTAAGTGCATTATCTTCTAAACATTAAAAAGAAACTAAAAAATAAAAAATTATATAATACTAAAATCTAAAAAAAAAAAAAATAATAATAACAATTATATAAAGAAAATACAAGATAAAACTAAATCGAATAAATAATAAAAAACAACAAAAGAAAATGTAAAAGGCAAGATTTATTAAACCACAATATTGAAAAAAAATCATATCAAATCAAGTTAAAAAACAACTAAAAACAAAAGATTATTGACCATTATGCTATAAAAATAAATACAGAGAACAGAAATTTTTTACAACTCTTTAATTAATAAAAAGAACTAAAACAAATTTGAAAAAAAAAAAATCAAAAACCAAGAAATTACGGTAATAAACAACTGAGTATATATAGCTTTGTTTACTTTTAAGTATCGTAAACTCTCAGAGAAAAACATAACGTCACTCATGTGTTTTTGTTTACATTACATAAAACAAACCCGCTAAAGAAAACCCAACGCCGTTATTTCAATGCAAATGAAAACAAAAAGTCTTTGATACACTCCCATCAACAAATAACGTTATACTCTTCCACACAAGAATGTGTTTTATTTACTTTATTTATAAAACAAAGTCGCTAAAGAAAATAAAACGCCGTTATTAAAAGGGAATTGTTTACATTTTTTTATTAAAAAAAAGGCAAAAATAACGGTATGTGTAAAACATAAGCAAATGAAAGCAGATAGTTAGGTTCTCATAAACATAAAAAAAGGAAGTACTTCTACACTAATCAAAATTGTACTGAAATTTTGTTATAATTTAATGCAAAATAAAACGTAATTAAAAATTCTAAAAAATATTTTTTTAAATAAAAAAAATATCTGAAAATTTGGTAATAAAATTTCACATTTTCAATATTACTTTGCTAATTTCTGGCAAATTTGTTTTAGTTCTTTTAATTGAATGCAGGACCTAAATAAAATTTTACTAAATATACAACAGGCTTTTATAAAAAAATGAAAAAAAAAAAACAAATAAACAAATCGTGAAAATGATTAACACAAAAATAAAGATTTTTTTCGTCAAAATCGAAAAAAATTATAAAATTTTTTTTATTCAAAGAAAAATCATTTTCCAGATTTAAAAATAAAAATCAGTAAAAATAAGATTTCTAGTAAAAAAAAATTGGAAAATTGTACGCAGTCTTTTGTAAAAAATCTTCAAATCCTTTTAAGAAAATTGTGAAACTCAAGAAAATTACTTTAACGATTTGTTTAAAATGGGGTTTCCAAAAATTCAAGTACATAAAGCAAACGTAAAAAATTCTTATTACAAAATTATTTGAAAACACCAATCAAATGCTGAAGGCCATGAAAAAAAAAATCTATAAAACCAACCAATAATGACTTAAAAAGAATCAAGAAAAACTAAAACCGGAAAACTAAAATGAAACCCTGGAGAAAGAAAAAGAAATTTAAAATTTTATAAAAATAACAATTTGTTTAAAAAATATTTATAAAATTTTGAAAATTTATAAACAAAAAAAAAAAATCAAATATAAAAAATTTAAATTTTTTAGGCAAAATTTTTGAAGTTGAAGTTTTTAATAAAAAAAAAACTAACATTTATATACAAATTTTAGAAATTTATTAAAAAAAATGAAAATTAAAAAAATATCCAAATATACAAAATTTTAAATTCTTTTAGTTTAATGAAAAATTTGGATTTTTTTGATAAAATTTTTGAAAATTTATAAAAACACCATTTCAAAAAAAATTTTGAATTTTTTGTTAACAGAAATTTAGATTTTTTTAATAAAATTTTTGAGTTCTATGTCAAAATTGTGCACAATTTTACAAAATAGTTTTATATAGAATTTTGAAATTTTAAACATTATTAATATTAAAAATTTTACAGATTCAAAATTTTTTTTTATCGAAAGTTTAAATTATTTAAATTCCGTATTTAAATAAAAAAAAATATTAAAAATGATTATGAAAAATTAACATTTTAATAAAAAATACTCAAAACTTTTATAAAAAATTTTAATCATTTTAATAAATATTCAAAATTTATTTCAATTTTTCTAATCAATTTTAAATATAATTTATCTTGTTTTTACCAAAAAAAAATATCAACATTTTTCTATAAAATTAATTTTCAAAATTAAAAAATATATTTACGTGGAAATGTAATCTTTTCATCGATATTTTTTAAATTGATATATTTCCTTGAAAACATGTTATCTTGGCTCTTTCAATACTAAATAAAGTTTTGCATTCTAAACAAAACATGAAAATTCACTTGAATTTATTGGCAAAAACGTAGTTTGTTTTGTTTTTATTTGTATTGTCTGTTTTCTTATTCTCTCACTCTAGCTTTTAAAATAAAAACAAAGTAAAAAACGGGTACAGCGCATTAACAAACTTCTATTATGTTCTTTCTTTTTATTTACATATTTACGTTTTCTTTGTATTTGCTAATAAAAACAGAGAGGGAATAATTTTCTACTTTGATAATAACGGTATAACATAAACTCTCTACCTCTCACAGCAAAAACAAAAAGTAATTAGCAAAACACAATAAAGCAAACAAGAATTTTTGGTTTACATTTATATATTGGTTTACACTAAGTGACAGGTATAATACAATGTAAATAAATCATAATAGAGGTAGAGAACATGTAAACAAACTTTTGTTTTGAAAATAATAAATTAATTAAAACAGTATTTTAAATTTCTGTATAATTTTTTCAGGGTTTCATAAACTTAAAACCGCACATTTTGAAACATAAGAAAAACTCTTACCTAAAACAACAATAACCACAATTTACCCGCAATTAAAAAACATCAAACAACAATTACCACCTTTTAAAGAAATTTATTATAAAAACATGAAATGAAAACCTTAAAATTATATTAACAAATTTTAACCAAGTTAATGAATTAATACCAAATTGAAAAATTCCAAAAATTATTTCGTTTAAAAAATAACTTAAAAAACTATTAAAAAAATGTTAACAATTTTGGTTTAACATTTAAAAAATAAAAAAACAAGGATGATAATGGGTATTTAGTGTAAGATGTTAAAAACAAATTAAAACTTAAGATTTTTTTGAAAAAAAAACTTTAAAATAATTTTTTCTTTGTTATCAAAAAGAGGAAAACTTTTTTTAAAGTAAAAAAAAAAACAATTTTTAAGATAAAAAAAAACGATTTTTTGTAAATAATATTTACCAAGTAGGCGTACAATTATTATTATATATTTTTAAAAGTATATATTTATTTAATAATTATACTAAAGTATAATTATAAAAAACACATATTTTGTTGAAACTTTTTTAAAAAAAGTAAGAAAGTAAAAGAAGAAAAAGAAAATTTTAAATTTTTTTTTAAAGTATACTTATACAAAAAAAAGGAAGGAAAAAAAATTATATATTTTGGCAGAAAAATTAAAAAAAAAAAAATTTAAAGTCGGTTTAATAAAAACAAATATAAAATTTGCTCATCCATTGTTTTGGCAAAAAGGAACCGGCATTTAATTGTTAATTATGGAAGGCTATTAAAGAACAAGAAAACGTTATTTTTTTTACTTAAGTAAAGAGAAGAAATCAGCTATTAAAATTTCTATATCAAATTTGGTATAACTATTTAAGGAAATTAATTTAAATTGATTTTTTAAGAAAATCTAAAAAATCGTATAGAAAAAGTTGTGCCAAGTACTGAAGTGAAATAAAATGCTTAAACAAAAACAAGCAAAAACAAACGTGTGATAATATTTTTTAAAATTAAAAATATTTATTTTATATAAATTATTTATGTGAAAACAAAAAAAAAATGAAAATAATTTATTAATATATACATAAAATTTGCTTCAAACTCTTTGTAATAAAACAATAAAGCAACAATAATATCACACTATGAAATTCAAAATAAAAATTAAACAGGAAACGCACATACTGCAGCAGCTAACTTAACGTTAATTTAATCCAAAAATATATACAAACATAAGGCCAACATTACTGTAAACAAAACATGAGTTATATTGTTTTAGAAAGCTCTTTTAGTTTCTACGTTTTTCTGTTATTTCTCATTTTTCTCGTTTTTATTTATTTAAAAGAAAAAGAGTTTTTTTTTTATTAAAAACCCTAACTTTTGGCATAAAAAAAATATCTAAAATATTAGTGTACAAAAATAATTTTCAAGTACAAAACAACTAAAAAAGTATTTATTTTTTTTGGATTTATATGAAAAATGAAACCAAAAATTTTATCTTTTTTCAATATTATTTATTAAAATATATATTTTTTAATTTAAATTAAAAAAGCGGTTTATAAAAAAATAACGTTGTTTCTTTTTTTCACTTTTTTAATATAAAAGAAAAATAACGACTATTAACCATATTTCTAACAATAGCCGCCATTAAAGCAAATTAAACAAGAAAGATAAAGGGAATATATGAAAGTTAAGATCATATTTTTTAACATAAAAAATAGCAAAGAAAATAAAAAGAAAGCAAAAAACTGCCATTATCAGATGAAAAAAGTATATAGACAAAGACAAAAATAACTACAACAAAAACCATGGACGCAAACTCTGAAAGAATCGAACACAAAAGCAAAAAAAGAAATAGAGTGAAAGTAAAAAATTCAAAACAAAAATAAAAATGAATTGAAATCAAATTAAACCAAAAATTTCTAAAATTAAAAATTGTCCAGCAATTAAAAAACCAAAAATCTGAGTGTTTAAAATATAAGAAAAAGTGCTGCCAAGTCATTGCGTAAATTGCATATTTTTATGCACAAGTACTAACATGTTCTGTAAACAAAACAAAAAATACACTTCAATTTATTACCAAGTAGTAAGAGTCGCAAAATACACATTTGTTTTTTCTTTTATTTACTTGTATATTTATCCTCTCTTGCTCTTTTGCTTTTGAAACAAACAAAGCAATTACTTCTATTCATTTGCCATATGTTTTGTTACTATATAAACAATTTTATTTTGTAGTCTTTTGTTACTTTACGCTCTTTGAAAAATTACCAAAAAAAAAAAAAAAAAATACATAAGCAAAACACACAAACATCGTGTAAACAAACTTGTTTTGAGTTTCTTTTTTCAAGTAAACACAATTATTTTGTTTCTTTTCTACACTCTCTTTCTCCACATAAACAAAAGATAACTCATGGCACAAGTAACAAGGTAATATCGTTACCCCAGTTGATTATTTATTTTGATTTGTTAAACCGTCAAAGTCCATATAAAATTATAAATTTCTTTGAACGTAAAAACTCTATAAACAATTTGGTTAAAAAATCCTCTCCGAACTGCTGTTACTTTGTTAAATCTGCCTTGAGACAGCTAAAACAAATATACACTTACAACAAGGCAACTGTTATGTGAATTATGGAATTTTAATATGAACTTATTAAAAATTCTTGAGTTTTTTAAAATTTTGTTTTTAAATTAATTTTTTAGAGGAATTTTTTTTTTGGAAAATTTTTAGATTTAGTTTCTTTGGTTATAATTCCTTTTATCTTTTTTTTTCGAATTTTTTACTTACAATTATAAAAATTTACAGGAAAGAACCTTTTTATAAATTAAAAGGTACTTTTTTAATTTTTATATAAAAAACAGCTTTTTTAAAAAAAAGAAAAGCCCCACTGCCGTTTACAATAACTAAATAAAAAATAAAACAACAGAACCAAATTTTGACCTAAAACAAAAAAATATAGAAAGAAATACACAAACATTTGTATAAGAAAAAAACCACTGGATTTACCAATTTAAAACTTACATTAAAAAATAATAATAAAAAATAAAAAACGTATAAACATTTAATATTTAAACCATAAAAAATAAAAAAAAAAAAATCTTGAAAAAAAATTTTGAAAAAAAACAATAAAATTCAAAAAATTTTTTTTATAATAAAAATTAATTTTTTAGACTTTAAGCTAAATTTTCTTGGAAATAAAAACTAAAACCAATAACCTTAAAAATAATAAAAAAAAAATAGAAACTAAACTAAATTCTAGATTTAAAATTGAAAAAGAAATAAATTAATATAATTGGCTTAAATTTTCTGGTAAAAAATATTAAAAAAATAAATAAAATAAAAATATTTAAAAAGTTTAAATTCTTAAAAAAAAATAAATAAAAGGACCTTTAAAAATATTTAAGCAGAAAATAATTAAATATTTTTTTTTTTAATACAAAATAAAATTTCTATAAAAAAATTTTTTGTTGGAAAATTTCTAAACGTAAAAAAGAAAAAAATTTTTTAAGAAAATTTAACAGCAAGCAGCACTTTTTAATATATTTTTTTTTAATAATTGTTTAAAAAAATACAACGAATTATGATTTTTTTAACTCCTGTTTAAAATAAAATATGAAAGAAAAAAATAATTAAAATATAAACTTTAAATCAAATATAAAAAAGTTCAAATGTAATAGTTTAAATAAAAATTTAACCGATATAATTAATAGCTAAGCCACCTTCATCCCCCCTATAAACCTCTTAAACCCCCCCCCCCCACAATTTATTATTATTATTTTTTATATATATAATTTAAGCTGATTTTTTGAAATTTATTTACCATTAATAATTTAAACAAAAATGCAAATTCTATTTTTTTTATGTAAATATATTGAAAATTTACATTTTGATAAATGCAAAATAATATTAATAATTTATAATATTTTTTTTTTAAAGAATTCCTAAAGCAAAGCAGCGGTAATGAACTGGAGACTGAGCTACAACATTTTTTAAGTTATCGTTTTGCTTTGTTTTAAGGAAATCTTTAATATAATTTTTAATAAAACCTAAAAAAATATAAATTTAATTTTAAAAAACTAACAATTCAAAAAAATCTTAAAAAGTTACCAAATTCTTTTAAATTTATTACAAAATTAACCTAAAAAAAAATAATAAAAAACATTAAAATATTTTTTCTAAATTTAAAAGCTTTAAAATATAACAAAATTTCCTTAAATTTTAATATTTTTAAAGCTTTAAAATTCTAAAAAAAAAATTAACATATATTTTTAATTTTTTCTACAAATTTTCTTAAAAACGTTTGCCTAAAATAGTAAATCGTCTAAAAAATTTTGTATCGAGTTTCTTTAAATTCTTCTTTTTATTATTTTTTTCTATATTGAAATATATATTTTATTTTATATATTTTTTATTTTAGTTTTACCTTTACCTTATATTATTATTATTTTTTTGTAATTTTTATACTTTAGTTTTGTTAATTATTTTATTTTTAAACTTTATCAATAATTATTTTTTTAAGATTTGTAAATTATTGAACGGTTTTTTCTGTGTGATAGTAGTTTTTAATTTAAGCCGTTTAATGTTTGCAAATTATTATTATTTTTTAAATTTACCTAAAGTTTTTCCGTTTTTTTTTTACACTAATAATAATTTGCATTAATAAATTTACTTTTATCGTTTATCTTAAATAAGTTGTAAATCACTAAAAAAAACAACAAAAAATTATATTAATTATTGTATATTTTATTAAAAAAATACATTAAAAAACAGTAAATTTTATTAATTTTTATTATAATATTTTTTAATATATATATAATATTATTTTATAATTTTTATTAATAATAATTTTTAAAAAAGCATTAATAGTTTTTACCAAGAGAAAAAAAGAAAAAATATTAAGAATTTAATGAAATAACAAATTTATATTTTTGTTTTTTCATAAAGAAAAAAAAAAACTGTAAAACTTTATATATTTTTTTTAAAAGGAAAATATAAAAGTAAGAAAAAAAAAACGAAAAACGAAAAAAATAATGATGTTTTTACTTATGAGTTTTGTTGCAAATTATGGTTTGTTTTTAATTTTATTTTAATTATTTTCTATTTAAAATGTAACTTTTATTTATCACTTTCAGTGTTTTTACTAATATTTTGTGTTATTACTCACTCTCTTAACTAAAAACACTCGTAAATAACTAACAACTTTATTATTAACTTTACTAAAAACTCACCTAACAACTAAAAAAAAATTTTATTACTCATTCTCTATACATTTTCGCAATTTTACCGTTATTTTTTATTCTTTACTATTTACTCTCTGTTAAAAACACATGACTTGGCATTTTTATTACTATTATATTCTACTATTACATTTCCGTAATTTTAAAATTATTTTCGTTCTTTATTAGTGTGAGAGAGTGTTTGCTTTTATTACAAATGTTTATAAACATATTCAATGTTCATTCTTTTTTTCGTTATTTTTTCCATAGTTGCTTCATAAACGTGGCTTGTGTTTATTTTAAATAGTTAATAGTCATGTTTTTTTTTTAACAATGTTTATAAACATGTTTATTATATTTACACCTTTCATTTATATTCATTCTTTGAACTTAGTGTTTTGTTTAATTTTATAAGTGCTGCCGAGTTGTTCAATTTAAAGTGTCAAGCAGCAATCTAATAAACAAGATCAAAATAAATAATAATTAAGGAATAAATTTTGAAATTTTAATCAGAAATACTGATTTTATTGTTATAATTTATAAATTCTTTAAGAAGAAATGTTTATATTCAACAATACTTATTAAAAGAATTTAAAAAATCATGTTCCTTAGCTAAACTTTTTTCAATTTGATAACCAAAAAAATTGCTCTATTTCATATACCAAATTGTTGTGGAAGTAAAAATAAGTCTACACCGTTTTTTTTTTTCATACGGAATTTCCTTGCTTTTAAATCATTCCCAAATGTGTAAAAGTGCTTCTTGTGCGGCTGCTAATATCAATACAAGTTTTTCTTGCACTTGCCGGTAATCTTCAATAATGCTTCTAATTCCGCGTCTTCATACACATTTTCGATTAGACATCTTACTGTTACATCATCCAAATGAGCAGTTCCGTGGCGGCTAATTGATGGGGCATGAAGCGCTATTCAATTGAAATCAAAGAACTAAATAATTTGTAGCTTAATAATATTTAAAATTTAAAAGCATTTTATACTCAAGCGCTGTTGGATATTAGTTTTATTTCAAATATCGTTTCTAATGGTAAATTGCAGAATCATTCTTTTGATTATCATAAAAATACTGCTTACATCCAAAGTAATTTTTAGTAGTATGATAGATCTGCAAGAAGACAGTGATTTCGTTATCAGTCAATCGGCCTCCTCAGAATCTAAGAAGAAGAAATACCACGCCATCTCATTAATAGACTTTAGTTTCCGGTCAGAGAGAGAGAAAGAAACTTAATCTTAGTTTCAATAGCCTAGATCTTTGCTTGAAGAAATGTTGAAATATCTGACACTGAAAAGGAAACTCTTCCAATATCGAGAAATGTAGAATATGAGAATACTTTACACAGACATTATAAATATTTTCAGGACTAACATATGTTTGGTTACTATTGACCTGTATTAAATGTAGTAACCGAGTATTATGTTTAAAAGATACTATACTCCATATGATTTTATTATTTTAATCCAACGAAAAATCTCATTTGGAATTCACAGCGTTTATTCCTAAAGTTCTCCCCATGACTTTTTTTCTACGAATATAGGGCAATACTTGTCTATATATAGATATTTCACACTATCCAACAACTTTAGTTCAGTCCCATTTAAACGCGGTAATAGAAAAGTTGGGAAGTTAGAGATTATGATCCAATTGGTCAAGAGTCTCAATATGAAGTTAAATAATGACTCATTGCCTCCGTACGTACTTAAATTGTTGAAGACTTCTTCTATGTCCAGATTGGATACCAAGCTAATGAATTGCAGTCTCATTTGTTTTTCCCTTCATGTAGGCGGGTTAAAATATTGATAAACTTTCGGGATTAATCAATATTTGAAGATATAATTTTTAAATGTTTTCTGCCTAAAGTGATTTATAAGAATTAGAACTAATCAGGGAATACTTAAGTTCATTCTCATAACACTAGAGTACCGAACTTTCTGTAACGTTGAGTCTATACTTGACAATTTTTTTTGTTTTTATTAAGACAACCGTCAAAATCAACGCAAATTTATGAAAGTCATTAATGTTAGTGTTGCCAGATGCTTTTAAAAATAAAAATAAAATTAAAAATGAAACTTTATTTAAGTATTATTTCTAAAAGGGGACTATTAAAATAAGATTAGATACTTAAGAGGTCCAAATGATTAAAAATAATGTATATTCCTTAAGCAGCATTCGAAATTTTAGCTAAAGGGTTTGATTAAAAATTAATTCTAGAATTAAAATGAGTGAATTAAAATTAATTACACTTTGCCCCTTTTGTAAACACTTCATCTCATTTTGAAAATCATTTTATATACATTTTTTAAATTAAAAAATACTTTCTTTTGAATTGATTTATAGAGAAATTCCTTAGGATAAATTTGCTGTTCTCAATTAGGTGATAAATTTGTATAAAGAAGAGTTTGATTAAAGAATTTTGTGAATTCAATCTTAAGCTTTGCTGGTATGAAATAGAATCAATTGACAATTGATTTTTAGGCTTAAGGGTAAATAAAATGTGTGATAATATTGTGAAAATTAGGCCAAATTTAGACCAGATTAACTCAGAAAAAAAAAAATTGTAAACATAAACATAAACTTCTTTTACATTTACTTGTATAATTAGGAAGACAGACTTGGCAACACTTAGCAGCTATAAATAGGGTATTCAATTAACTGGGGTTTCAAGCTAAGAAGCAACTTTTTAACAATTAGAAAAATTTAAAAACTCATAAACAAAATTTAAAAACTTAATAAAAAATATTCATTACGAAAGGTTAATAATGATGTGAAATCATTTTAATGATCTTTATAATCAATTTACAAAACTTTCATTAAAGTCAAAAATTTAAGATTTAGCAACATTTAAATGACCTTTATAATAAACAAAATAATTTTTTTTTTTAATATTTTGACATAAAATTTTTACAATTTGCTTATTTTATTTATTAAAAACAACGAATTTTTTTATAATTTTTTAGTCTTATTTAATAAATAAACACTCTTAAGCCAATTATTTATACCTACAAGCCAAAATACCAACTACCAAACAATTTATATTAAAAAAAACTTAAATAAAAATATTAAACAAAATAAAAACAATATTTTTTAAATGTGTGTATACTTAAATAAAACAAAAATAAAGTATTTATAAAAGAAAATAAATATTAAAAAATAATAGAATTAAATCTACCTCAAATTTTCATAAAATAATAATTTAAAATAAACTATATTTAAAGTAAAAAAAAAATATATACAAAACATATATTTATGTAATAATAAAATAATAAAAAATAATATACATAAATTTATACTGCATTTATAGAAAGTTAAAAAAATACAATTTATATAAAAACCGTATAAAAAACAATTTCATAAAATTTATAGAAAAAATAAAAATTCCATTATAAAGAAAAAATATTAAGTTCCATTTAACACCATATAAACAAAAGTTTCTAATAAATATTTCCTAAAAAACTAAATAATTAGAAATTATTTAAAATTTTATGTTGCGTCCATAATGATTTAAGTTTAAATAAAATAAAAAAATATTAAACAAAAAACCACCCCCCAAAAATATAATAAAAACTAAATAAAATAATTTGATGTTTATATGTGCAAAAGAAAAAAATCAAAATAAACAAAACATTATTTATATAGAAAATAATTAAAAACCAAAAGCCAGCAAAATTTAGCTAATAAACCTAAAAAATATTTGACTTGAAAAAAAAGCACTCACTACATTTATGAAAAAACAACAAGAAAAATACCAAAAAAAAACTTACATGTATTCCTAAATTTATTCCAAACAAAAATAAAAATTATAATTAAAAAATAAAAATAAATTAAACCAGTAATTTGTGTAATTGTGTAATTTCTTTAAAAAATCTATAACAAAAAAATTTACTTACATTAATACTTATACTCCCCCTTCACACACACATATATTCAAGAAAAAACATAAACAATTAAAAAATAAATATAATTAGATTTTTTTGTGTAAACTTATATGTCAACATTTCCAAAAGAAAATAAAACACTTTAATTTAAGCATTATCCAACAGGAAAACCATAAAAAAATAATATATAATAATCAACCATAAATACCTTCAATGTACATCCATGTAATAAAATATTAAAAAAATAAAGAAAAATTTGTTTTATTTTAAAAGAAATAAGAAAAAAGTAAGTAAACACATGGAAATAAAAAAATCCACTGGCAACACTCAATAATAATACATACATCACAATTAAATATCTTTGCAACATGTTTAATAAAAATAACATGTTGCCCTATAGCATTATGTTCCTTTATTATATAAAGTAGTTTTATGTTGCAAACAATAAAAACCATACAGTTTAAGTTTAATTTACCTTAACAAATTAAATTTTGAATAAAAATCTACAAATAATAAAAATTAATAGAAAACATAACAGATATATATATATATATATATATATATATATATATATATACAAATATACGTCTTGGTTTTATTTTAAAAGAAATAAGAAAAAAGTAAATAAAAACATTGAAATAGAAAAATAAACGCTGGCAACACAATTGCTACACTTCACTCCACAAACAAGTTGATTTAAAGCACCATGTTTCTTACCAGTATTATGGTGCTTTGTTATATTAAGTAATTCTATGTTGCAAATTATAAAAACGATACGGTCCAACTTTAAATTTGATATAAAATGTTACATTTGTTATAAAAATCTTCTAAGAATAATTAAAATTAATAAAAGTTTAATAAATTTAAATAAAATTTTATTTAATAATTTCGAATAATAACTTTCTCAGAAGAATATAAATTAAAAAAAAATAACAAACAAAATATTAAAAAAAACTGCCTTAATTTTTAATTAATATGTTTTTTTTATTTCAATTAAATTTTATTTTATAATTTTTATATAAATTCTCAAATTTATACTATTTTCCATTTTAGTATAATTAAATAGTTTAAAATACTTTTTAACATTCAATTTGTAACGACAATTTGTTAACATAAAAAAACTTGTACCTGGCAATGCTGCTTTTGAAATATGTTTATACAGAAAAGATGCTACATGGTTCTTTAATACAAAAAACGCTTAAATGGAGTTTTTGGATTAAAATTAGTGAAATTTAAAATTTAATGAAGGAAAATGTGATTTATTAATAAATTTTTAATTAAAAACAAAAAGTTAATGATTTTTAAACATTAATTATTTAAATTATTTTTTTATTAACAAAATATTAAAATTGTATTTAAAGGAAAAATATTATATTAATCGAAAAATATAAAGCTTAGGTGACCCGATGGGCTTAATGGTAGTGAACTAGTCTGTCAGCCTAAGAGTTGTGAGTTCAGCTTTCATTGCTGAGAAAAATAGTCTTCGTTAAAATTAAAATTAGAATATAAAATATAAATAATAAATATATATATATATATATATATATATATATATATATATATATATATATATATATATATATGAAAAAAGTTGAAAAGTGGAAATCGACGTTTTTGTTATAAAATTGTCAAGAAAAGAAATTTCTTATTGCCAGATAGTCGAAAAATAGTCGGAAAAAGTCGATAGTCAGAAAAAGTTGAAGAAATTTACTTCATTTAAAAGAAGAAGTTTCTTAACAGTTTTTATTTTAACTACTTCTTCTAGGTGTTAAAAATAGCATCGTAAAAATATGTTTTTATTATTTATTCATTGCATATATTGTCTGTTAATTAATAAATATTTTTGATTACGTTATATATATTTTATATTTTTTAAGTTTTTGTAAGACAAATAACAACAAATAGTCAAAAGAGGCGAAGAATCTCGAAAATATCGTATAAAATCGAATAAAGTCGAAAATAGTCGAAAAAAGGTGTAAGAGTCGTAAATAGTCGAAAAGTCGGAAGAAGTCGAACATAATCGGAAAAAGTTGAAAAAATTCGACTATTCCCTAATTAAAAAATGTTGAAAAATCGACTATTTGGAAATTTTAAAAAGTCGAAAAGTCGACTTTTTATCCCAACTATAAAACCCTAGATATATAATATAGCACTGTTCCTTCTTTTTACTTGATATATGTAATTTCCCTCAAGTTTTTGCTTATTCTTGAAAAATAATAAATATATCTAAAAAATAGTTTTTTGTTTTTGTAAAAATTTTTTTATCATTAAGATTTGCTTATGAATATCTTTCTCTTACATCATAAATGTTTATTTATTTATTTTTTTAATATTTTTCAATTTCAACTAACTCAATTCTACCCTCGTAATTTCCTTACGTTTTTAACATTATTTTCTTGTCTGAATACCCTCATAACTCATTTCAATCATATGGCAACTTTTCTAAGCAAAAAAAAAAAACTACCCCATAATACTCTCTTTAGCAATAAGATTTGTAGGAGACAGATGATGAGCGAATATAAACAATTAAATAAAATAGATAGAAGAAATAAAGAACGTTCAATTTTGCAGTTGTTGTTGATGCCAGTAATGAGCAAACTATTCAAGGAATAAAAACGTAAACGCGCTTGAAAAATATAATAGAATTTAAGATATGGAAAAGAATTTTAATTAAAGAGAATTTTCTTATAATTTTAATAATAAAAATAAATATATTTTTAATTATAAACAATTGTCAGATGCTAGAAAATTCAGTCAATTAAGAGGAAGATAAAAAAAGAAAGAATATGAGTGAATTGTGATATACCAAACTAATACTAAATTGTGTGCAAAAAGAAAGAAATCATAAGATTAAACGAATTATTGAAAGAATAAAAAAAGCAACAAACAAAGAAGGAAGGAAATCTTATTAATCAAATAACCCTGCATAATAAAATGAGCAAATAAATTAATAATAAGCCGGTTATAATTAAATATCAAAAAAATAAATTCAAGTGATTATTATTTAAATTATAAAATATAAAATAAGTGTAACAAAGTATGTTTTATATAGATTATAAATTAAAGAAATTTATAAAAATTTCTTCTGGACCTCAACTAAATTATATAAAGATTTTCCAAGATTTCATTGATCTGTTCATCCTTCTTCCCCTTTTTAATTGAAGCGGTTTTCTTCTTTTTATTTAAATTTTTTACAGTTTGTTTTAATAATTTATTTTTTGTTAAACAAAAAATAAATTTTTTATTTATGATTCAGTTCAGTTTTTATTAATTGTGTATTTTTTCTTAACTTCCCGTTGTAAATTTGTTTAGTTTTTGTGTCTGTGTGTGTGTATTTTCTTTCTTCATATACTCTATCATGCATATGCTTTTGTTTTTTTTTTGCATCTGTTCTCCAGTAAGAAAAAAAATTTACGCCTTGCTTAATTCTCTCAATTATTCCTAGTGTTGGTTTTATTGTTGCTCCGGTCATACCCCCATAATTTTCTTCATAAAACTATTATAACAAATATTTAACGCAAACATTTTAATAATTTACACAAGAAAACAACAAAAACATCATTTACATTTATTAATTAATGTGTAGAGTAAAGTTTTAATCAGTGTAATTTAAATACCATCTTAAATTTTTCGTTATTATTAATATTTTTGTATAGATAGTGCTAGAGAACTTAATAATAAGGGAGCACAATATTATGATGTTTATTTATTATAAAATAAAATGTTGCACAACATTTTTAGAAGAAAACAAATGTTTATTTATTGCAAAATGATTTCAGCAACATTTAGAATTGTTTCTAAAGTTAGAATGATGCCAGATGGCATACAGAGACAATATTCACTATTTTGTTATTTAAGAAAAATAAAAACGTTTTTTTTATCAGTGAAATGAAATGCTTCACAAAGTTAAGAATATACCAAGTTGAGTCCAAAAAGCACAATTGTGACAACTCCTCTTTTATAAAAACTTTATTCTCATAAAATCTGTTTAAACTTAATAAAAATTGGTTTTTTTTTTAAACTTATAACCATAAAAAACAATTAATTAGAAGTTTATGTGAGAAGCACTTCGAACTAAATTTAAAAAAAAATCATTTTTTTCAAAACACAAAAACAAAATATATGTGACTACACGTATTTTGTTGTTGCATAAATTAGGTTTTTGAAAATTCTAGACAATCTAGTTAATAATCTATGCTTATAACATTTTTACCGATTGAGCCTTAAAGGGCTAAAACAAAATACATTTAATATTATTTAGGGAAATTATTTTACCTGTGCGTCCATGTTTAATTCTTTCCACAATGGATAAGCTGCTAGAAGTAAGGTTTTAAACTCAAAATCTAGCATTTGCCACTGCACTAACATTTCCAGCAATTGTTCATTGGAGCGACAGATTGCAGCAATATTATTAGCTAGCAATTAATGGGAGGTATTCTCGTCACTCAACATTGTTAACATTTAAGATTTTGTTTAAAAAATACCTTGTCAATTCCACGAACACCAAGTGGCATATTATTGCACACACAATCATTTTACTGGTTACAATGAGCCAGTAAAACATTTTTGTTATCTTCTTTCCATTTTCTTCTATAGGATCAGTTAAGTGGCAATTGCTATCCATGTTAGCATGATTGGTAACTGATGGAAGTGAGCCCTTGGCCTCTGAGTAGCTAGATACTATTAAAATTTGCACTCAACAAAAAAAGGTAAATTTCACTTTTAATAATCTCCTGGGAATAGTCAAATAAAAATCATAAATTTAATTACATATCGTCACCTAAAATGCAAGTCTTTAACCACACTTTTTAATTTTTTACAGCAGAAGCAAAAAACATTTATGAAAATGCCAAAGGCCGTAACTACAATTTTTAATTTTTTGCTTTAAAATTAATCATTTAAGTAATTTTTTTCAATCGTTCACTCAAAGAAAAAATTTATAAAGTATAAACACTATTCAAACCAAACTTGATGTTAGGGCTAGAGCATAAAAAACGACTTTTTTATGAAAACCGATTTTCGGTTTAACCGAAAAATTGGTTTTTTTATGTTGATAGTGTCTTTCAAATTTATCATTTTCTCAATTTTTTGTTGTATTTGCAGACTTTCCTGTATATATCTTTTCTTCTCAGTTTTCTCCTTGTATAAAATTCCAAACATTTATAATATATTCTTCTACAATTATTCAATGAACTTAAGCCTGAATACATAAATTCTAAATAAATAAAAAACTATAAAAAAAGTTCAACAAAAACTAACTAATTCTTTATTCACGTTATAACCTTAGAAATATTATTTTTTTTTTGTCTAATTTGAAATTGTTCTTGCTTATTTAATTTATCTTATTTAATAAACTTTCTTTAATATTGTATTCCTAATATATTTAGTATATTTATATAAAATATATTTTGTGATTGAAATACTTATAAGTGAGCACAAAAAAAAACTAGTGCATAAAATTCTGGTTGTAAAAATTATACCAATATAATTATCTATTGTTATGTTTTTTTTTTATGAAAGAAAGAAAATTTCTTATTGGTTATAATAAAACTTGTAAGCTTTCCTGCAAAGCTTTTACTATATATACGGCAACTTTTTTGCTGTAATGTGTGTACTTCTAAGCTTTTATTATCCTTTAAATATTTGTTGAATGATGGGGATCATAATGATAATATAAACATATACATCAAAAAACTTTATAAGCCAAAAATTTAAATGTTTAAATTTTTTGTGCGATGTAAATAGTTCGATTCATTTCAATTATTTCAAGAGAATTGTCCAAGCTATCTGTCATTTTTATTGTATTTTTCAGGTTACATGAAACTTCTTAGTTTTAGTTATGTAATTTTTCTTCTTTAAACATTTTTCTGAGTAAAATTACATAAAATGTTAAATAAAATAAAAACAAAACGAAATCGAATTTGGATACTCTAGTTACGGCTTTTTGACTTTGTTTGTTTTTGAAGATATGAATATGTTTTTTTTTTTAGTTGTATTTTGAGTCATTATATTATAATCCAGTAAAAAACAAATTTTTGTTTTTTAGTGGTTACAGCCTTTTGCATTTTAGATGACTATATATGCTACTTTCTAACTTACCTTTTTTTAGTTCCGGTATTTATTCTTAAAATAAACTCCTACTTTTTAAAATTCTATAAACACTCAAACCACTTTATTTGAAGTTATGCGGTTTTTTAAATCGAATTTTTCATTTAATAAAATCTGCATTATTCAATGAATTTTCAATGAGAAATAAATACTATCCTTTCAAAAAATTTGTATAGACTAATTTTTTAATAACTTTGTTTTTTAAATATTCTTTACATTAATATTAGTAAAAAAAACCCCGATTTATTTTACGAACAGTTGACTAAATCACTAGGTGTAATTCTCTCATTGAACTTGAAGAGCATGCGTCAAAAATTTTTCTATAAATTTAATTAATATGCCGTTTATACCAAAACAAAAACTAATTGGTTTTTGAAAAATAAAATTTCAAAAACTACATCGTTTACATACCTTATTTCTTCCCAATATAGTTTTTGTAGTAATTCACATTTCTTGGATATTTTTTATTACCGCTCTATTTGCTATTTCTTCGATCAGAGAATACATATTTTCAATATTAAAACATATTTTAACAATTCTTAATAAATTATTTATTGCAATAATTTCATAAAAAAAAAAACAAAAAATTTCTATAAATTCGAAATTTTATTTTTCTGTTTATATATAAAAGCTACGTTTCTAAAATTTGCTAAACAGGATGTATCATAAATAGTTATTTTAGTGTTTTTTTTTTTTTTTTTTTTTTTTGGTCAGCAGCCTATGGTGGGATATGCCAAATAACAGAACCCATCTAAAAATTATTACCAAAATTATTTTGAAACCCGTGAACAAATTACACTTTATTATTTATAATTTTATATTATTTCATCTACTAATTAAAATGATAAGGAAATTATTCGTTTCTCGTCAGATGTGATTGGTTTGGAAATTTTGTCATGCGAAGATTTCAATAATATGTAATTTTTTTTGAAACTTATGTTGAATAAACTTTATTACCTTTTGTTTTCCTTTTTATATTTTTCATTCGGTTTTTGATTGAAAACCTACAAAAATTTCTTTAGTTTTTCCATTCAAATTAAGAAACATTTTTATCTAGTTTTAATTAAAAATCAAATAAAAACCACTTTTACTTCTCTTTGCACCACAAGAAAAGCTGAAAAGTCCTTGTTGACACTTTTTGAAGTAAGACGGGGATATAATTGTGGCGGCAAGTTATTGGTTGCTCTTTTTTTATTTATTGTTACCGAAAGTTGATGCTTATCATGACTAAACCAATATGTTACGGCATTTATTAGAATCTGATGTAGAAACCATATCTCGACACACATCTCCATGGTCCTTCGACGGTATTGGGCAGCTTAAGTTTGTTTGGTTGACTAGAACGTTCTTAATGATATATTACCACAACCATTGTAATATAATGTGGAATTTCTTTCTCTATACATTTTGCTGGAGCATCAGGTAGGGTATTGAGGAGACGAAACGAAGAAGTTCAACAATTGTATAATTTTAAATGATTAGAAATTATAAACTCGATTAGAGTACTCAGAAGTCATTAAAGTTTACAAATGTTTAAGGATATCCAATGCGATTTTGAAGTGATTGGCTCCGATCTGATACAATTGAGATGTAATTTAGAGCGCTGAGTTCAAATGTGAAATCTGTTTCTAGTTCTAGTTTGGTTCTAGTTTTTTAGTTCTCGCATATTAGCTGCACTGTGCGCTCATTACAACTCATAGAAGAGCGTGTGGCGAACAGTTTCATATTATTGATATTCTAACGTTAGAATTTATTCTAAAACGTGAAACCGTTCCTCGACAATAAAAACACTTAGTTCGACCGCTATTAATTTCTTTTTTAAGTTCTAGTTTGGTTCTAGTTTTTTATTTCTCGCATATTAGCTGCACTGTGCGCTCATTACAACTCATAGAAGAGCGTGTGGCGAACAGTTTCATATTATTGATATTCTTAGAATTTATTCTAAAACTTGAAACCATTCCTCGACAATAGAAAACACTTACTTCGAACGCTATTCATTTCTAATTTATAATTTTTTATTGAATAAAATTTAAAATTGATTTTTACCAATATCTCGAAAACTAGAACCAGTTTTGAAAAACAGAGTGAAGATTCGAATTCAGTGTCCTAAATAACATTAGAATCAGTTATTGGTTGTTCTGGTCCAAAACTTTGTATACTTGTGTAATCGATGAATATCAATTATTTTAATAACCATATTAAAATTAATGCTTAAATTAAATGTTCTGACTCAGCTCCGATTTTTTTATTTTTTCATCATAATAAAATGTAAAAGTTTTTGAGTGCAACTGAATAGTTTCGGAATTATAGGCTATTGAAAAACGTACTTTCCTAATAAACTCATATTAATTTTTTTTTTATTAAAAAGTGGAGTAAAAAAGGAAAATTATGTAAGCGAAGCTGCTTTTGGACATACCATAAAGTTAAAAACCTTTCCGCCAATTGCAAAAAAAAAAAAAAAAAATTATAAACAGAAGAAATGAAAAAATATTAAAAAAGTATGTTAAAGGAACATATTTCCTTTTATAAATGATCATTTAGGAACTTTCAATTGACACCTAAATGTTTGCAATCGGACGGTTAAACAGTATTGGAAATATTTACTATTTTAAATGAGTACCAAAAATAGCTTTTTTATAGTTTAAATCAGGTCTTAAAATTTTAATTTGTTTATTGTGTCACTTCTTTTTTATAATAATATAGATTTGCACAAAATTGTTTTAAAAATAGTCTTTAATTTTTAATGCCTTTGATTAAACATTTTATTTGTTATATCCTCTTTAAATTTAAATTTCTTCACAAACAACTTTTAAATTTAAAATGGCTTTTAAAACAATTTTTACATATAAATCTTGCCTTTAAAATGTATTTTAAATTTAAAATTTATTTGTGAATACCGTTGTAATTTTATTACTGAAATCTAGGAAAATTTTCAATATAATAAACGTTTACCTCAAAAAGCTAAGATCTTCTAATCTGGCAGCTTTATTTAATTTAATAAAGTTTATGTCCAAACATTGTTTACATTTGTTTTGTTTTTCTTTCTTTCTCTAGCAACAAAGTTTAACAACTTCAAATATTATACCCAACAAAAGTGTGGCCAATGTAAAACTTTAACATAAAAAAATATACATACATATAAAATATAGTGCGTTTAACAGAACAATAAAACAAAAACAAACAACCACCCACCCCTACTATAACCCGGTTTCCGTGGTTTCATTTAACCAAATTTGTATACAAAAAAAAAAAAAAAAAGTAAAATAAAACAAAACAGCAACAACTATATAAAGCAAAATAATAAATAAAACGTAACAAAACGAAGAAACAAAACGTCAAGTACATAAAAAATATAAGAGAAATTAAGAAAACAAAAAAATAAAAAACATAAATTTTTTAAAACAACATGACATCGTATATTGAACTGTTGGTTTTAATTGTCTTACTAATGTTGCCATTTCTATACGAAACCAGTCATATATTTCGTTATTATTTTAAATTCTTAATCTACTATGGACTCGTGTCATTGAATTCGATTATCTTAATACCGGCATTTCTATGTCGACCCTGTGATGTGCGCAATTTACTGTAAGTAATAAATATTTAATTATTATTCTTATATTTAAGGTAATATTATATATCCTTTAAAAAATATTTAAGTGAAAAAAAGAAATGATATTTGTGCTAAATTTCCTCCTAGAGGAAGGTATTTTTCTTTCAGTTATAATTAAAAAGTGTATCTGCTGTTGATTTGATTTAAAATGATAAAAATCAATATTAATGACCAGCCAAGTTGGTCTGGCATAAGTGTGCGTGTAAGAGAGGTGCAGTTTCAGTTTTGTCTTTTTCAACAGCTGTTGTAATTTTCTTAAAAGGAAAAATATGCTTTTTAACGTTTTTGTTACCATAAATAAATTTTTGCAAAAATTTATTTGTGTAAGAGATAAAGTTCCTTTGTTAGTAGTTTATTTTAGCAAGTCAATTATTTTTATACATTTCACACTTACCTCTTAAATCTTTTTATTAGTTTGTACTTTAAGTAAGGCTACCTGCATAATATATATTTATTAAATATATAACAGCTGTAATTTATCCCTTATATGTGTGAAATTAACCAGCTGCATTATTAGCAATATTTTTAAGTAGTTTGTTATTAGTAAAGCTATAATTACTTTGCAAGTTTTATAAGCTTTTTTACTTCTTGTTATTAATTATTTACTATTTAAAATATGTATTAAAAATCAATTAAAACAAGTGAGTTATATTCGGTATGGTCGACTATATATATATATATACACCATCTGCAACTTTTTCAAAATTTCTCCTAATATGAGAGGTGGACGGTAAATTGGGCGGACCACGCCCATTTTTTGTTTTACATTGGTCCTTGAACTATTTGTACAAAATTTCGTTGGAGTTTCACCTTACATGGGAGGTGGGCGGTAAAGAGGGTGAACCACGCCCATTTTTAGTTTCCGAGTTTATATCAATTAAACTATCTGTACATAATTTCGTTGCCGTACATGCTTTTGTTTAAGGGATATCAGGAGGAAAGTATGAACTAAAGTTACAACGGACATCAACCGACTTTGCCCATTTTCAATGCCAAACAAACCTTATATAAGACAAATATTTGAGCTAAATTTCATCCCCCTAGTTGTGGTCCATCCCAAGTCCTATCCTGCTTCCAAAAGGCAAATGGACGGACAAGCTAGATCGACTCAGAATCTTAACAGGACCCAGAACATATATATACTTTATGGGGTCTTAAATGATTTATTTAGACATGTCACGCACGAAATGCTAAACCCAATTACCCACCATCTTTTTGATGGTGGGTATAAATATTATAAAAGAAAATGGGAAAAAGAGAGGAACCAGGATAGATAAAAATAGTTTGGATAGTTTAGTCTATAGACAAGATTATAGGCCAGTCTATAGTCAAGGTTATAGTCAGAAGTATAGTCTAGTATATAGTCAAGAGTTTAGTGAAGATAATTCTCAAGAATATAGTCTAGGTTATAGTCTGGACTACAGTGTGATTTATAGTCTAGTCTATAGTCCCGAATATAGTCTAGTTTATAGTCCAGACTATAGTATAGTTTATAGTCCAGATTATATTCTAGTCTATAGTCCAGATTATATTCCAGGTATTAACTATAGACTATAGTCCGGTTATAGGTCTTGACTATAGACTAGACTATAGTCCGGTCTATAGGTCTTGAATATAGACTGGACTATAGTCTTGACTATAGACTGGACTATAGTCTTGAATATAGACTGGACTATAGTCTTGAATATAGACTGGACTATAGTCTTGACTATAGACTGGACTATAGTCTTGACTATAGACTGGCCTATAGTCTTGACTATAGACTGGACTATAGTCTTGACTATAGACTGGACTATAGTATTGACTATAGACTGGACTATAGTATTGACTATAGTCTTGACTATAGTCAAGACCTATAGACCGGACTATAGTCTAGTCTATAGTCAAGACCTATGACCGGACTATAGTCTATAGTTAATACCTATAGTCCAGTCTGTAGTCAAGACTATAGTCCAATCCATAGTCAAGATTATAGTCCAGTCTATAGTCAAGACTATAGTCCAGTCTATATTCAAGACTATAGTCCAGTCTATATTCAAGACTATAGTCCAGTCTATAGTCAAGACTATAGTCCAGTCTATATTCAAGACTATAGTCCAGTCTATATTCAAGACTATAGTCCAGTCTATAGTCAAGACTATAGTCCAGTCTATAGTCAAGACTATAGTCCAGTCTATAGTCAAGACTATAGTCCAGTCTATAGTCAAGAATATAGTCCAGTCTATAGTCAAGACTATAGTCCAGTCTATATTCAAGACTATAGTCCAGTCTATATTCAAGACTATAGTCCAGTCTATAGTCAAGACTATAGTCCAGTCTATAGTCAAGAATATAGTCCAGTCTATAGTCAAGACTATAGTCCAGTCTATATTCAAGACTATAGTCCAGTCTATATTCAAGACTATAGTCTAGTCTATAGTCAAGACCTATGACCGGACTATAGTCTATAGTTAATACCTATAGTCCAGTCTGTAGTCAAGACTATAGTCCAATCCATAGTCAAGATTATAGTCCAGTCTATAGTCAAGACTATAGTCCAGTCTATATTCAAGACTATAGTCCAGTCTATATTCAAGACTATAGTCCAGTCTATAGTCAAGACTATAGTCCAGTCTATATTCAAGACTATAGTCCAGTCTATATTCAAGACTATAGTCCAGTCTATAGTCAAGACTATAGTCCAGTCTATAGTCCCGTCTTGACTATTGGACTATAGTCTATAGTCAAGATTATAGTCCAGTCTATAGTCAGAACTATAATCCAATCTATAATCAGAACTATAATCCAATCTATAGTCAAAACTATAGTCCAATCTATAGTCAAGACTATAGTCCAATCTATAGTCAAGACTATAGTCCAATCTATAGTCAAGACTATAGTCCAATCTATAGTCAAGACTATAGTCCAGTCTATAGTCAAGACTATAGTCCAGTCTATAGTCAAGACTATAGTCCAGTCTATAGTCCAGTCTATAGTCAAGACTATAGTCCAGTCTATAGTCAAGACTATAGTCCAGTCTATAGTCAAGACTATAGTCCAGTCTATAGTCAAGACTATAGTCCAGTCTATAGTCAAGACTATAGTCCAGTCTATAGTCAAGACTATAGTCCAGTCTATAGTCAAGACTATAGTCCAGTCTATAGTCAAGACTATAGTCCAGTCTATAGTCAAGACTATAGTCCAGTCTATAGTCAAGACTATAGTCCAGTCTATAGTCAAGACTATAGTCCAGTCTATAGTCAAGACTATAGTCCAGTCTATAGTCAAGACTATAGTCCAGTCTATAGTCAAGACTATAGTCCAGTCTATAGTCAAGACTATAGTCCAGTCTATAGTCAAGACTATAGTCCAGTCTATAGTCAAGACTATAGTCCAGTCTATAGTCAAGACTATAGTCCAGTCTATAGTCAAGACTATAGTCCAGTCTATAGTCAAGACTATAGTCCAGTCTATAGTCAAGACTATAGTCCAGTCTATAGTCAAGACTATAGTCCAGTCTATAGTCAAGACTATAGTCCAGTCTATAGTCAAGACTATAGTCCAGTCTATAGTCAAGACTATAGTCCAGTCTATAGTCAAGACTATAGTCCAGTCTATAGTCAAGACTATAGTCCAGTCTATAGTCAAGACTATAGTCCAGTCTATAGTCAAGACTATAGTCCAGTCTATAGTCAAGACTATAGTCCAGTCTATAGTCAAGACTATAGTCCAGTCTATAGTCAAGACTATAGTCCAGTCTATAGTCAAGACTATAGTCCAGTCTATAGTCAAGACTATAGTCCAGTCTATAGTCAAGACTATAGTCCAGTCTATAGTCAAGACTATAGTCCAGTCTATAGTCAAGACTATAGTCCAGTCTATAGTCAAGACTATAGTCCAGTCTATAGTCAAGACTATAGTCCAGTCTATAGTCAAGACTATAGTCCAGTCTATAGTCAAGACTATAGTCCAGTCTATAGTCAAGACTATAGTCCAGTCTATAGTCCAGTCTTTATTCCCGTCTTGACTATTGGACTATAGTCTATAGTCAAGATTATAGTCCAGTCTATAGTCAGAACTATAATCCAATCTATAGTCAGAACTATAATCCAATCTATAGTCAAAACTATAGTCCAATCTATAGTCAAGACTATAGTCCAATCTATAGTCAAGTCTATAGTCCAATCTATAGTCAAGACTATAGTCCAATCTATAGTCAAGACTATAGTCCAATCTATAGTCAAGACTATAGTCCAATCTATAGTCAAGACTATAGTCCAATCTATAGTCAAGATTATAGTCCAGTCTATAGTCAGGACTATAGTCCAGTCTATAGTCAAGACTATATACAGTACAGTTCAGACAATAGTTTAGTCGACTACTCAATTCAAAGACTACGTTCTACTGTTCAATACAGAGACCTCGGTATACTATTCCATGAAATGGTTTTGTTCAGCTGTTCAATACAAAGATTTTGGTCGATTGTTCACTTTAGTCGTTTGTTACTGCGGATTGACCGACTGCTCAATACTGTTCGGTCTACTGTTCAATACAAAGACTTCGAAATACTCTTCAGTACAAAGGCTTCGTTTGGCTATTCAATAAGTTTTCTTCGATTTAGTTTTCGATATAAAGGCTCTGCTGTAATGTTCAATATCAATCGAATGTTTAATACAAAGATTTGGATCAATTATTAAATACAGCGTCTTGATCAACTATACGTTTGACTGTTCAGTGCAGATACTTCATTTTAATGTTCAATACATAGACTTCAGTCGATTGTTCAATACAAAGACTGGGGTTAAATATTCAATACAATGCAGAGACCTTGGTCTATTGTTCAATACAAATACTTTCAATACAGCTGCTTCCCAGACCTTAAAGTATAAATACTTCATTTATATGTGTAAAATAGCGATAGTGGCTTCTCTGATTGTACAATTCAGATACTTTGGTCTAGTGCTCAATACAGAAATTTTAGTCGTCAGTTTAATATCAAGACTTCGGTCAAGAGTCCTATGTCAATCCAAAATTGTCGGTCAACTGGTTTTTATTAGAGACTTACGCCAAAATTCCATAATTTATCGTCACTTAAATAAATTAAACATGTCTTAAGTAAATTATTACCCAATTATCTAGAGATTCTAGACAATTTAGTGCTGGAGCTTGTTTTTGGGTGTTTGGGTATTATCAGTGTAAATGGCAGCCTTTTGAAGTATTTTTTTTAGAGAGAATTGTAAAGGATTATATTGATTCCTATGATTTCATTAAAGAACAAACGCCACCAACAAAATTCCATAGTAATTTGTTTTGTGCAAACAGTTTGGTCTTGATGTTTCTTAATAAGTTTTCTTATGTATCGATTTGTCTTCTCTAGGTGGTAGCAGTTTTGTCTCTTGGTTATTGTGGTGTAGTTCGCAACAAAGATTCAAATAGTGTTGAAAGGAGCCCGTTTTAAAACCTCTTCTACTGCCTTGGGAATTCCACTCTGTTTCATGACCCTCAGACCAAATTTATGCATAGTTGTTCAAGCTAAAATATATGCCATCAAGTTGGCAGCAAACAGAATTCGGGAATTTAATTTTTGCACATAGTCTTGCGGCAAAAATAAAACATAACGAAGACAATAGTCTAAACAGTTGTATACACTCCCTGGTTCATGAATGAATTCCGGAACCTGCGGTTATTCGGGGCAATGAAAAGGACGATGAATTCAATCATCACTTGCAGGACATTAAGGACGATCTGGCTCTATCGGCCATGAGAAAAAATCCAGGTTACGATTATTTTTTAATAGTATCCTTATAAGGCTTCTCGTAGGTACATATGAGTTACCCAAGATATAGCTAAAGTACGTGCTGTTTAGACGAAGAAGAGGAAGAATCTGTACAACACCTGCTATGCGACTTTCCAGCTCTATAAAAGTATAGACTGAGATTTCTCAATAGACAACACTTTCATAATTTAGACTGTCTCAATGATATGCCACTAGAAAAGGTTGGTAAGGATTGTCAGGAATGCGGCTTGATTTCAACATGAGCCAAAAAAACTGTAATTTTTATCAATAAATAATAGGGAGACCAATTTATTGTTCTTTTCCTCAATCTATTTGAGATTGACCACGACTTTTTAGAATTCCTTTCTGTATCTTACATGGTTCTTCTTTAGGGCATCACAATAGACCTTAGGGCCTCCGAGTGCACTTTCAATAGTGTGCAACCCCTTCAATCTAATCTAAATTGCGATTTAAATACGAATTGATATTTTTCCTGATTTTCCCACATTCGTACAGTACACTGTCAGCAGTTTCCGTGGGGAAATGTTTATGAATAATTATCTATATGCAATCGCTAGCTGAAGTGTTACAAAACTATCATCCATACAAAAACACGATACGTTCTTTTTGAGGAAAAACAGATTCAATTTGGTTTTCTAGTATATTTTTGAAGATTTACTATGCCCAAATGTCTGCTTGTTGCAGATATGATGCTACTCTGGTATGTGAAAGATGAGACTTTCTCCAAATTTACATTTTTTTATAATAATTTTTAAGAAGTTGGCGGTGTTTAGAAGTAGGACATTGATCCTTTCAATGTTTCATGTGATGTAGTTAGCTGCCATATCATTGAAAGTATAGATGAGGAGTCATATGTCATCAGTACCAAATGATGAGAAGATCTTAAAGACATCCATTTAGGTTCCAGATCATGGCTCTTCTATTGTTTGTTGCCGGCAAAATTATTACTTCACGGCCCAACATTTTTAAAAAACAAAGTTTACACTAAATTTACACTTAAGTATTTTTGCTGATTGAAGTGATGCAGAATTTTATATTATATATTATGTTAGTCCAACCAGTCGATTAGATTAAAAGTTACAGATTTATTTCCAAAATATTCGATTTTGACCACTGTGCTTTGTAGCGCTTTTCAAATAGTCTTAAAGCATTTTTGAAATCTATGTAAAAGAGGATCGCTGTTCCGTCAAATGCTCAACTATAATACATAGATTGTTTACGTGGTTAGTACATGATTAGTGGGCTCTGAAACCGGCTTATTTATTCTGTAGTTCTAATAAAAACGAAGAGAATAATCTATGTGATATGGGCATGCAATTTATATACCAATCTTGACATTCTGTCAGATTTCCCTTTTTGGTACTTTGATAATTATTCCAATATTGAGTTAAAAAGGTAATGAATGCGAAGTAGAGGAGTCAGTTCTTAATCTGGACGATAGTTTAGTCTATCTTCGGGTCTATGGTCTAGAATATGCTCTAGTTTATGATCTATGGATTATGGTCCACATACCTTTTATATATTTGTTATCTGCAAGTACTTGATGTGAGTGAAGATAAATTTTAAAATTTATAACTCCAGACGCAAACCATGTTAGTTAACGGGTCTATGGTCTAGAATATGCTCTAGTTTATGATCTATGGATTATGGTCCACATACCTTTTATATATTTGTTATCTACAAGTACTTGATGTGAGTGAAGATAAATTTTAAAATTTATAACTCCAGACGCAAACCATGTTAGTTAACAGAGGTCTGTTAACTCGTTAACATAGCTCTGTTAAGAATGGAAAAACTGATATATTCAATAAAAATGGAATTAGGAACACATTTTTGGACCAAATGGGTCCAGAAAACCGTTACCATTAGGAAATATACTCACAGGGAAACAAGGCAATGTGGACGGACAAAACTTTTTGGAGATGATAGATAAAGTATCCCACTATGTCCTCCACTTTTCAGATCCTTTAACAGTGTGAGTTGGAAGGAGTTATACAAATTTTTCAAAAATTTAAAATTTGGGATTCTGAGTGGGATGAATCCAGATTCCAGGGAAACAATTCAACGTGGGCGGACAAAACTTTTTGGAGATGCTTTGTGTTGTAGTATATTCTATGGCAAATTCTATTATCTATTCTGTAGTCTAGTCTTAACATTATTCATCAATTTTCCAAAAAAAAAAAGAATGTAGAAAACACTATATTTGACATAAATTTCATAACATTTTATAGCCAGTGTAAATACCCCTTTTATATATTTGTTATCTGCAAGTACTTGTAACCTTTAATGACATTTTTCTCTTTTATTAAACTATTTTTTTGGCAAAATTATTGTTATTGTTGGTCTTGTAGTTTATTTCAATTTCAATAACAAGTTTAGCTGTAATAACGGCTTGCAATAAAATGTGCGGCAGTTATGCGCTGCATGACACAACAATGACTTGTGTTTGTGCTACACACAGTTGATAAACTACTCATACTCCAACAAGTGGAGATACATGAACTTTAAATAAAAGCTAGACAACAAAGGAAAATTTAAAGACATTAAGATGATATAAAAAAAGAAGCTAGAAAAAGTAAAAGAAATACTTTAATTTAAACAATTGTTTAAACTTTTTAAATTTTTAAAGTCTTAATAAAAACGAAATTTTAATTCTTTATTTAATTTCCTTTAAATAAATAAAATAATTATTTATTTATAATAATTTTTATTTATTTATTTATAACAAAACACAAAACTCTTATTTATTTTTTGTCCATATCTCCATCATCAATTGTATCATTTTATTTCAATAAAATATTTATTACATTTGTACTTGTCAGTTTCTATTCCCAGCAAAAAAAAGTGCTTCCAAAAAATAACATTTTCACCACTTTTAAAGTATATGTGCATATTTTGAGCTTTTTTGGCAGTTATTAATAATTACTTCCAAAAAAATGAAAATAAATGTTTTTTTTAGCAGGAAAAAAGGTTAATAATTTCTAAGAAATTAAAATTTCATAAATTTTTATTATCTTTTAATAAGGCTTAAAGAGATTTTTTATTAAAAAATTTTATAAACATAGTTTTAAGAGAACTACTTCAAAAGCAATGAATAAAAAGTATAAAAGAAGAACATCCTTCCAATGACAACACAATGTTAAAATCATGACTTTTTCAGCTCTTTTTAAGTTCTTTTTTTTTGCTGGGATTTAATTGAACAGTTTATTGTGGTCGAAAGACAGAGTAAGATAAAGAAGAAGAAGAACTGAAATGTCCGGACAATTGGACTGACAATCAATTACAATTGATTTCACATAAAAAAAAACATTGTATGTGCATGTAGATATGTATATTTTTTATTAAAAAGTTTTGTTTAAAATTGATTTAATTAAGTTGAAATAATAAAAGTAACGATTTGCTAACAATCAAGTCATGTAGAATTAAGTAGAATTAAGGAAAGAAAAACGATAGGCATAAAAGGAAAGACCTTGAAATTTTACCACAGAATTTTTTATAAAAAACAATTTATATTTAAAACATAATTAAGGTTTTACAGCTGTATTAAAAAAAAAAATTATTTAAAGCACAAACTAGCTAATACACAATTTAGCCCCTAAAGTCTTTATTAAGAAAATCATATTAAAAAAAAAAAAAAAAAAAAAACTTTGCAGTGTACATTAACTAATGTTGACAAGCTCTCTCATTTATATTGTGTGTTGTAAATAGTTAGAATAAATTATTCATTAACTGTTTTATTCCATTACACTGTGCTAGTCGCAAATTTTAACAAGCTGGGCACCAGTAAAGCTAACTCGAGTACGCTGAATTCCATGTCAGTGTTGCCATTTTAGCAATTTCAGCGCTGGATTTAGCATTTGAAAAAGTTAAAATGCATTAACAATTTATAAAAATGTGCTAAATACTTTTTAGAATTTTTTATAGTATTTTTTTTAAAGGGTGTGAAGATAAATAAGTCAGTTAAATAAGTCCTACAAAAATGCTAAATACGCTCCACAAGCTATAAATTGATTTTTTTTAAATGAGCAAAATTATTTTTTAAATTTAAATACATATAAATACATTTTTCAAAATTTTATATCTCTGATCCCCAATGGAATCTGGAATATAGAACATACATTTCTAGAATCTACTAGTCCTCACTTCCGATTACCCGATTCATATCTGCTCCTTATGTCCATTGGAGTCATTTGAAAATTCCATATTTTTCCATATTTTCATAGTGGAAAAACACATTTTTCAAAATTATACATCTTATACCAGATGGAATCTGGACATAGAACATACATTTCTGGAATGTACTAGTCCTAGGCTACTTCCATCCTTTTGCCCCTTATGTCCATTGAAGCCTCTTCAAAATTCCACATTTTTCCATATTTTTATAGTGAAAAAATCATTTTTCATAATTATATATCTATGATCTGAACATACATTTCTGAAATCTACTAGCCCTAGGCTACTCCCGCTCTTCCGCTTAACCGATTTATGTCTGCTTCTTATGTCCACTGGAGCGACTTGAAAATTCCACTTTTTTACATATTTTCATAGTGAAAAAATACATTTTTCAAAATTATATATTTCGGATCTCAGATGGAATGTGGACATAAAACATACATTTCTGGAATCTACTAGCCCTAGGCTACTTCCACTCTTCTGCTTAACTAATTCATGTTTGTTTTATGTCCACTGGAGCGACTTGAAAATTCCACATTTTTCATATGATCATAGTGAAAAAACACATTTTTCAAAATTATATATCTCTGATCCCAGATGGAATCTGGACTTAGGACATACATTTCTGGAATCTACTAGTCCTAGACTATTTCCGCTCTTTCGCTTACCAGACTCATGTCTGCTCCTTATGTCCACTGGAGCCACTTGAAAATTTCACATTTTTTCATGTGATCATAGTGAAAAAACACATTTTTCAAAATTATATATCTCTGATCCCAGATGGAATCTAGACATACAACATACATTTCTTGGATCTACTAGTCCTAGGCTACTTCCACTCTTCCGGTCACCTGATTCATGTCTGCTCCTTATGTCCATTGGAGCGATTTGAAAATTCCACATTTTTCCATATGATCATAGTGAAAAAAAATTTTTCAAAATTATATATCTCTGATCCCAGATAGAATCTGGATATAGAACATACATTTCTGGAATTTACTAGTCCTAGGACCACTTGAAATTTTCGATTTTTTTCAAAGAAATTTTATGTTTTTTATTTTAATGTGTTTTATAAATATATTGTGATATTTTTATTTAAAATTTAATTTTGATATAGTTTTTTTATTAAAAATTAATTTTGTTCATTTTAACAAATCAATTAACAGCGTGTGGAGCGTATTTAACATTTGTGTAGGACGTATTTAACTGACGTATTTATCTTCACACCCTTAAAAAAATATAAAATGTTTATAATTTTATTGCTTTATGGAGCTAAAATATTTACATTTTAAAATATAAAAATATTTTCCGTTTACACATTTTTTAAAGAAATTCGTCTAAAATTTTTTCTTCTGATGTTTTACAATTTTAAGATATTTCGTTGACTAATCTCTCGAAACTGAAATAAGTAAAGGTATTCACAATACTTTCCAGAATCAGAAACTTTTTATTTTTTTCCAATACTATATACAGAGGTTTTAATATTTTCAATTCAAAATGTAAACAATTTTTAGTTTTCATGCTTTACTTATGGAGGAAATGAGCTTTAAGGTGCACCGACATTTAGAGTAATTTTCCCATCTTTTTTGCCAGCTTTGCATTTTTTTTTTTTTCTCTTAAACAGTCTATTTTGCCTATCGAAAACCATATTGACTCTCTAATAAGTCAAAAGCCGAACAAACAGTGCGGGTTTTTACATGATCACAAGTTTATGAGTTTTGTTATGGACACAGGCTAAACCTGGGACTCCAATCTTTGAGCACATGAAACTGGATAATTTGTGAAGAGATATCCTTTTGGAAAAAATACTTTTACTATTTAATTGTTAAGGCTTGAGCAAGTAATTTTTAAGTGGTCTAACTTCTCCAATTACTTCTCTAGCATACAGCTTGCTCGCAGCCATTAGTATATATCTACATTCTCATTCGGAAGGATCTGTTTGGATCTGCTACTTCTCAGGCGAGCTGATCATCTAAACCAATATCCTCTATATCACTATGTTCAGGCACCCAAATTAAGAACAGGTTTCGTTCAGCATCCTGTTCAGCATCAAACCGAGATATTTCACGTCATTCGATTAACCCATTGTAATACCATTTAGAATCGAAAGACTAAATATGGGAACTATGTACTTCCTAGTGAAGAATACCAATTCTTCAAACACAGTCAATGACTTCCAATCCATTGACTGTGGTGCAATTCGCTAAAACATCCAGTGCAATTCCTACGCTAAGATTCCGTGGTATTTACCGCTGAACGTACTTGCTGACTCATCCGTATTAGCTACTACCGTGCAATTTGCTATTTCTAGACAGTGCAAGAGCCCTTTGACGGTTATAACCCAAAAGGAGCGATGAGAGAACGCCTCCCTGGAGCGTACCTCTGCTCATTCGTCTTTTAATTGTAGAAAGTCCAAACTGCACTTAAATAGTGGTCAGCTGTAGAGCCCTAGAAAATAAAAGTCTCTCCACTAGATACCGAATACAAGGTTAGGTTAGGTTAGATGGGCAGCTGCAAATGTAACTATACAGCTCACTTTGGTCCTATTAGTCCCGTTGTGTTACCCTAATGGATCATATGAAACTGTTTTCACAAGTCCGAGAATAGGTTCGAATCGAACCAACCTAAAGCACAAATAAAAGATCTGATCCGTCTAACATCAGTTGCAGAGAGAACAAATAGTCCTTGTATATATGGACTACTAAATTCAGCAGTTTTATATTCGCAAGAGCAGGACAGTGACAAAGAAAATGTTCTACTGTCTCTTCCTCCTCCTCCTCCTCGTTAAAGCAAGTCGTTAAAAGGGAGTCCTAGTCTCCTAGCGTGTACACCAGCAATCCAGTGCCCTGTAATAGTGGCTACAAGTGTTCGTAGCTGATACCTTGGCAATGCCAGAATGAAACTCGACCGTTTCTGATGGAAAAACGGACTCCTTTGTCCATCTTTGTTGTTGTTGTCCATCTTTGTATCATTGATCTGAAAGATGACAGCGGTATGAATACTAACTGGTCCGTTTCTTCACTTTAAAGAAGGCAACCAGGGTACTTGAATGACCCCTTACCCAGACCGAATACAAAGATCCATCAGCCTCCTAAGTTTTTAACAGAAAAGAGGAAAGGCATTTTAGGCAGGCAAAATCCCCTTTTCACGACTCTTGGCTCCAGTTCGTATGAAACCCACTTTCCTTACTTTGGGATGAATCCAAGATCTTTTAAACTTCTGGAAATTCTTGCTTGACTTACACCCAATGATTCTGCAAACATTTTTGGCGTTTGTTACGAGTCTTAATCGAGTTTTCAAACTTTTGCTGCTGATCGATACACTCCTTATCATGCACATCGAAGTCACTACTTTTAAATCATTTAAACCACTCATGAGTCCTGACACATTGCTGATACTTAATACCTTCCTTTATGATCTTTTTTCCTGCTAATTTGCCTGAATGCCCGAGTTTATGCTTTAATCTGTAATCTGAAAAGTGTTTCTTTTATATTCCCCATATTATTTGTAAAAGTTTTGAATGTCATGTATTCTGCTTTTTCTTTTGAATCCCATTTTTATTTCTTTTCATTTAATATTTTTTTTTTAAATCCATATTAATACCCTTTCTCCCACACAAAATACAACCAATTAATGCTGACGTCTTTGGAACATTTCCAACTAGGTTATTTTCCTTTATTTATGTTTACCCTTTCCACCACTTAGTTGTTGCACTTGAGCTAATTCTTGTGCATGTTATTTCAAATGCATTTTTCATTGTATATTGTCGAGTACTGCAATTGTTTGTCAGATATTGACGGAAAATCTTACTATTTTTAAACAAAATTTTATATTTCAATTAATATACAGAATAAGCTAAATCATGCGGTTTTATAAACTTGAAAATGTTTGTATTAATATAAAAATATTTAAGGCATTTTCTTCTTTAGAATTTTTTGTAATGGATTTGAAATGTTTATAATGGATTTGACGTTTTACAATTTCTTTCTTGTTTCATTGATTCCTGTTTTTATTTTGTGCATTTTATTTTTGATTGTTTTCTACTTGAAAATACGTATTTGTTATTACTAAACATTTGTATTTCATTATCAAGAATATTTTGTAATTTTATATCAATTTCAGTTAGTAATAATAACCACAAGTTGATAATTAAGTTAAAAACTTTTATCAACGTATTACGTCTAAACTGTTTAATATTTTTTCAAAATGTTTTTGGGTTTTTTTCTTTTTTACAGAGATAAAACAAATGTTGAATGGTCTATTTTTAGTGAATTATTTTTATATATGTAATCATTGAAAATTATAAAAGCCATAAATGATTATAGCAATAACAAAGTTTTAGGCACAAAATATTTATTTACTTATTTATTTTATTTATTTATTTATTATACCCTTCACCACAGGTGTAAAGGGTATATATAAGTTTGTCATTCCGTTTGTAATTTCTACAATATTCATCTAAGACTTCAAATAGTATATATTTTCTGGATCCTTACTGATAGTAAAATCGTTATAACGATGTCCATCTCTCTGTTGAAATCATTTTTTAGAAAGCCCCAGTTGCCGGATGTTTATATATGTTTTATATATCAAATTATAGGAAATATTCCATAGAATGACACTAGCAGAAATCAACAAAATCGGTCCTTTAATGGCCGAGATATTGCCAAAAAACCGTATTTGTTTTAGACTTTTCTAAGCCTCTATGTAAGCTAGCGACTTTGTTTTTGCACATAAAATTCGCAATATTTTTTTCCCGAATGTTTTTGCGTAAGAAATGAACAAAATCGTTTCATTAATAACTGAGATATCGGATAAAACACATTTTTGGACTTTGTACAGCTTCTATATAAGCTTCGGAATTCGTTTTGTGCAAATCTCTTGTAAATATTTTTCTAAAATTTCGTTTTTTTTTTAATTAAACATATCAATCTATAAACAACCGAGTTATAGGCAAAAATCTGGAAAAAATTATTAAAAATATACACACACAAACATATAAAATAAGCATTGCAATGACTTTCAGTGTTGTTGTTTATTGTATAAGCAAGCAATAGATGTTGATTGTTATACATACACAGACTCATTTTTTATGTATGTATGCTTGAACGTTTTTTAGTTGAAAATAGAAGCATTGCAATGACTCAGTGTTGTTGTTGTAGTTTTATGTATAACATATATATATATATATATATATATATATATATATATATATAAAGTGTGATTCAAGTAGAGATACTTTTTTCAATAGCCTTTTTTTGACAGATTACGTGTGAGTCGTGTCATGCTGTCATGTTATTTTTGTTTAGTATTGTTTGGCATTTCATAATGGAAATGGACTTACGCCTGAATAACGGTTACAAATCGTTCAACCTTATTACGAAAATTAACGTTCTGTGAATAATGTGTTTCGTGCACTTCGCTCAACTTATGGTCAACATAATCGGCCTACTGAGCGTACTATTCGCAACACCATCACCCATTTTGAGACCCAGCGTTCATTATTGGATAATATCGATCGAAAAGACCATGTCCAGCACGCTGTGAAGAAAATATAGCGGCCGTTGCTGAGAGAGTACACGAAGACCGTGGAGAGTGGATTAGGAGCCGTTCGCAGCAACTCGGACTGACGTATGGAACGACTTGGCGTCGAGATCTTAAATTGAAAGCGTGCAAAATACAGCTTGTGCAACAACTGAAGCCGCTCGACCTTCCCAAGCGACATCGCTTCGCTCTATGGGCTCTTGAAAAGTTCCAAGAAGATCCGACGTTTTCGAGGCAAATTTTGTTCAGCAATGAGACCCATTTCTGACTCAATGTATATGTAAACAAACAAAATTGCCGCATTTGGGACGAAGAGCAACCTGAAGAGATTCAAGAACTGCCACTTCATCCAGAAAAAACAACGGTTTGGTGTGGTGCGAACGTAACCGTCAATGGCGTCCGTTATCGTGCCATGATAGCCGACTATTTGATGCCTGAAATTGAAGCTCGTGATCTCGGCGATATTTGGTTTCAGCACGACGGTGCCACTTCCCACACATCGCATCAATCAATGGATTTATTGAGAGAACATTTCGTTGAGCATATAATTTCACGTTTTGGGCCGGTCAATTGGCCACCAAGATCGTGTGATATCACACCCTTAAACTTTTTCCTGTGGGGATATGTAAAGTCTAAAGTTTATGCGGACAAACCGCTTCGATTCAGGTCTTGTAGGAAAACATCACGCGTGTCATTCGCCAGTTACCAGTCGAAATGCTCGAACGAGTCATCGAAAATTGGACTCAACGGACCATTTGCGACGTAGCAACGACCAACATTTGATAGACATAATCTTCAAAAAATAAATGCCAAAGAATGTTCTTTCAAATGATAATAAACATTCCCCATTAAATTTGAATTTTCTGTGTTTTTTTTCTTTAAAAAAATAGGGAACCTCGAAATGGATCGATCACCCTTTATATACTCTTTCGACCGTACTATATAAAATCGACAAAAATTAAGGAAGTTTTTTATTTGTACGAGTAATTTATTGGACAAAAAAGTAAAAAAATGCGGTATAATTTTTATATCACCGCGCTTATGTGATAGCTTTATTTATGGAATTCATTAAATCAGGATTTCGTTTTATTTAAACAAACTGGAACATCGCAAGTAGAGCACATCCACTGAGTCCTCTGGTGTCCCGTCTTGCTGCAGTGCCCACAACTTCGTGTGTGGTGGGATGACGAGGCTCGTATGCCTGCATCTACAACAGACCAGGGCTTTTATTCTCATTAGAAAGTTCATTCCAATAAAAGCTTGTATTTCTGAGGCTTTTGTTGGAGTATAGCGTTTGCCAGATTGTTGAGCATACAGGTTCGTTTGAAATACAATATGTTTAATAATTTCTTTTGTTATAATTTTATTAAAAATATTAAAATTATCATGGGATGCCATGTTTTCCATAAATTCTGTAAGTCCCTCTTTAATGCTAGTAAATGCAATTGGTTTCTCTATAGAATTTTGCTTACTCCAATTTGGTGGGGTGACTACTACAAGGCTGCTTAATAAATTAGATATAGGAATATCGTCGTCGCTATCAAATTGTTCACACGAATTATAAACTCAGCTACATTACAGGTTCTCACCTTCATCAAAGTGTTTATTTTAATTGTCGACTGCAAGGATGCGATCAAAAAGTTCCTGGATTTCTTTCTGAACATCGAGGTTCTCAACATCATCGACAATTGAATCAGCATCTGATGGAATCTCTTCCAAAACAACTTCATCCTCGATAGTTTCCAATATATAGGAAATATCACTGTCCTTGAGTTTATTGTTTTTAGCCATGGATATAATGCGCAGTGGTATTATTTTTACACCATCAACTTTAACCTCCACTACTTCAACGTTTTTATTTATTTTTAGTGTTACTATTTTCAAGCACATTTTTCACTATCTTATTTATCAAAAATTATACAAGTATGAAGTCTAACGCAGGTGTTTTTAAGAAATTTACTGAATAACGGAAAACACTTTGAACACTTGACTGATGGTACTCAAGTTTAGTTAAAAAAATATATATCTATCTCTTTCAAACACATAGTATATTTTTTCCATTTTAAGTCCGATATCAAAAAGTATGTGCAATGTACACAGCGTATATATATATATATATATATATATATATATACACTGGTGGATATTCCTATAAACGCACATCAATTAAGTTGCTACAAATTAATTTTTTAAATTATTTATTGACTTGACTTAAAAAATTAATAACAAAAAACTTTAAATGTACATTAATTTCTTTTTTTTATTTTAATTTTAGTAGTTTAATGCCATTTTTTATGGCATTTTCCTATATACGCACCAGAACCAATGAACCAATTTAGCATTGTTAATAATGTATTGATGAACCTTTGTTTTAGATAACTTCAAAAATTCGATTTGCCATTGATTACACTAATTTTTCTTCCCAGTCTTGCTTAATTTTTACTTTTAACTCTGTTACTGTCGTTATAGTTTCTTTCTGTGTATTTCTTGCGTAAAGTTTACGGGCCATGTACCTCCACAGATTCTTTATTGGATTTAAATCCAAACTAAAAACCGGCCAGTCCAATAGTGGATTACTATGTTCATTAAACTTCGATTTATGCAGCGTTATCCTGTTGGAATATGCAATCTTCATTCATTTTTTCATCCATAAATGTGAAGGAGCAGCTTGCAACTGTTCATTATAAATTGCACTGTTCATTTTAGTTGGAACAAAACATATTTTTAATTTACCTGCCCAAACCATAATACTGCCTCCACCGAAATTGCGTTTCGACATACGTATTTCCTTCGACTTCAAATCATGCCTATAGCATGATCGGGAACGTCTAAATTTAATTTTTTTTCAGCAGAAAAGTTTACTTTATTCCACTCATCTCTCCATTTCATGTATTTGCGCGCAAATTTTAAACTAAATTAAATTTTGGCTTACATTTTTTTTTCTTCCATTTTGTGTTACCATCTGTTCGCAAAATGTGTGCAACATGTTTGGAAGTAACAGGAAGATCAAGTTCATTTTTTATTTGTGTAATATTTATTTTATTGCGGGTGGTTTCTTTTATTTTATTTATTTGCTTTTTTGTTAATTTTTGATTATCTTTTGTTGGTTTCGCACTCTATATTTGTGCCCTTTCTTAAGAAAGGCTCGAACTCCTTCCAAACGGTTAATTTTTCATCCAATTTCTCCGTTAGAACAGCCTTGAACATGAAAAAAATTTTATTTGAATTGTTTCCTGGACTGTAAGAAAAGTTTCTTTGTGCATCCTTTCAGCTGATGAAATTTCCCAATTAAAACAAAAATATTTTCAGTAAACAGAGATGTTGCCATCAGAAATAGAAACTAAATTAAAGAAAATAACAAAAGCAAGAAACAAATATTTCTTACATAAAAAAGTACCGTTATATCGCGATTTATTGTAACAACACAACATTGCTTTTGGTTAAGAGAAACGAATATGCCTCAAAGAAAAATAAAAATTTTAAATGCGTTTATAGGAATATGCACCAGTGTATTTATATATTACTTGTTTATTTATTATAATATTGCACGTTGTACTGAAAACAGACCAGAGACTGGCGGGAATCGAACATGCGACCCCAGACTGATAAACTAGCTCACTACCAGGGCACCCAATAAAATATTTTAATAAAATATAATAAATAAAATGGATACAGGCACTGGTGCAGGTGTGTATCTAGTTGAGGAAAACATCAGGAAGACGTATAGACTACCAGATAGTTGTAGTGTGTTCCAGGCGGAAATTCTAGGTATTCTTAGGGCCACAGAATTGATTGCAGGGAACATTGAAGTGAATACAGAGGTAACTCTGTATGTGGATAGCCAGGCGGCGCTGAAAGCCTTGAAAGAACATTTTGTCAAGTCTAGGCTAGTTAGCGACTGTAAGAAGGCTCTTAGAAGATTGATGGGAGATTATCATATCAGACTCTGCTGGGTACCGGGTCATTGCGAGATAAATGGCAATGAGGTAGCTGACGAATTAGCTAGGAACGGCTCAGCTTTGGATAGGACTGCAAGTGAAAGCGGTGTGAGACCACCTCTTGGCTTTTACTTCAGGTTAATTAGGTAGTGGATTCGGGATAGAACCAATCATGCATGGAAACGTAGAACGGACTGCAGATTATCAAGGATCCTATGGCCCAAACTTGATAGAGCAGATACAAATCTACTTTTGGGCATGAAAAGGGAAAACCTGAAGACTATGATAGGTATTCTGACAGGTCATTGTCCCATAGGGGGAATGATAGGGAATTGGGATAGAGGTTCCTCCGGTCTTTGCAGAATGTGCGAAGATAATGAGGAGCTAGAGACGGTGGAACATATCATATGTCACTGTCCATGTCTACAACTAAATAGGCAGAAATGGTTAGGCAGTCGATTCCTTGACGAATTGGACAGTATATCGAGAATAGATCTCGATAGACTAATAGGATTCGTCATGGGAATAGGCTTTCTAAGAGGGGGTCGTTGGCTTAGAGCGAGCGATTTGGGGCGGTAGTACTTTTCCTTTCCAGATTCTTTCTATTCTTTTCTATACTTTTCTTGGTTTCAGCTTTCTCTCTATCATTTTCCTTCCTGCTCTTTTCTATATCTCGTCTGTAGTTTCTTTCTATATTCTTTACGAAGGGACTCACAATGGACCTCTTGGTCTCCGAGTGGATGCACAAGTACTCTTCTGAGTGCTGTGCATCCCTTCTCTACCTACCCACCTACCTACCTAATAAATAAAATCTAAATATTGTTTCTTATTTATTGCTGCTAGTGTAAACGTTTTAAAATTACATATTTATTTTGCAAATGATTTAATTTCTCATTTCAGCTACTAATTTGCAATTTGATCTTTTTATAAATAAATTCATTTATTTTAATTACAAACAAATTAATTGGCATGCAAAACACAAATTTAACTTGGCTGTTATTAATACAAATACTTTCATTTTGTTTGAATTCTAGAATATTTTATAGAAATATTATACCACTCCCCTTTTTAAATCTATTTCTATTTTATCTTTATTATATAAGTTAATATTACAAAGCCGTAAAAGATTATGTTAATTGATATTTAATCGATGAAATGTCAGTGCTATCACTACATCAGTATGTATTATACGATAATAAAATGTGATTGGATGTTACAATCTATTACATTCACCAGAAAACACGCAGGTTTTATTTAAAGTTCCAAATGATTTGGAAATTAAAACTTTTCCGCTTGAAAGTAAATTGATAATTTATTATAATTTCTGGCACATTATTAATAAACTTGGTCACTCAGTGGTACGAGTAACTTCCGTTTGGTTTTTCTGAAAAAAAATCTAACGAAGATTCACTTAAAGGCTGGTATATTAATTCTAGGGTTTTTTATTTCCCGAAATCTTTCTGTTGCCGGGAAAAAAGTCCTTAATTCTACCTGAATTTCAATTTTTCTCCAAGTTTTTATATGTATATGGATTAAAATCTCTATTTTAGCAATTATTTATTCCTTAAAAACATATACAAAATCATCCTTTTCTATTTTTCTATAAAGCTTACGATAGGTATTGGTATTCAATATCTTAGAATCGTAATGAAAGTAACATTTGATCCTTAATTTGGGATATGAAAACGGTCTTCATAGGATTATTTATTGAATAAAAAATAATTACCAAAAGCTTTTGTTTAGTCAGTGGATCTAATGACCAAACAAATCGCCATCATGTCAGCGACTAGGCTCAAGACTATAGGTGCATGGAACGGTAGTAGCTATGGCCATGCGATCATTTTGGAAATTTTGGATGACATCCCTGACGATATTGATTATTGTATTCCCAAACCCTTTCTGGACAGTTGATCCCACTATAAAAGCTGAATCAATTGAGGCTTACACTGATGGATCCAAAACTTCTGAAGGGATTGGGGAGGTGTCTTTATTTCTGCATATAGGAGGAACATCTCCTTTAAATTGCTGGGTCATTCAAGTACCCCGGGAAATATTATTGCGTATAAATTAGCCAGAACTGGTTCCCTTCTTCAAACTGATACTGCATTATTTGTTGAGAATAGCTCTACAAAGATGGACAAACGAGTCCGCATGTTCTACCTAGAGACATATATGGCTCCAGTACGATCAGGCGTCAGCTGCGAACACTTGTAGCCATTATTACCGGGCACTGGATTGCTGGTGCGCACGCTAGGAGACTAGGACTATCTTTTAACGACTATTGTAGAAGTTGCTTTAAAGAGGAGGAGGAAGAAACAGTAGAAATTTTTCTTTGTCACTGTCCTACTCTTGAGAATATAAGGACTGCTGAATTTGGTAATCCATGTATGCATCGATTATCTGATCTCTCTGCAAATCTTTTATTCGTACGTCAGGTAGGTTTGATTCGAAATTATTCTCGGACATGTGAAAACAGATTCACATGATTCTTCGGGGTAACACAACGGGATCAATAGGATCCAAATGTGCTACATTTATAGCTGCCCATCTAACCTATATAAATTGTTTCGCATGATATTTTAAATCAACTTTATTTTTGTCATGTTCAAATTTTAGATACTTTAGTTTTATTATAGATTTATTGAAATAAATATTAAATAAGTTGAACTTTGAAAATACTCACTAAATATTATAAGAAAATGTGTACTTGGTTGGGAGATTTACAGCTTATTTCATGTATGTACCATTTAATCACATATTTGTTAATAATTATTTTATTTTTCTACCAAATTAAAAAAAAGTACTAGATATAAATTAAATTTTATTAATAACATAAAAAAAACTTAATAGTAATTCATCCTTAAAAAAAAATAACAGAAAGGACAATTATAACAAAAAGCCACTTCACAGTATATTTCTTTTTTTTAACACTTTTCCACTCAAACAATTTTAATTTAAATTTGTGTACTAGTCCTTTCACAAATATGGGGTGAAGTTAGTACAAAAATTGTCAAGTAAAAGTAAAAATTGAAAAAATTAACGTTACCCCATTAAAATAATTTTCTATTTTTGAAAAAAGTAAAAAAGGGCTAAAAGAAAATTCTTAAAAGTGCTAAGTTTGCGCGTTTTTTTAGTTTCGGGCTAAAAACATTTTTCGCGTTTTGAACTACTAAAAACGGAAAAAATCTAGTCCGAAAAGGGCTAAGTTGGCATCACTGCTTGTAATGTTAGGAAAGAGAAATATTGCTGTTGTACGAAAGAGAGCCTCCTTCCATTCTTGGCATTCTTTGGCCCAAAATTCAAATAAATAATAGATACACAAATATTTATGTTGGTAATAAAATGAAAAAACATTAAGTAATTTACTTACTTGTATGTGAGGAAAGATAAGTATTGCTGTTGTACGAAAGAGAGCCTCCTTCCATTCTTTGTATTCTTTAGCTCAAAATTCAAATAAATAATAGATACACAAATATTTATGTTGGTAATAAATTGAAAATACATTAAATAAATTACTTTCTTTTTTTTATTTTGTATTTAGAATGTGTAGTTAGTTAATTGTTTTTTAGCATTTTATATACAATTATTAAAGATAAATAACCTTTATTGTTAAAATATTTTACGACACAGACATGAGTATGACCTAATTAGGACAAGTGTAGACAACAAGGAAGGTAACAAATAAAGAAAGACAAAGTAGAAATATATAGTGAAATATATGGGTTATTATCAAAAAAAAAAAAAAAAAAAAATTTTGATATTACTGGTAAAAAATATATGATATTTTCAATGTTTGATGGTATTAGTGTGGCTTATTTTAGGATTTCCTAGTAAAATTTTTCAAATTTTCTTTATAATAAAAATCGAGATTTTTTTTAAATTTTGCGAAAAATGGGTATAGATCTGAATTATTTTTCCATATATAATACGAAAATATATTTTATTAGAGTTTATTACAAAGAAATGCTATTTAATATTGTGATCCTTTTTTTAACCCAAGAAAAAATTTTTTGGTTCATAACATTTGCGACTCTATATTTTTGTTAAGCATTAGAAACACCACCTATTTATGTCAATTACGGTCATTTTCGTGCTGTCCATGCGAACTGCTTTAGCACAATCTGTTTTAACAAAAGTGTTCTCTTTTTCAACTATCAACGACATTTAACTTCAATTTATGGTCGATCAATTATATTTATCATCATTCATATATCTATATATACAATATTTGTACAAATTGTAATTTTCTATATAAAAATGAAAAAAAAGTGTAATTTTCAAAAAATTCATAACATTTTTTCCTTCGATTTTATTGTGTAAATTAACAAAAAATCCAAGCTATTCTATATGAAATTGTGAATGTACCTCGCGAGAGACTATCTACTTCGTTGACTATTTCGGACACATCAACAAGATATAACGAAAAATACGTACAAATAAGAATGGAAAAAAGTTAAGTAATTTTTAGCTCTTTTTCTAAGTTTTTGAACTTTGAACAATTATGATTATAAAATAAATTTTGCACTCTATTAGTTTTAAGTCTTGTGAGTTTAGATCTGTAATCCTTTTCTTTCAAATAGCATTACCACAAAACTTATTAAGAATTAAAATCAGTTTCAGGCAGTTTAAAAAATTTTGCTAATGACCCATATACTTGAAAATACATAACTAAATAAGTCTATTTTTTTTTTTGGGAGGGGGGGGAGGTATGACATTATTTTGTTAGGTTTTCAGGCGTAATGATTTTTTAATAAAGTTTAACAAGCTTAATAACACTATGAGACAAATTTTGAACCATTGAATATTGTCTCAATAATTCTAACGCGAAATAAAATTATACCACTAGATTAATAAAATCTCCAAACAGTTTTTGCAAACTTAGTTCGAATTTCAATTTTATGCACCCTTAAACTTCGGATATTTTAGAGAACTTTTTTCATTATGCGTGAAAATAAAAAAACATTTAAATCAGTAATTTGCAATATATTTATTTGTAATTATTGTTTTATGTAATGTAAAGCTTCTCCTAAATATTATGTAAGATTTTTATTTAGTATCTCACTCCTTTTACGCCCACTTTTCATAATAAGATTGTTTGGAATATATGAAAAGACGAATTAAGTAATCCTTAGTACACAAATATATATATTGCATCATTCATAAGGTTGTATAGGATATAATGTTTATAAAAATGCCACGCCCACTTTTTGTAAGCAATTCGTTTTTTTGAAAGTTTAAATTAAATTTAATACATATATCAAGAATTTTTTGGTAAAAGCTATGAACTAAAAAATAAGTTGAATGCCACACTTAGTTTTGATAATTTCTTGATGCTACTAAGATAATTCACATCAAATTTGATAAACACAAGGAACGGAAAACACTGTGTATTATAAAATTAAATGGGTCTCATTTTCGCCCACTTTTAGCATGCTGTGATATTTTTTTTAGCACTGTCATTAAAAATTTTAATAATTTTTGAAATTTATTTTCCAAGAAGCAAAGTAACCCTTTTGTAAAGAAAGTGGGCGTAGCACCTAGTCAGTACTTCTTCCAAGAATATGCAATGTGCCATGTTTCATTTTAATCGGTTCAATAGTTTAGACATAAGGTCAAGTAACATAAAAGTAAGGGTGTGGCAACTAGTAAAAATCTATTATAATAATGGTGGTAAACTATAAAATAACAAAGACACATAATTACATTTCGATTAAATAATTTAAAAGTTTTTTTTATTTCAATATAATTGAAAAAAGGGCACCGGAAAATTCAAACTTCAAGAGGCCATAAAACCGAAATTCTAACTGGCTTTGAAAAACCCTTTGGGGGTTTTGTTACACTATTGTTGCACTTTAATTTTGGGCTGGAATTATTGAAGAAATTTTTTCTTGATGCACTATGTAATTAATTAACAAACTTTAGGGGCTTTTTGTTTCAAAGTAGTTATTATTTTGTGACTTTGTTATATATATTACAAAATATCTTAAAAGTCAATACTATTAGCCTTTTTTACCAATAAAGTAACCATTAGCAGTAGAAGTTGCAATTACTTAGAGTCTACACACAATGTTTTCTGATATTCACTCTTATTCCATTTGTCGTCGTCAAAATCAGTGACATTTTTGAGTCAACATCACTTTGTGTCGACAACAACATCACTTCGACGCTAATGTGGTATATTCTCACAGTATTGAGACAACGTCCTCTGTTTATCGATAATTTAAACAAACAAAAAACACATCACTAATTTTTGTATCAGCTGATTTATTTTGCCGGAGATTTAAACATAAATTTTGCCGCCAAATATAAAATTCCAATTTAAAAGTGTTTTTTATTTAAGATTCTGATCGAAGTTATGAGTAAAAATAGCAAAATCTAATATGATAAAAAGCTTCCGACGGAATTTTAATATCAGAACACAAATGAGTTTCAACATGCGGTGTAAGTAATAGCAATTAAAAAAGCGGATTTTGGATAGTATTAGCCTAAAATTAAAAAGAAAAACTCTTTTAAATTTTTTTTAACTTTTTTGTAGTAATATTAAGATTTTTAGCTGAAGATATTGCAACAGAATACTGAGAAATAAACAAAGTTTTGCAATTGGAAGGATGTTGTATTCTTATGATTCCTATTCTTTGATTTTAAAGTTGTTCCCTTATGTTATTTTTTTATCGACAAAATAAAGAGTCGTTTCAATATAATATCGACGTCGACATTTCTTAGAGAATACCAAAAATATTTTAATAGTCGTCGATAGGTGTCGATAACGACAAAGAGAATACCAATTTGCCACAGGCGACATAAGACAACGTCGTTTTGTGTCGACAACGACATCTAGAATAAGGGTGATTATTTTATTAATAAAAAACAGCATATGTATTATTAAAATGCATTTTAGATCATTCTAATCATCAAAACTTTATAATTTATTATCGTTGATTTGATTACAAAATATAAAAAAAATCCTAAATAATCTATTAAATCAGTTGCATTTTAATTAGTTTCCTTTATAACGTTATCAAACAATTATCAAGTTTTGAAGTGCCATAAGTATAGGTAATAGTCAAACAAATATGTTATTATCACATAGATAATATAAATTATTTTCAGTTATTAGTTAAGAGGTGTTTTTAAATTGTTTGTAGTTGGGAAACACCTTAAGAATATTTGGTCCGAAAACCACTGAGACATCAGACTGTATGATTGTTTATTACTCGCGTCATTCTAACTTTATATATAGGGAATACTCTATTCAATTTCCAGGTCTTATGTAAAACCAGCATCTTTAATGACGGGTTGAAAATTGTTCAGCATCAACATGGAATTTACGTTGGAAGCAACCGCTATGTAAGGCTTAGCATCTTTGCAAAGTGTTTGCAACTTTAGCCGATGTGACAAGTATTGTGCATTAGAGTTTTTTTTTTTTTTGTAGTAATTAGAACTTCTCAACAAATTTGGGGGTTATGCATGGAGGTCAAATCCAAGAAATTGAGCTAGTTCCACTCGGTGAGTCCATAATTTCGTTGAACAAAGAAAAGTAGATTTAGCTGAACAATTGAACATGCATGGGTATCATTGGGGCCCTCACCATATATTGGGCATAAGTTGGGGATGGCATAGTCTATGCGAGACCAGCAAGTATTAAGGCTAATGGTCCATCCTGGCCTTAGTTGAGAAAGAACTACTCTTGTTTTCAGTAGCAGATTCTTCTCGTTGTCTGCAATACGACAAACATGCGGTAACCTAGCGACTCTGTGGATGTCGTTCAAAGCAGTCGTATATGGGTTCAAACGATTTTGAATATAACTCTGAATGTTGTTCCCGTATATATAAAGGTCACGCCTGACATGCCTCGGGGAAGAATGCAACTGTTTAATTTTTAATGTCCCCTTCGATGACATCGCAGGAGGAACTGTTTAGTTAACATTATATTTCGAGACCGGTAGTATCTTCGTCTTCTCACATATGTTTTGTGGGGAGGTGATCAGTAGACATCCTTAATGCTGTAATATTACTGTTTTGTATATTTCTCCACTGGGTATCACCTAACGAAAAAGACCGCACCGGAGCTGCACATTTAGCGTTTGACTGACCGAACAATCGCTTTGTCGGTCTGACGGAATTAATACTCCATCGACAAAGACTCCAAGTTCGATTTCTATCTCATTGGTCCAGGTGATGAAGAGTGTTGCTGAAGACTTCACTGGTGGTAATTGCAGGTTTCACGCAGTAAAGAAATTATGAATCTGACTGATATAATCATTCACCGTAACGCATAGGTCATCAACGTTGTGGTCCGTCGTCATTATCCACGCTGCTGATAGTTGGCAGATCAGCTGGGAGAGGTGTAAAGCTTCGAGTGTTTTTACTGTGGATGACAAGAGGGATATCGCCCCATATGATGATTCCTCACTCGCGTTTTTTCCTGATTTCAAAATGGGAAACTCGACCCATTTTTCAGGTATCGGATACAATAAACCCTCTTAGTAATAGGTTAAAACCACATTCAGGTCCTCAACTTCCTGATCACCAACGTATTTTAACATCAACATGGGTAAATCGCTTTGGTTGGATGGCCTCTGCAACTTTAGCTGAAGAGTTGTGGTATGTTCGTGGCTGGAAGATTGTGAAGTTTGCGAGCAATACTTCTTTTTGCTTTGTCTCTATCAGGGTGCTCAATTAATTTGTGGCAAAAAACACGCTCGCATCTCTTATGATCGGATATGGTTCTTCAGATGATGCTCAGTTATTCGATCTTTGGATCGTCAGGACTGGTGCTGCGAAATAAATAAATAAGTCGACTAAAATTATAATTTTTCGGGGTTATGGGAGCTTATATGGGAGCTAGTTGAAAATATTATCTGATTTTAACAGAAACTTGTACAGAAAGTCCTCTGACTTGCTCAGTTATATTTGCGATTGTAATTTTACTCTGTATCCCCATTGATAATTTTACATATGCCCTAACATGATCAGAAAAATATATATCAAAAATATGTGCAACAGAAGATAAGTTAACATCCTTAAAAGATCATTATATCGTCCTGTAATATAGCGGATACTAAAAAACATTAAATCTAACATAAAATGCGCTATAACTTTAAAACTAATGATGGCGCATAAAAATGTACTTCAGCAAAATTTTTAGAAACACGTGATTATCGGTGACTTTTAGCAATATGTGTAAGACACTGAGGAAATGCTGTATACAACTATTCCGATGTTAAACCATTTTTTCGTATAATTTGCCTGGAGTACCAACTAAAGTTATAAAATATAATTACATATTCTGCTTTATTATATTATTTATTATATTATTATATTAATTGCTTAAGCAAGCAAGTTAATGAAATTACTAAATTGATCAGCAATATTGTATTAGCGGAATTTATTGCTTAAAATTTCTCATTTATTTATATTTTTTTTTTACATTTTATTGATTTAGATTCAGTACAATTGTTATTTGATATTGCTTTCTCTTACAAAAATTTTGTAAAATCAAATAATTTTTTGTTCAAAAAATGGAAGAATATTTTCTTTTAAGTGCTCACACTGTGTTCACATTAAAAACTTTTTTGTTTGCTATAAAATAATTTTATTTGTCCAAAATCGGCTGAATTGTTTGCCATACAAAAATATTTTACTGTCACATGGCGGCAAAGAAATATTTGTCAGTTTCTGTCAAATATTTCCCTAGTCTATTAGATATAAAATCAGCATTTGATTCAGTCTGGCATGATGCGCTTATTCACAAATTATTCGCTTTAGTTCTTGATCTTCACATCGTCAGGTTAATTAAAAGTTTCTTGACTAACTGCTCATTTAGAGTACATATCGGTAATAAATATTCCAACGAATATAATATTGCAGCAAGATGCCCTCAAGCCTCTTGTCTCTCACCGATTCTCTATAATATTTTTACTTCAGATTTTCCATCTATTTTCAGCTCAAATATCTTATCAGATGAAATCTTATGTAGTCTTCAAATATTTTTTTTACTGCAAGGTAATATTACAATTGAGAGAGTAGAAGTTCCATGGAACAACAATGTAAAATATTTAGGAGTTATCTTGAATAGGAAAATTCTTTTCAATGACCACATTAACTATGTACATTATTATAAAGTAAACATAACTACTAAGATTCTATATCCATTTATTAATAGAACATCTAAACTTAATTGTAACGCAGTTTTGTTTCTCAGTCTGTCCAATTTCTTCAAAGATCTGCTTCCCTTGACTGTTCCTTCGTGACATGAATAACGACGAAACGGTACCTAGCTACGCGAGAGAAGAGCAGTGGTTGCAAAGTTAATTTTCAGTTAGTATGTATTAGCTAAAAAAAAAAACAATCCGACAACACAAATTCTTCGGCTCTCGGTCGGCTAACTACGAGTTTCGTTTTCAAAATACAATTCGATGAAATAAATTCTTCAGCTCTCAACCGGCTAGCTAAGATTGTATTTGTATTGTAAATTCTGAATACAATCCGACAAGATAAATTATTCGGCTCTCTGTTGGCTAACTACAGGTTTCGTCCTCTTCGGCTCTCAATTATCTAGCTTGAATCACATAAAATATTTTATAAATTAAATATAATCCGACGAGATAAATGCCTCGGCTCTCTAACGGCTAACTACAAGGTTCGGGATCCAAATACAATCCAATGAGATAAATTCTTCAGCGCTCATTCGACTAACTACGATGATACTACTACAATCCGACGAGATCTTACTTACTAAAATTTAACTTACTAAAATTTTAATTATTCGAACAATTCGAATAATCTTTAATGCGTGATCGATTCGAATAAACTAAAATGTCTTATTTGAATTATTCTTTTTATTCGAACAATGAAAAAATCGAACAATTTGTATGCCCTAATAAATTCCAAAAACTATGAAAGTTATCACAGAAAATACCCAAAATGAAATATTTGGGAAATTATTGGAAAAACAATTAATCACGTCATCATTAATCAATTTTTACCTGTTTGTGCACTGGTTAAGGTGCTCGTTCCCGATATTTTCTATATCTGCCCAATGCGCTCATCTGAAGATTGCCAGATAAAAATGATATAAACAATATAAAACTTAGAATATCAATGAGAAAAAAGTAGAGCTTTCCAAAACATGTATATGCAACTTCCTGACCAGACACTTTTTAAATTTCTTAAATTTTTCATTTATATATTATTTGGAATTGATGTTGTAATATGGAAGTGGACCGATTTTGTTGTTAGTTTTTGGCATTTTTTGTTGAAATAACAATGTGTTTTCTCTCTTTTTGCCAAACCGTGTACTAAAATTAATTATTAAATTTAGATTTTTTATACTTTATGAATTCTATTGAATATAAATATTTATAGCTGTCTCGACTATAGACTCGACTATAGTCTCGACTATAGACTCGACTATAGTCTCGACTATAGACTCGACTATAGTCTCGACTATAGACTCGACTATAGTCTCGACTATAGACTCGACTATAGTCTCGACTATAGACTCGACTATAGTCTCGACTATAGACTCGACTATAGTCTCGACTATAGACTCGACTATAGTCTCGACTATAGACTCGACTATAGTCTCGACTATAGACTCGACTATAGTCTCGACTATAGACTCGACTATAGTCTCGACTATAGACTCGACTATAGTCTCGACTATAGACTCGACTATAGTCTCGACTATAGACTCGACTATAGTCTCGACTATAGACTCGACTATAGTCTCGACTATAGACTCGACTATAGTCTCGACTATAGACTCGACTATAGTCTCGACTATAGACTCGACTATAGTCTCGACTATAGACTCGACTATAGTCTCGACTATAGTCTCGACTATAGACTCGACTATAGTCTCGACTATAGTCTCGACTATAGACTCGACTATAGTCTCGACTATAGACTCGACTATAGTCTCGACTATAGACTCGACTATAGTCTCGACTATAGACTCGACTATAGTCTCGACTATAGACTCGACTATAGTCTCGACTATAGACTCGACTATAGTCTCGACTATAGACTCGACTATAGTCTCGACTATAGACTCGACTATAGTCTCGACTATAGACTCGACTATAGTCTCGACTATAGACTCGACTATAGTCTCGACTATAGACTCGACTATAGTCTCGACAATAGACTCGACTATAGTCTCGACAATAGACTCGACTATAGTCTCGACAATAGACTCGACTATAGTCTCGACAATAGACTCGACTATAGTCTCGACAATAGACTCGACTATAGTCTCGACAATAGACTCGACTATAGTCTCGACAATAGACTCGACTATAGTCTCGACAATAGACTCGACTATAGTCTCGACAATAGACTCGACTATAGTCTCGACAATAGACTCGACTATAGTCTCGACAATAGACTCGACTATAGTCTCGACAATAGACTCGACTATAGTCTCGACAATAGACTCGACTATAGTCTCGACAATAGACTCGACTATAGTCTCGACAATAGACTCGACTATAGTCTCGACAATAGACTCGACTATAGTCTCGACAATAGACTCGACAATAGACTCGACTATAGACTCGACTATAGTCTCGACAATAGACTCGACTATAGACTAGACTGTGGTGTCGTCTATAGACTAGACTGTGGTGTCGTCTATAGACTAGACTGTGGTGTCGTCTATAGACTAGACTGTGGTGTCGTCTATAGACTAGACTGTGGTGTCGTCTATAGACTAGACTGTGGTGTCGTCTATAGACTAGACTGTGGTGTCGTCTATAGACTAGACTGTGGTATCGTCTATAGACTAGACTGTGGTATCGTCTATAGGCTACTCTATAGTGTCGTCTAGAGACTCGACTATAATATAGACTATAGTTTTGTGTTTATCTTAGGTTTTATTCATTTTAGAAAATTTTTTCTGAAATTAATTTCTATAATTAATTTCATTTTTCCTTTTGTTACATTTTTCGTCCAACAAACCCTGGGAGGTTAAATATTTAATTCATTTTTAGCAATGATATTTTATATCATATATTAATAAGTAGATATTTTTGTGAGACTAAAAAAACTGATTCAATTGTCAAAAACCTTATTCATGCAATAACAAAACACAAAATAATTTTTTTTGAAAATTTAGTTCGAAATGTCTCTCACATAAACTTCTAGTTGTATTCTATGTTTTACATTAATGAAGTTATTGACTGTCAAAATTGATTACTGTTATATATTGATTGTTTTCTTCTCTTTTTATGTTTTTGTTGTCATTAAAACGATAACAACATGAAAATTACTGTTAACATGCACAAATTTACAACATATTAATTAATTGCTTTAATAAAGGGAAAAGAAAAAGGTCAAAGAAATGTCATAGGAGAGTTATTAAATTCTTATTGAATTTTTAATATTTTTTTAATGGAGAAAAAGATTCATTAAAAACCGAGATGACACCATTTCTTACAGAAAAATTATTCAATTAAGTTTTAGAATTATTTGAGATAGGGAAAATCGTTTTAAATTAATCATGAATATTGAATGTGGTTTCTTTCCAGTTTGGCCAGTACCTTTTGCCATCGAATAACAACTTTGATTGGTCTAAGATGGGAACTAAGAGGCAAAGAACATTTAGAAAAGCATCGAGCCTGTATAATAGTAGCAAATCATCAATCCTCTTTGGATGTTTTAGGTAAGTGGAACTAAAAGTCTTTTCATGAAATTCAGCTATTATTTAACTTTTGAACTATTTTTTTTTTCTCTTAGGCATGTTCAACATTTGGCACGTCATGGACAAATGTACTGTGGTGGCCAAACGTGAACTCTTTTATGCTTGGCCTTTTGGCTTAGCCGCCTGGCTGGCTGGTCTTATTTTTATTGATCGTGTACGTGGTGAAAAGGCTCGCGATACCCTTAACCAAGTCAATAGTAAAATTAAAAAACAAAAAATTAAATTATGGGTATTTCCCGAGGGTACACGACGCAATACCGGTGATATACATCCCTTTAAAAAAGGCGCCTTTCATATGGCCATCGATGAACAAATACCCATTATGCCGGTGGTTTTTAGTTCTTATTGCAGTTTTCTAAATGACAAAAAGAAAATTCTTAATGCTGGCCATATTATTTTAACTACTTTGCCTCCCATATCAACTGAGGGTCTTAGCAAAGATGATTTGCCCGAATTAATGGAAAAGGTGCACAAATTAATGCAGGAAACATTTAAACAGACCTCCAATGAAGTATTGCAACGCTATGCTGCAAATTCTTTAAATAAAACAAAAAAATCTTCTCTAGAAGCTATTAATACAGATGATGAAAAACAATTATTAAACACTAATAACTCAACAACGCATTTGCTGACAGATGTTGATTTAAAAGCAGCAGCAGTGGTGGCCTCAACAACAAAGGCGTCTGCAAACACAAATTCTTTAAGTTGTGATTTTAGTTTGAAAAATTCTCCAGCACATAATAATTTAAAAGCACATCAGCAGTCAACGCCCTTAAGCACAAGTCAAGCTGAAGATATTATTAGTACCAGAGATTCATTAGCTGAGGAAACAGCAACAACGACAACAAGCGATGGCGAAACGTTAAAAGATTTTAAGGACCCAGTAATTACAAAGACTCAAGCTTTAGTGCATTAAAAATTCAAAACAAACAAAAAAACAGAAACTTAACACAAGTTACTTTAAAAAAATAGGCTACACCTGGGACAGAATATAAGGACAATTATAAAAAATAATAATTTAGAATAATTAATTTCGAACGAGATATCACTAGAGATAAAAATATTAATTTTTTTAACAATATTTTAATTACAGAGAATCTTATTAATGTAAACAAATTTTTAAAACAAGTTTTACTTTAACATTTTTCGAAACTATTCCAATTACATATTAGATTTGAATAGTTACATTCCTAAATTTTTTTTTATATAAAGAGACTTAGGATGTTATGATTTTCTATAGAAAAAATTATGCCTGAGTTTGGCTTTCTCTTAACTAATTTTTACTTATTCTTTTACAGAATTAAATGTTAACATGATCTTAGAGCTAAACAAAAATACTTCACATTTTAAGCTTTTCTCGAAACTTTAGCAATCCGTAGCAAGATTATGTGTTTTGACAACTTTTAAAACATTTCCGTTCCAGGATATTTTAACAGGAATTTTGTTTCTTTCTTGATTCTAGGAGTTTTTACTGCAATTTTGTTTATTTCTATCTTAATACATTTTTTTAAACATTTTCGTTAATTTTATATCAAACCTAGCAAATTTAGCAAAATTTGAAAGCAATTACAATTTTTATTTTGAAGCAGAACAATTTCTTATAAACCATCTTCAAAACTTGGATAAATAATTTTAAGATAATTTTGCCTTTTTTTCGCCCAAACCTCTTTTTACACAGATTTTTTTTATGCAAATTTGAAGTTATGTGGTTTTCATTTTATAAAATCGGGATTATTAAATGCTTTTTCAATGGGAAATAAATCGTTTCCTTTCAAAATATTGGTATCGATAATTTCTTTTAATAACGTTGTTTTTTTAAGTACTTTTTTACTTAATTTTAGTAAAAAAATTCCCAATTTAATTTTACGAACAGGTGACAAAATCTCTTAGTTAATTCCAATATCCTCTTCTTCAAACTTAAGAGGGATGTCAGTAACGTATGGCGGAATATCCAAAAAAAAAAAAAAACACAAAAAAATTTAATTATAATTTATTTTGAAAACTGCAAACAAATTAAACTTCATTATTTATAAATTTATATTAATTCTTCTACTGATGAATATGACTAGGTGTTTATTGGTTTCTCGTCAGATATGATTGATTAGGAAATTTTGTCAACCGATGATTTTAATGATATGTAATTTGTTTATTCGGTTTGAAACTTAAGATGAATAAACTATACTATTCACAGAATTTTGAATTAAATTGAACGTATCTAAGTTTTATGCGATATTCTTTGGAACGAATCTATCGCATAAAAAGAGGTTTGAATGTATTTAAGTTTCGCTTTAATATCACTTTAAATAATATTCATTTAATTGGGAATTTTGATTATGGAAAACCTCTTCAACATTTTTATTTGAAGATTATTAACAAGAATTTCTTTTTTCATTTCCAAACAATTAATTAAACACATTATTTATTTCAAAACATTTGCTGTTTTTATTCACTCTTGTCAGGGATAAGAAGCGAAATTTGTATTCCCTCAAACAAAAATTTGTTGTAGTAAATAACCCCTGAATTATTTAATTCGAAACATATGATATAAAATTGAATTAATTGCGAACAGATTCCGTAATTTGAGGATACACGATTACAATCTGTTATAAATCATCTCTAAAACCAATACACGATGTTTTAAAATTCCTTGAAATAATTTCACTTTAATTAGGAATTTTGTTTACAGGAAAATTTTACATGATGTTTTATTTAAAGTTAAACAATAAATTTTAATAAATAAATAAATAAATAAACAAATAAATAATTAGATAAATAAATAACATATACAAAGGTTTGGACTTGAGCAATAGAAAATAATTTTTAATGCTGAATTCGAATCTTCATTCCATTTTTCAAAATTGGTTCTAGTCTTCAAGATATAAACAAAAATATTTTTTTCTATATTTGATATCTAATAACCAGAAAAGCACCCAAGTTTAATCAATTGCATTGTTTGGAATCTGTTGCACATATTAGAGTCCAATAATAAGAACTCAATATACCATCGTTCCAAAATTCTTGGTATTACTTTTCATCATTTGTTCTCTTTTCTTGTTAATCGAACCGCTAAAGTTTTAAGTGTAAAAACGAAATAGGAATAAAGAAAATTAAGTCTAAAGAAAGTTTATGTTCTAAAGTTGTGGCAGTTTTGCAACTAACTTCATAATTATAATCAAATTTGCGGCTTTGCGTTTACCAACAAATGTTGCGAAAATGATTTTCAAATTATCTGTCCATTGGCGGTTAATTGGACGTAGAAAATTTGTTCAAGTTTCTATCGGTTGTTGATTTTTTAATATCAGATTTGACAAATATTTCTCCTTTGATTTTTGTTCTTCACTGTTAGGCATTTTGAAGAAGTTTTTAATAAGGTAAATTTTTATGTAAAAGGAATTGTGCCTAATTTTTGGTTCCATTTACACTCTTAACAAACGAGTGTCAATAATTTTTTTACTCCTACAATAAGATGCTATAAACTCTATTAAGTGTTTTAGTTAATTCAAATTACGTAGGTATATCACATTCGTAAACATAATTGAAACGTTTGAAATCTTTGTATTAATTTTTCTACATATATTTCTATATGATTTGGAATAAAATTGAAAATTTAGAATATGATTGAAATCAATCTTTTAGCGACTTCAACATTAAAAAGTCGTTAAGATAGCACATTCATCCAACAGGTGAGAACTCGAAAGCTAGAACCAATCTTACAAATTACATTAAAATTAGTTCTCATATATAAACTTGTATTATTAATTATTTCTTAATTAGCCGTATTCCAAGATGCTTTTAAATATTTTTAAAATTCTTTTGAGGTTTTTCATAAACTTATAAAGAATCTTGTATTAAATAGTAGAAAGCTTTTATTTCACTTTCAAATAACTTAAAAATCACAGCTTTATATATTGAAGAATATGTCACACTTTAATTCTAAATACGTGCTAGTTTATTACTTAATTAAACAGTTTACGATTTTTCGATCTTTCCAAAAATAAAATAATTATGAACTTAAAATTTCATGTTCCACAAACTAAAATAAACCTAAACAAATCAAATCGAATTTTTCTTTAGAAACTTTTTGCTTTTATTACTATTTTTCTTAACTAACAGCATTTCAAAGTATTTTTAAATTTCTGATTCAATTTCTCGACAAATATTTAATTTTAAATGAATCTGACGAGTAGATCAAGTTGTTTTTGACTATGAAGATTGATTAGTAACTTTATAGTATATAGTATATATTAGTATATGATGTCTACTAGTATATAATAGACATCATAGAATACAACTAGAAGTTTATGTGAGAGACAAAAACCTAATTAATGCAACAACAAAATGTATGTAAAAGAGTATTTTTTTAATTTAGTGTTTTTTAACAAAAAAGGTAACCTAACAACCAACGAATACAGGACATTGTAACTGATCGTTTTCATTTAATTCTTTGCTTAGTTGTAGTTTACACCGAGTTATTGTGGATATCGTGGAATTATTTAAAATCATTTCCCTTTATTGTTCCATTAAAGAAATGGAAAATAAAAAAATAAACACCTAATAAATAATTAAGACAATTGGATCTTCGCACAGTGGTCGAATTACCATTAAATTCGTAACTGGATAATGAATTCTAGTGTTAATTTTTGTATTGAACGTATTTCTGCACAATTTGTGCGTTATTAGAGCTTGATCGAATGCCATGCCCATATTTTACGCCCACAATTATCTTTAATTTTCAAACCTATAAATATGAATTTTTGGCCGCAAATAATGAACCGATCATAATTAATTTCAATAGGCTTTGCCCTAGTACCAAAATAATTACTCATATCAAATATTATCAAGATATCTCTAAAATAGCGACGTGTACTTTGTTCACAAATTTTAAATGAACAGACAGCTAACCAGCCGACCAGACGGACGGACATCGTTAAATCGACTCATAAGGTGATTCCGAGTCGTGCGGTTATTTTAAGGCGGTTCGAAGATTTTTCCTGTGCGCTATGAGCATTAGAACAAACAAACAATACGGAGTAAATAGAAGCCATATTCTTTGAATGTACTTTCTGTGGCATTTGCTTTTTTTTGACATTTTATAGTTTTGCGAATATTCAAAATAAAACAAAAGTAAAAATGTCAATCTACTCAGTGAAGTATTGGTAATCTGTACACCATAATATATATATATTGATTTAAAGCTTTCAAAAATTGAATTAAATGCCACTGGAGCAATGATTTTGACCACTGTGCTTCGTTACGGAATTTCTCGAATTAACCTCGGCCAAATGTTGCATACTCAGCGATAGGTTTTTTCCCTAAGGACGAACTTTTGAGAACAACCCATCTGTTACAATAACAAAATAGCAGTATACGCATAAAATTCTATTTCAAAATCCTGTTAACTGTTAACTAATTTTATTGTTCTACCTTTAGAGTATTTTCGGAACATTTAAAAAGTGTTCACTTTCTTTCCTAAATACTATTATTGTAGAACTTTAATTACTTAAAAACTTTATTTCAGTTCGAAAAAAGCTTAAATATGCTACATGGTATACTTGACTTTTTCAGGTCAAGGAACAAGAAAGATCATTAAAAATACAAATATATTTTAATTGTAAATTGCTTTCATTTGCATTAATCCGCTCTTTGTGGCGATTAATGATTTAGAAAAATTTTAGCATTAATTCGAACAATTCCGATTCAAAATAAAGACAAAAGACTGTTTTTGTTTTTTAGACCATTTTCTTAAATATTTTAAATTAACTGACCTTTAATTATATATTCCCAGATGTAGTTTATTTTTAATAAAAAAAAGTCGGCTTTGGCACGACTTTAAATTCTACTTTTTAAACGGTTTTAAACTTCTCTCTTTTACTCTTTAAAACTCTCAACTCAATCAAGGTGAATTTAAAAGTTTGCTAGTTTTATAACAGTATTATAAACAAATATGTTACCAAAGTATTTAAAACAAAAAGCAAAAAATAAATGTTAAATTTTCCCCATTAAAGGCCGAAAAGCCACGATATGTAAGCTTTTATTTTAGTAACATATTAACTTATACAACTGTCATAAAAAAATAATAATAAAAAAATAAAACAAAAATATTCTTTTTCAAACCAAAAATAAAATAAAATATACATTTAAATAAAGTTGGTTTATATTATATTTTTAAAACTTTATTTAAACTATAAACCACAAAAAGTAAAACAAAGAGTTAAACCTTAAAGTTAATTTTTTTAAAACCACAAAAAACAATACAAGAGATTAATTAAGACGAAATTTAAAAAAGAAAACATAATTAAAATAGTATTAACCAAAAAACAAGCAAAAACATTCTATGTGAATTGTATTAAATTTTAAACAAAAGAGTATTTTTTTCTTTTAATTTAAGGACTCAAAAGGAAACTTCAATTTCTAACGTTAACCTCTAGATTTTAAATCAAAAACATTTTAAAATTCTAGGTTTCCGGTTAGAGGCTTGAAATTTCTTTTTTAGTTTCTTTATTTATGTATAAATTATTTTAATGTTAAGTTTTTTTCAAAATCAAAAATCTTATTTATTAAGCTATCTTAAACAAAATTTGTAGCAAATTTATTTTATCTTACAATTTGCTTCAAGTGTTTAAATTTTTTATTTAAATATTTTAATTTTGTTCAATATTTTTGTTTTAGTTTAAATGTTTTGGTCTTTAATTTAATTTATAATTAAGAACATATTTTTTTATAAATAATGCTATTATATATATATATATATATATATATATATATATATATATATATATATATATATATATATATATATATATTATATATATATATATATATATATATATATTATTATATTTTGACATAAATTAAAGAAAAAAAAAACCAAACAATTCATTTTTAACCTAAACGAAAAAAAAACTATATGTTTTTATTATCCACGGATTAAAAAAATAAATACAACCAAAAAAAATACACACACAATTTATTTATTGTACATTCTAATAAAACATTAAGAAAAAATTAAAATGAAGTTTTTATTTAAATCGATAAAACTTAACATTTTTTTAAAAAGTTTATATTTAAGATTAGGGAATTAATTTGCCTTTTAAATTGAAATTTCTGGTACTTTATCTGTGGTAAAATAGAAATGGTCCCTTCAGGTTACCAATTTCCAGTTGGGCTGCCATAAAAATTTAAGGAATAAATATGTAAAAACAAATCTACTGAAGTAGTAACACTAAATGAGATTTAAAATTTGATAAGGTCTCATCATGAATTTTGCAAAAACTACATTGCATAGTGCACGGTGGTAAATTCCAGTTATAAATTAATAATTCGGTTATTTGTCTGGCAAATAATTTAAATTTGGTAGCGAATAAAAACTAAATGTTTCATTCGCAAGACCAATTTTTTAATGATTCCAGAAGGGGTTAGCCAGATAAATCAGGACAAAAAAGAATTATGAGCAATTCATACTTGATAAATATAAAAATAATTTAACTAGCTTAGGCGTATGATATAGCTATAAGCTTTTCAAGTATATATGCTTCGTAAAAATCGGTTAAGTAAAAGAAGAGATATAGTCGATTTTTTTTACATTTAACACATCCAATTGAAATAATTTGTACTATTGGGAAATTTTCGAAAATATAATATTGGCAGTTTTGTGTTGTCCACTGTTATCATTTCTAATGCGGCCAACTATTATTAGATAAGTTATACACATATACATTTTTACTTAAAATTATTGATAAAAATAAATAAATTATATAATTTTGCTTCAAAAATTACGAGAAATAAATAAATAAGTTGTCCAACTTAGTCAGGATGATCAACATTTGAGAAAAGTTAACTACAGGTATTAAATTATTTTATGATTTTTGTATTAAAAATTATTCCAAATTTCCAAGAACTCACTTTTTATATAAAAATTTTCTGTGTATTAAAATATTTAAAATATATTTTTTGCCCGATCATATACTAATTATATCATTATTATATAACATTATATAATTAATTTTCTAAACTTTAAATATATTTAAAAATTCCTCATTTAAAGTAGTTACTAGAAATGTTGTGGTAAGAAGGGTAGCAGGTAGTAGCAGCTGAACTTTATTGATACTAACTAATGACACTTAGAAATATATTATCATGTTTAGACTTAACCTCTAAAAACTATTGAAAAAATGTCTGCTCCATTAAAGTATGGGTTTAAAATTTTTGTGATGATAAAAGTAACCAACATTTCTACTGTCCATAAATGTACCAAAAAATATAATTTTATGACCAGTATTTTAGATCAGAGGACTGACAATAAACAAATATTCTCATAAATGTTTAAAATTAAAAAAAAAAAAACATATATGTGCCAGAAATGCATAGCATATTATATATATATATATGCTAAATTTGGAAGGAAGGCCCTTCATACACTTCAAGAGCAGGGTTATTAGGTCTCAAAAAAGGGTACCTCTGACATAGAAAATTTTTTATCGCTTGCCAATAATAAATTTTGTACCCGATTTTGTAAATTTTTTGCCCAATTGGTTAAAGAACGAAATTATCTATCAAATAAAAATAAACTATTTTGAAATTGAAAATTGCAAAAATGATTTTTTTTTTGACTGAAAAAGTGTCAACACTATATTTTCTCAAAAATAAAATTTTCTCTAAGAACATATAATAATTTTATATTTTGTTCTGAAAGGTATCTTCACAGACATGACTTAAGAATTAAATACATGCCCAAACAACCAATAGGACTAAGTACAGACCTTCCTAAATTTGATCTATTTTATATCAAAATTTTGACTTTAGTCTATATGTTCTAAAATACCAAAGTATGAATCTACAAACAGAATGTATTTTCGAAAACTAACGTATTCCAAAGAGTTTATCAACGATTTTTTCCAGATCTGTAACATATGTGGACTTTATGGGCAAAATTAAAAAAATCCATTTTTGGGTTTTTCGCCGGTTTTTTAGGAATTGTGGGATTCCTTTTACAAAAATCTAAAATCTTTTTACATTTTTATTCGGCTAATTAGATCCAATCAACCGATTAGAAGTTACAGATTTATTTCCAAAAAATTTTAATTCAGTCCCACTTGCATTGTTTTGTACATATTGGTAACTCTGTAAACTAACATTTACGAGGTAAACGTTAGCTTACAGAAAAGTTCCATCAAAGACACAGTTACAATTTTTTAATGAACCTTTACCTTAGTCTGAATGTAAAGGCGAAAAAATTGAGAAACCTATTATCTAGTGACAAAACGAAAACTAATTTGTTGGAAACGACTATCAAAGAATTGTTCTCCTCCCTAAAGGAAAATAATTCCACGTTAAATTCACAAAGATTTCCGGTTAAGATAGAGGAAGAAACATACACGATTGGGAATGCTTTTAATGAATTGCTGTTGGTTCTATTTATCGCATTGATAATACAGTGAACGCAGTAAAGGGACATATTGGAAAATGTTGTTTCCATATGCCGCAGAGAATTTGCCATTGGTTTGAACATTCGAGCAAGATAATGGCACAAAAACAGCTGAACAGATAAATTTTCGAATTTTTGGTTAAATTTAAGATTTTTTGAGAAATTTCGAATTTTTTGTGGTAAAATTTTATATGCCATTTACACCAAACAAAAACTATTAGTTTTTGGCTTTTTTTGGTTTATGAATAAAAAACTAAATAAATTTGTTTGATTTTACCATACAAATCAAAAACCATTTTCAACTAATTTTTATTGAAAACTAAATAAAAACCACTAAAATATCTATTTATGATACATCCTGTTTAGCAAATTTTAGACCGTAGCTTTTATATATAAAGAGAAAAATACAATTTCGAATTTATAGAAATTGTTTTGTTTATGAAATTATTACAATAAATAATTTATTAGGAATTGTTAAAGTATGTTTTAATATTGAAACTATGTATTCTCTGATCAAAGAAATAGCAAATAGAGCAGAATTAAAAAATATACAAGAAATGTGAATCTCAACAAAAACTACATTTTGAAGAAATAAGGTATGTAAACGATGTAGTTTTTTAAATTATGTTTTTCAAAAACCAATTAGTTTTTGTTTTAGTATAAACGGCATATATTTTTTTTAAATTTCAGATTTTTAGTGAAATTTTAGACTTTTGGTGAAATTTCGGAACTTCTGTGAAATTTTCATAATTTGGTGAAACATACATTTTAAAGCACTAAATACTCGATATAAATTCTCGCAAAAAAATTAAATTTGTTAATTAAGTACAGCTTGTTTATTCTCTATTTAATTTGAGGTTAGGTTAGGTTATGAGGGCAGCTGTCAGTCAATAAGAGACAGCTCACTTGGGTCCAATTTGGTCCCGTTGTGAAATCCTGAGGTATGAAAGAATTGATCCATCTGGTATCAACATCAGAGAGACCTGATAATACATGCACAAACGGACTTACAAAATTAGCAGTCCTGATCTCAGCAAGAGTGGGGCAGTGGCATAAATGATGTTCCGCCGTTGCCTCATCTTCCTCATTACGACAACTTCTACAAAAGTCGTTAAAAGGGAGCCATAGTCTCCTAGCATGCGCACCAGCAATCAGTGCCCTGTGACAACGGCTACCAGAATTCTTAGTCGATGCCTCGGTAGTCTCGTGATGAAGTTAGATCGAGATTCATCATAATGAGGTCATATTTGCATCGAGATTGAACATGTGGATTCATTTGTCCATCTATCTTGTGCAATCCTTGATAAGTTCGGCAGAATTATTGATCTGCAGGCCGAAAGCGGTACTCCAACCAGTTGGTCTGTATCTTCACCTCGAAGAAGGGATCCATCTCTGGCATTCGCAATAAAATTACCCGGGGTGGTTGAGTGACCACTAACCCAGACCAGCTCCAGGTTTGAATGTCTCGCCATCTTATTCAGGGATGTCCCGCATTCATGTACCAATCTGTATGTCGACGACACCCGACAGCGATTTAATCACGGCTTGACTGTCTGTGCAGATTTGGATATCCGCTCCGAATACCCTATAGTACATTAACCAGTTCACCGCCCTCTTTATAGCGAGATCTCTGCTTGAAGAATGCTGCAGTGATCTGACTCCTGTTATGAGTAGTGCTGAACTACACAGAATCTTATCAAAGATTCCGACATAGGTGGATTTTTTCCACCGTACTATCGCCTATATATAAGAATGGGCTTAATCACTGTGTCGAAGAGTCATTTCGTATTCCTCGGACTTATTCCTCAGGATTTCCTAAACATATATATTGAAATACCGGCCTAATTTGAGGGTAAAAAGTATAATATATTTTTAAATTTAAGGACAATACTATCCGAGAAAAGAATATATTTCCAATTTACACTATTAAAATTTTTCAGAATAGAATATCTCTTCAACCACTATATTTAAATTATTTCAAATAATATATATGACACGATAAAAAATATATATGAATGTATATGACACGATAAAAAATATATATGAATGTATATGACACGATTAATCTTAAATTAATATAGAGTAAAAAAAAAACAACAATTTGATTATGCCAAAATAAAGCTTTATTTTTATTATTAATTACGTTTAATCCTTACAAAACAAATTGTGAAGGATTAACATTCCGTAAAGAAAAAAAATTAATAACTATGAAAAGTAAAAAAACTAAAATTAACACTTTTCAAGCATTTCAAAACTTATCAACTAAATAAAGTTTTACGTTTGTAATCAATTAAAAGATGTATTTAAAAACACTTGGAAAATCTTTTGTTATTTTTTATATACATTTGATTATTGACGTATAAAACGTCCACGTCCTGAAGCTGTGGTGGCAATAGAACTATTTAAAGTTGTACTAATAAAAGAACCACGACCACGTCCAAAACTAGCCACCGAATTGAAATCATCAAAATCCGATTCATCTTTGTTATAATCAATAGTAAAATGTGTAGCATCCGGTTCACGGGGAACATTCCGTGAACGTGATGTCCAGGGATTAATATTTTTATAATCATCTTCATCTACCACTTCCGAAGCGGAACACTTAGTATAGGTTCTTTGTGAGGAGGGATTATTATTTGATACCTTTTTGCGAGCCCCTAAGGCTGGAAAATTATTAGAATAATTTTTATGATCACCATCTGAAATGGCAGATTTTTGATCTTCGTAATAAATTTTAGAGCCAGCAACAGCTTTGGTAGCATATGATGAAGTAGTGCCCATTGATATGAATGATGTATTGTCGTTACAAGTACTAGGAGCTGGTGTTATAATGGCATGTAGATTGGTATTTTGAGGACAATGGCGACCTTGTATTAATGGTATGGCAATATCGCGGCACATATAATCGGAGAACATGTAACCCCAACGTGTTACGTAGGATTGAGTGCAGTATTTACTTTTGTCGATTTCTTCGTGATACTGTAAAGATGTGCAAGGAAGAAAAAAGGTAAATACACAAAATCAATTTAAATAATAAGGTTTTGACAAATTAAATGGCTTTGCATTTTAATAGCTTGACCGGTTTTAATTACGACATATGAAATGCCATGAGTTGCCTTTAGACTCTTGCAAGTTCATTCGTCGAATGCCAAGAGCTAGCTACTTTTTGACCAGGTAAACATGGAAAATTTAATCAACATAGTGGTTTAAAAACTAAAAATTCAAAAGAGCTAAAAATCAAAGCTATATAGGATTTGAAATAAAAGCATGATATTATCTTGTAAAAGCTCTTATAAATGTAGTTATGATATGGATTTTTTGTATAACAGAAATCCAAATGCAGTTCCTTTACAGCAAATCGCCTTTACATTTATTGAGAAAAAAATTGCGTGATTTGCACAAGTTATACATATAAAAAATAATAAAACTAAACTCTAAATTAATAGAATAAACATTCAACCACTCACCTGACAAGCAATACCAATTTGATATTCAAAGAAATCCCGTTCGAAAAAAGCATCAGTTATATAAAAACTTTTCGGCTTTTCCAATTCACCAACTTCACATGTAGCTTCTTTCATAATAAAAAATAAATATTGTATGGGATAAATCTTAAAATCAATATTATTAGCGCCAACATCTGCTTTTAAAAATTCCAAAACTGATTCCACTATATGTATAACATCACGATGTGAATAGAGTGGGGGATAGTCACCGGTATCCTCATCACGAATAAAATTTAATATATCATTATATATGCTACCTAAATTTTTCTCACCCAAAGCATTGGGAGGTAAAGGAAGATTGTGCGTTGTTTCTGAATGATGTTGAGCCTCATATTGATGACCATAAATGTTGACACCTTCAAGAAGACTATATTTAGTAATATGAATGATAATTAATTGAAGTTATTTTAAACTAGCCTGGATTAATGAGAGTTGAATACATGCGTTTAACACCATCTTTAAGAGAATATTCACAAACTGATAGCTCAGCAGGTACATATACGCCACCCTTAAGAGTTTTAGTGAAATAATTTACCATAATAAAGTAATAAGATTTAATTTCGAGTTCTAAAAAAAAAAAATGTAAAATGTAAGATTGAAGATTGTTTGTTTAAAATGGGAGATATTTAAGATATAGTTTTATAAAATATATTGAAATTAAAATTTTATTAAAATATTAAAATTATTAAGAATATAACATAATTGTAATATTATTAACATTATTGCAAAATTATTAAACTCTTCTATATTTTATTTCCCATGCATATCATACAACTCAATTCAAAGCAGTGTCATTGTTCTTATTTCCTTACAAAAACAATATAGAAAAGTTGTAATAATATATATATATATATATATATATATATATATATATATATATATTTATATATATATATATATATAATAACGGTGATTTAGATTTTTTTCCACTTTTAATTGAGAGAGTTGCAAAAGAGGAGTGTTAAACAACATAGAAAAAGAGTTTAATACTTTGAATTGCTTTGTTTATTGTTTGCTTAAGTCTTATGCTTAATGAGAAACAAAGTTGGAAAAGTAAACAATTTGAGTTGCTTTTTGAATACCGTTTTGTTTTTGTTGCTTACCACTACCATCACGCTGTTACCATCACGAAGAAGAACAAAAGATGATGAAAAGAATCGATCAATTTATTATTAACTTATTTCCGCAGATCACTCTAATAGCGTCACTAAACGTCTTATATTTAGCACCATAGAATACAAATGCATATGTTTTGCATAAACAGAAAGTGAATTAATTATTTCCCCAATTATGCAATGAAATAAAATATTGCATATAAAGCTGACACTGGAACCGAGTCAGGAATATTTTCTGCTATTTGAATGGTCATGCCGCGTTTAATGTAATGTCTACTTAACTGCACTCAATCTTTATATATACTTCTTAGCCTACTATGGGTAACAGGATATTCGTAGGACCGAAATGGCGAATGAGTGCACAAAAAATTGATCGCCTGTGGATATAACAGAAACACAGGCTGATGGTCATATTCCTCTGGTCGAACTATAAAAGTCACTAGTTTTCCTGTAAAAAACCAGGTATGCAGAAAATATTGCCAAAATACCCGAATGTAGTGAATAATAGCCCGAATAAAATTTATTACTTTTTTGTGTAATTCTTAATTTCTAGGTTTTCAGTGATTTTTACTTGGACTTATGGTTGCAAAGGCGGTCTAAATAGTGGAGATTTTGTTGCAAAAATTCTTTATTCCCGTTTCTATTTTTCTCTGAAAACTTTGGCAGTATGAGTTAAAAGGGAGCAAATACATCAAAATTTGGCGAAAATCGAAAAATATTAGCATGATGACTTCCTACTGAGGTTCTCCAATGCGGGAAACAGATCACAAGCAGATTAATTCCGATTTATCACTATAATAAAAAAAATTATTAGGTCTCAAATAATAAAAAAAATAATTAATGTTTGCTCATAACTCTAGCTTATCATACTGAAAAACATTGTAAGAGTATTATCGGTGATATTACAAAATTGAAATTATTGCTCCATATGCATGCATAGTATAATGATTTATAAAAACTTCCGAACTTTATTCAAAATCTCATCAGTATTATTTCAAAACCCACTATTATATCCTTAATTCGCTAAATAATCCAAAAAAATATAATCTCCAATGTAATTATGTTTTAAATCCTAAATCTTATAAATATAAAAAATCCAAAAAAAAAAAACTTTACTTACCATCATTTTTAACACTGCGGCTAACAGTGGTCTCAATATCACGTTTCATTTGACGTTCCTTATTCTCCAAATCTTGTTTTTCTCTTTCCATAAATGATACCGGTGTGCCAGTACAAGTTAGCTTTTCTACATTTTTACTAGTTTTAAGCACAAAATTTTGTTCTTTGGCCTTTGCTTTATAAGGGGCACGCTCCTCAGCGTTCATGGACTAAACATACAGTTATATGTATACTAAAATTTACTTGGCATTCTTTATTATAAAAATCAAACTTACCGCCCACACTTTGCCCGCCTCTTGGGTGGCTTCAGTCAAACTCATATGTTTACCATATTTAGATCTCCATTCAAAGGTAAAATTCATAAAACCATTGGCTCCTGCTTTTTTCTTTGGTGCCATTTTTCTTCCAACAAAAAACTATAACGGGACTAAGTTACCTAGGCAAGAACAAAAACCTTAAACGTCATACAGTTAAAACAAAGAGGTTTATAAACAATTTAAGTGTTAAATTCTGTTTGTTTTTGAAAAAAAATTGCAAACCAATGAATTTTGTGGTTTTCCCAATATTAAATTTCACAATACGATAATAATCTTTTCTGCTTACTATGCAGCAGAAGGCGACGTCGACTGACTCTAAGTCGGCGTTTAGCCGCCGTTGAACATAATTTGGTTGCAAGCGCCGGCGCCGATTCATGCGACTTTTATCGGCTAATATTTACAGCCGATAATGTTCTTTTTAAATTTCGTTCTTTTACAAAAAAAAAAGTGCAAAATAAATTTTGTTTTAATAATAAATAACAAATAGAAAGGCAAAAAGGATTAAAGAAATTTAAAATGTAAATTTCTCATGTACGTTTTCTCCACCCTTTAACAGCCTATCTACACGTAACAGAATATGTAAGATTTTTCTGTCAGAGTGTAAAATTCGCTCTCTAGGTTCAAATATTAGTATTATAAGAAGTATTATGAGACTGTTGTGATGAAATTTCTCTACACAACTATCTTATAAGATGAACTGTCAAAAAAAAATACACATATATGTAAGTTTGTTTGTATGTGTGCATGTGTATTTTGAAAATTACTAAAAGAACAATGTTTTTATAAAATTGTTTCCTTTTAATGATTGTTTTAAATTTTAAAAAACATTTTTTAAAATAATTGTGCACAAAAATTTTGAATTTCTTAAATAAAATGGTCATGTTTACTTTCTGATTGAAAATAATATCTTATAGGATTTAAGAATTAACATAATATAAACAAAATAGTTACTCTCTTTTGCCAATGTTAAAATTTCTTCGTGTAGACGTAGATTAAAAATGCAGACTAGAGCACGAAGACGATGTATAATACCTTCGGCGGCGGCTTACTATACGTCTACACGAAAACATTTTTATTTTTTAACATTAGAAATAACGTCGGCAACTTTGTGTTAAATTTGAATCTACACGTGAAATAATTCTCTCAGAGAGCGAATTTGACAATCTCTGACACAAAAATCTTACATATTATGTTACATCTAGACGGGCTGTTACACAGTGTCTACATTAGAAAATTTTTTTATCAAGACAAACGTCAAACTTAACGCGAATTTATGGAAGGTGGCAACAGTTGCACAAAAACAACAATATGGCGTATTCCTTATTGTTTTTTTATATGCAGTTTGACAACTGTAACAACCAAAATAATAATCTGCTGTTTAACTAAGGTTACCTTGTATATATTCGCACTGATTTTGAAGTTTGTTTTAATAAAAACTTGCCTAATGTAGCCACTAGGTTAGGAGTTGATAGCAGAAGTATGAATTGTAAACCTAAAAGTGATGCCAAATTTTTTTAAAGCAAAATAAGTTAAATACAAAGATTTGTTATTAAAAAGAAGAAAAATATGTGCTTGATATAAAACCTTTGTGAAAATTAATCAAAATGCTATAATATTACAAAAACTGTAAGAATTTTTTAATTGTGTTCACAAAAGTGAGTGAAGTGGCCATTTTAGTCAAATATTTTATAGCACGCAACCGGAATTGATCACATTTGCGAAATAAACAAAAAAGTGTAAACTCGTGCAGTCCAAAAAATCGTTTCAATTTAAAAATGACCACAATTTTTATTTTAAAGTATTGAATGTTGACTATAATTAAATATTAAATCGAGTGAAGTTATTCTAATATTAAACAGTAAGTTATTTTCTTTGCTTATATAATTTATAAAGTTATAACCATAGATTAACATAGATATGAAGCTCCGTTGTCAAAAACCTACGTCTAAGAATGCGTTAGTAAAAATTTCATTGAAAACAAAAACAATTGTAGCAAATGTGCTTTTTTGAGTATTTTTTTTTCAATTGAGTTTGCTTTAAGCTTCATACCTATGTTAGAAAACTATGGTTATAACTTTTTTTAAATATACAAAAATTAGCAACATTTTCTAAAAATTTTAACTAAAAGTTCTTTAAACTGGCACGGCAATATAATCCATGAATAACAGTTCATATATTTTTCACATAAAAATTAAACATTTAAATATATGTATATCCAATATATTTTGTAAATAATTTTAATTAATTTGAGTGTTTGCTAAAAAAAAAAAAACACAAATCCGTAAAAAAAATCCTTTAATAATTATTAACTTGTATTTGAAATATTTTTTTTTATAACCATAATTCTACATTTTTAATTATCCATTGGTTCTTCTTTAACCTCAATATCGTCATCTTCTTGATCCTCTTTACTGTTCTCATGCAATAGTACATATTCTCGTGTACTAAAACCAAACTTAATAACGTCCTTTTCCATTAACTCGTAATATTTACGTGCATCAATGCGTTTGTTATTCAGAAAAGTACCATTTGCCGAATCAAGATCAATTAAATACAAACGCACTCTTTTGCCTTGTGTGCCATCCTCACGCTCGAAGGGCACTAGTCGATATTGTAAAGCGGCATGTTGTTTAGAGCAACTGGGATGATCCACTGCTAAATCTACTACTTTGCGATCACGTCCCACCAGAAAACAACTCTGGCGATGGATGTGTAAAACAGGCAAGGCAGTTTCTCCTTTAAAAGGATATAATCGCCAACGGCGTTTGGGCTTTCGTGCCTCAGGTGGTTCAGCGTACTTTACCACAACACCATTGACCTTATTGGCGTCTTCGGTAAGGGCACCACTTAAAGCAAAATTAGGTTTTTCCTTTCCTTTTGATTCAGGCTCTTTTTCCTTGGGTTCTTTTTTGTCGGATGATTTACCCCACTCATAGGCATTGCCATCCTCATCTTTGCGTTGATTTTTAAAGCGATTGCCAGAGCCTCTTGAAAAGTTGGGGGAGCGTGGTTCACGCTTCACATAATCGCGTTCACGATTGCGATCCCTTGACCTATCCCTATTTCTTCGAGGGCTTCGCCTAAAAAGACACAATTAGAAATGTTTATTTTAATACACACACACACACACACACACACACACACATATATATATATATATATATATATATATATATATAACTTACTCTCTTCTATCATATGAACCCCCCTGTTCCCGATCTCTGTCCCTATGATCACGTCTGTCTTCACGTTCTCTTGTAACTTCACCTCGATAACGTTCCGAGTTTCTTTCCCTTTTATAATCTGATGATCTATCTCTATTACGACTGCGACTTCTTTGTCTATCCCTGCTGCGACTTCTGTCATTTCTATGTTTTTCCCGGCTACGACTTCTACCTCTCCTGGGCGGACTTTCCCATTTTGATTTATTTCCATATTTATCCCTTTCGCGACTACGTGATCTTTCTTTTTTCACTCTTATTGGTGACCGTTCCAGTTCCTTTTTATTTTTTTTCTTCGCTGCTTTGCCTTCATTCTCAGAGGATTCTGAAGAATCGGAGGAATCAAAAGAATCTTCATCTTCTGTGCCGGATTTGTGTTTAGATTTTTTATTTGCGCTTTTTACTCTCTTATGTTTCTTCTTCTTTTTTTTGTCCTTTTGTTTACGTTTTTTCTTTTCACGTTTTTCCTCTTGCTCCTCGGTTGATTCTGAAGAGCTGGATGAGCTTTCATCACTTGTTTCCGATTCAGAATCACTAGATTTGTGAGATTTTTTGGTTTTAGACATGATAATTTTCTATTTTAAAATTATTTTTGTTGAAAAATAATTAAAGCTGTTTTTTTCTGGGCTTTCAAGGCGGCTGTCAAAATATATGAAAAGTGCTGCCAAGTGTTAGGAAAATAACAAAGGCGTGTGATTAAAAATTAACGACGTTGTTTTTTGTTATGCTGTCAGTTTATTCAGTGCTGTTTATTTATTTCATGTAAAATATAAAGTAATTTATTATATTTTTAATACATTTGTAATATTTATGTACAAATTCATCAAAAAAATAATTAAAGTAAATACATAGAAAATAATATAGCCCAAAACCGCTGTTATTACAGACGACGTTAACTATTGCATTACAGTATTGCCAGATGCAAGTTTCTGTAAAAAACTGTTACACTTTGAATACTTTCGTATGTACTAATTTAAATACATAAAAAATTAAACAATAAATGACTTTTTTGGCAACTAAGTTAATCTTTTTATTGTTTTTTTTTTATTTATAATTAAAAAAAACAATGCTTTTTGGCAAAGCCCGTTGCAATATTTAACTATTTTATTAAGTAAACTGTGAGAAAATATAATGTCATGCAATTTAAATTTTGTTTATAATTTGAAAAAATTAATTTCACAAAAATTTGTCTTTTTTATAAACAAGTGATATTTAAAAGAAACTATAATTTATTTTAAATTGGTTTATCTATTGACTCGAAAAAGCATAAGAACTATTTTTGTCCGATTCGAAGAAAATTAATAATTTATTTTAGTTAAATTTTGTTGTAATTTATTTTTTAATATGTAAATCATATTAAAATATAAATTACTACTTAGTAGAAGATGGGAATGATTTATTCGATTTCATAGTTTAATAATTTGTAGAAAAAAGTGTTTATCAAACGGTCGCAAAGTATGTAGGCAAGTAGACAGTTATGAGTTGAATAAAATTTCCTTATCCCATAGGGTTAAATATATTATTGAAAAATGAATGGAAAATTTTGACAATTATAAAATAAATAAAATAAAATAAAATATTTTAAAATCGATGGCATCATTTGACACAGCAAAAGTGTATAATTTGTTCATATAAAGTTAAAATAAATTTTAAGTTTTTATGTTTTTAAATCATTTACAAATTATCAGGGTTTTTTCATTGTAATTTAGCTTTTTTAATTAGACCTTTTTTAGATTTTTTATCAGTAACTAAAATGTCGTGATTTCTTTATACCAAAAAAAGATATTTAAGCCGCACAAAATACAACCCTGTCCTATAAAAAAGTCATGTTTACCAACAATTCTAACTGTAAATTATTTTTGTTAAACAAGTAAAAATAGTTAAATAGAAACCAGAAATAATTCTAAAGATTTATAGTTCAAACATGCATTTTACCCGCAATAAAATGATTTTATACATGTTAATCATAGCCACCGGTATAGATTTTATATTGGTAAGTTTTTTTTTATTATTCCATTAAAAAATGTTCAATAGTTTTATTCTCCGCTTTAGCCTTGGCCTTCTTTCCGGCGTCAAGTAGATTCCAATTCTGATCAAAATATTCAATCTACGATTTTGCAAGAAACACGTTTTCCACGTCAAATTGTACAACCCACTTGGTTAGATGTAGGTCAAGGAGAACCTTATGTAGATCCTACAGTTTATGTAGATGATAGGGCTTTAAAGGAGGCCGAAGAAATACGTAGAACTATACAAAAAGCGGTAGAGGAAGATACTTATGCGATTTCCGATCAACAGGTAAAATAACATCTTTTAGTATTTTTAAACTTACAGTGTTATATATATATATATATATATATATATATTGCTTTTGATTAAAGCCCGATCCCAATACCGACATGGAACAGATGCCTTCTTTCATTCCGACCACTGAATCGAATTCTCCACCTCCGCCACCACCACCTATGCATGCTTTACCGAATTGGTATGTACAAATGCAAAAGTTGTGGCAAAAGTGGTCACAAAATTTATTTAAACGTTTTCGTAATTAATTTTTAATTAATTTAATTTTTTATAATGATGATTTAATTTTTAATAATGAGGTTAATTTTAAAAATTAAGTGTAAATAATTTTGTTAATTTATGTGGTTATATGTAAATATAATTTTTTATATAAATATTTAGTCTTTGATACAGTTTATACTTATGTTTCATATTTATTGCATATATTTTTTGATATTTTGTAGTTATTCAGTTTAAATTTTTATTATGAAAATAATTTTAATATGTACCTAAGTTAATTTTGTTATTTATAAATATATTTTAATTTATTTTAATAAACTTTCCAGAAAAGCATTTAATTAATAATTAGCAATTATTTTTAATTCTCCGTTTTTTAGAACATAATTTGACGTTTTTGTGATTTTTTTTAATTAAGAGTTTTTTATTTAATTTACAATTTATCGTTTTTTTAATTAGACATTTTTTAAGATTACGACAATCTTGACTACTTAAGGTTTTAATTGTGGCTCTTTAAAGATTTTGATTCTTCAAGGCTTAAATCTCTCTCTTTCTCTCTTGAAGGCTATAATGCAGATTCTGACATACTTTAATCTAGTGGCTCTTTAACCAGACAATTTTAATTCTATAATCTTTAGACTGGAAAGCTAATATTGCCGTTTTTTTAAGAGGTCCACTTTAAAGTTCCAATCATGGCTTCTTAAGTAATAATTTGATATATATATATAATCCTGACTGCGGAAAGCCCTAAAAGAAGTTCCGTGAACAGTCATTTGAATTTTAACCCTTTAAGTAGATATTTTAACTCTGCAATCCTTAGTCTGTATGGCTTGACTCACGGTTCTTCAAAGGGCTATTTGAATGTTCTAATCACGTCTCCCTTAAGATTTTTAAAAATATAATTTAACGTCTACAATATTAAGTCTAAAAGCTCCAATTGTTGCTCTTTTAGCTCTTAATTGAGACTTTTAAAAATATAATTTAACGTCTACAATATTAAGTCTAAAAGCTCCAATTGTTTCTCTTTTAGCTCTTAATTGAGTGACGTAATCCTAAGTCCAGGAGACTCTAATCGAAACATCTTAAAAAGTCATTCGGTTATTAATCGTAGTTCTTTAAGTAGTCATTTTGAGGCTACAATCCTTAATCTTAAATGCTTTACTCGAGACTCTTTAAACAGTCATTTGAAAGCTACCATCCTGAGTTTTTAAGCCTTTAATCAGGTCTTTTTTTAAGGTGTAGTTTGATTATTACAATTCTGAGTCTGAAAAGTTCTAATTGTGCCTCCTTAAGTCGTTGTTATAAGTCTATAGTCCTAATTCCGTAAAGGATTAATCGTGGGTCATTAAATAGTCAGATAGGGATTACTATTTTAAAGCCTGGAAGGCTTTGATTAATGATTAATTTTTATTTAACTTTGATAATTTTGATAATTTATAGATTTTTTATAATTAAATGTTTTTTTTTTTTAATTGTCTTTATTTATAATTTATCGATTTTTGATTTTTAGCGGTTTTGGTATTATTTTTTATAAAATACGATTTTTTTTTTATCAACTTTATGTAATTTAGTGATTATTCTGTTTTATAAATATGTTTTCTTTTAAATTGGACAATTTGTTAATAACACTGGTCGGTAGAGAAAAATCCTCCCTTAAACACAAATAGATGGACTAAAGGAATTTGTCGTGCTGAACACGAATCTGCTTTCAGTTTTTTTTCAGGTGTTGATTTAAAAAAATTCTAAATAAATAAAAGTCCAACAGATGGCGTATAAAATTATCTAAAAGTTACCTTAAGATGATGTTTTTATCCGCTCAATAGTTTTAAAGCTATTCGTAAATTAGTGTTGAAAAAATCAATTTTTCATCCAGACTTGGAAAAATTTTGCTCTTTAAAAGTTGTTAAGCTATTTTTGTTTAAAGGAGGAACTAGGTTAGGTTAGGTTAAAAAGGACGGCGTCTTCAAGCCTCCACCCATAGAACATCCGGTCCCTTTATAAATACCAGAGAAAGCTAATAGAAGAAGGAAGAGAAATATCTTAATAGAATAAGGCTCTAGAATAGAAAGAAAGATAACAAAATAAAAGAAAAGTGTGGAACCTAAGACCCATCAATCAACCCTGATTACTTCTAAGCCACTTTATCCCCATTACGAGCCCTATAATGTTGCTGAGTTCTTTACCTGTAACCTCCTCTAGTTCGTGTAGAATATGGCTTCCAAACCACTTCAGTCTACTACGCTGAAACCCTATACAATGAAGGAGTATATTCTTCACTGTCTCTAGCTCCTCCACATCATCGCACGTTCTACAAAAGTCTGACGTGCCAGTATCCCACTTACTGGTCGTATTTCCTATGTCGAAGAGACCAGTAATCATACCACAATGACACTTAGATTCCCACGACTCAAGCCCAGAAGATGCTTCGAATCTGCTGGTTTAAGACTAGGCCATAACGCTCTAGGTATATTGCAGTCCATTCTACTACTCCAAGCATAATTCGTTCTTCCTAAAGTCCATTCCTTTATGGGCACGAAATATGACCCAATTGGAATCCTAACCCATACCTCCACAAAAGACCTGTCCAGCTCCGATCTCTTACGAGCTAGCTCATCGGCTATTTCTTATTCTGTAGGCATCCATTATCCTTCTAAATTCCTTCCTACACTCAAGCACTAATCTGAATAACTTGCCATTGTCATTTATGCTGCCTGACTATCCACATAGATAGTCACTTCAGTGTCCTTCTCAACATTCTCCTCCAGTTATCCTAGGACCTTGTAAATGCCTAGAATTTCTGCCTGAAAACAACTATTAGACAATCTAAAAGACCGTTTGATATCCGTTCAAAAAAGTAGACACCCGCCTCTGTACCTAGTTCCATCGTCGAGCCATTTGTGAAGGTAGCATACCCTCCATGAAGCTTCTCCGCTCCAGACCATCGGTCCCTACTAGGGATTTCGATAACGGGAGTAGCCCCGAAGTACCGACATAATCCGTTTGGGCGGCCAAGGATAATGTTCGACTATCAAACTTGACTTCATTAAGTATGCTAACATGCCCCGCTGTGGATAACCCTATTAATTCCAACTTCTTCAGTCTAAATAAGCTCCGCACCGGCATTCCTCTCACAAACTCCTCAATTGGAAGAAGGTGGATAATGGTGTAAAGTGCTGCCTGAGGTGTACTTCTTACGGCACCTGTAATGCCAATTGAAGCACATCTCTGAACTTTAGAAAGAAGATTCCTATACGTTCCTTTTCTCAAAACCTCCCACCATATCGAACATCCATAAGTGAGTATAGGTCTCACAATAGATGTACATATCCAATATGCAATTACCGGTTTTAGACCCCAGTTCTTCTCTATATAGTTCCTGCATGCGTAGTAGGCATTAAGACAATTTGTTGTTCAAGTAAATGCCTGTCCCAGTCAATACTGGTAGACTAAATGTCTCCACCTTATATCTCCTGGGAAACAGAACTAGTTCAGTCTTTTCAGGTTTGACTCCAAATCCATTACTGCTTGCCCATTGGGAAATTTCTCGCAGTCCAGATTGCATGACTGCGCTAATCGTGGGTAGAAATTTACCCGAGACCAACATTACCACATCTTCAGCGTAGGCTACGATCTTCCTTACCATGACATCGAATTGTCTCAGTATGACGTTCATTACCAAAAACCATAATAATGAAGAAAGAACCCCCCCTTGCGGTGTGCCCGTAGTCACAAGCATCCTTATACAAAGTATCTGCCATGCTGGAGTTGATAACCCTGCTGCTTAGCATCAGGGTGATCCACTCGATTAGGAATACACTAATACTTAACGAAGCGAGTGACTCCTCAATCGCCTCTATCCTAATGTTGTTAAAGGCCCTTTCTATATCGAGGAATGCTGCCAAGGTGTATTCCTTATGCAACAGACCCCGTTCAATAAAACTCACTACATCATGCAGAGCACTCTCAACAGACTTACCCTTAAGATAGGCGTGTTGAGCGTCGCTGATGACCTGAGTTCCCGTACTGCTCCTTAGATACAGATCTATCAGTCTTCCTATTGTCTTGGGTAGAAAAGACGATAGGCTGATCGATCTATAGTCCTTGGGTTTCGAGTGAATCGTCTTACCCGCTTTGTTTATGAAAAGGACCCTTACCTCTCTCCACCCTCTGGGAATATATCTCACTTTAAGGAGGTACTATTATTAATTGCAATTATTATTTTTGGTGATTTTCTTTTTGGTAAAACAGAGTGCGCTTTGTTTTATAATTTAGATTTTACTATTTAGCGTTTCTTTTTTGTTAATACTGCGTTTTTTGAAATTTAGATTTTCTTTTAACGATTTTTAAATAAATAATATTTATCTAAATTAACTATACTTTATAATTTTGTGATTTTATTATAATAATAAAATTGTAATAATGTATATATAATTAATTTGTTATTTTAGCGTTTTTGTGATTCAGCCTTATTTTGTAATTTCGCATTTTTGAAAATAATTTTTCGAAGTAAATTGTTTTTATAATTTACGGTTTTTTTTATCAGTACACAGAAAAAATGTTAAAAAGATAAAAAAATATTCCATTTATTTTTTTAATTGTATTAATTATTTAAGTGATAAAAACTGAATTTCTAATACTTTTTACTAAAAATAAAACATTTTATCGGTTTAAAATTTTTTTCTTTATTGTATCAGTTAAAAAAATTAATCAAATATAATAAAAATAATTTGAATTATTAAATATACAATTTTTTAATAGTTTGGATTTCAATTAATAAAATAATTGAATATTTATTATTCGTAATTGAAATTGGATTTTAGATTTTTCTATGTAAAATTTGAATTTAATTTGTTACACAGAAAAAAATGGTCTATTAAACGATTTATCAAAAATAAAAACTATTTCAATCACTTTTTTAATTGTATCAATTATTTAAGCGATCAAAATTCCAAATTTCTAATATTTTTTACTAAAAATAAAACATTTTATCGGCTTTCAATTATTTTTCTTATTGTATCAATTAATAAATTAATCAAATATAATAAAAATAAGTGATAATTAGAATTATTTATTATACAATTTTTTTAACAGATTGAATTTCAATTAATAAAATAATAGAATATTTATTATTCGTAATTGAAATTGGATTTTAGATTTTTCTATGTAAAATTTGAATTTAATTTGTTACACAGAAAAAATGGTCTATTAAACGATTTATCAAAAATAAAAACTATTTCAATCACTTTTTTAATTGTATCACTTTTTTAATTGATCAAAATTCCAAATTTCTAATATTTTTTACTAAAAATAAAACATTTTATCGGCTTTCAATTATTTTTCTTATTGTATCAATTAATAAATTAATCAAATATAATAAAAATAAGTGATAATTAGAATTATTTAATATACAATTTTTTAATAGGTTGGATTTCAATTAATAAAATAATTGAATATTTATTATTTGTATTTGAAATTGGATTTTAGATTTTTCTATGTAAAATTTGAATTTAATTTATATAATTATAAAAAATATTTCAAATCATTTAAAAATTCTGATAATAATTTAATTGAAATTCTTTTGAAAATATTTTTATCTGTATAGAATACTTAGATTTTGAGTAATTTATTTAACTACAAAAATATTTGAAATCCTTTTTCTTGTTTAATTTGGATTTTTTTAAAATTTTTTAATATAATGGAGCGATTTTTTTTTAGCAAATTCAGCGATTTTCTACTATATTGCTTTTTTGTTTAATAATTTTTAAATTTAGCCTTAAATTTAATTTTAAATTTGGATTTAGTGAATTAAGGGATTTAAAAAAAATCGATTTTTTGTAAGTTAAGCAGTTTTCAGACGTTTTTTTCTGCTAATCTAGGGGTTTTCTTTGCAATATATGTAGTTGTTTTTTAATATTTTAGCGATTTATTAATTAATAGAACAAATTTAGAGATTTTCTGCTATTAGTGATTTTTTGTAATTTAAGTTGCACAGTGTTTCCAAAACGTGTTTTTCTTTGCAATATATGTAGTTGTTTTTTAATATTTTAGCGATTTATTATTAATAGAACAAATTTAGAGATTTTTTGCTATTTGGTGATTTTTTGTAATTTAAGCTGCATAGTGTTTCCAAAACGTCTTTTATTTTATTTTATTTTACTACTTTTTTTTGAAATGTAGCTATAACCGTTCTGGATATTCGAATAGAGATCGCTAAAAAATATCGCTAAAAATTTATTTAGGATTTCATTGTAAAAAATTTTTATATACATTGTCATTAATAAATCTCTACGAAACAATAAAAGAGATATTCTATCTTTTAGTTTAGAAAATATTTAGGCAGAAAATAATTTTTCTAAATTTTTCGCCCTAGTTTTTTTTTAGTCTTTTAAACTTGTTGTGCTCAATTTTGGGTCATAATTCCTCCGAATATGCTAAATCATATAGCAGCAGGAATCATATAAATATATCGTTCAAATAAAAGTTTATATTGACCTGATTGATATTATTCAAACATAAAAAAATTAATTCACAGTTGTGCAGTTTTTTTCCGATAAGGAGGTAATTTTTTATTTATGTTTGAATATTTCAGAAAGAAAACAACTTATATGCGTGCAAAATAAAAAAGGGATTTTGGGCAACAGTATATCCACAAGGTTAACCAAACTTTGTAAATTTTCAAGATTTTTTTAAAAAATTCTCAAGAGGAAAAGCTGGCACAAAAAGTATTTTCGGACGCATACCTTTTTATAACACATTTTTCCAGGATAGAAATTTTGGGTGTTTTGATATAAGGAAGTAGGAATTTTTTATTTCTTAACTTTAGGACAAATTTATGTATATTGTACCAAAATTTTAATGGGATATCGCGCCTTTTACAGGGTGACAGGGTGATCATTTCAATGAAAAATGTAAATTTTTGAAACACGTATATTCGGATAGGAATTTTGGGTATTTTGATATAAAAAAGTGTGAGTTTTTTAATTCTTTAATTTTAGGACAAGTTTAAATATATTATACCAAAATCTTAATGATATGTATCTATATGTTTAAATTTTATTTCAGTCCAAATATTAATATTATTTCTCAATTTTTCGCTTCATGGTCTGAATTAATTTATTTAATTATTATTAAATATCAATCTCCATGCTTTTACAAGTTTGTATATATATATATATATATATATTTATATATTTATATATATATTTATATATTTAGAAATTTGTTGATTTAAAGATACAATTTAATGATTATTTTACAAATATTTACTTTTTTATTTAAACCAAAATAAATTTATTTTATAATTTAAAAATAAACTTAAAAAAAATATTTTTGTTTCCAAATACAAAATAAAAGTTTAAGTGGTTAGTTACTTTACCTACCTTTCAAATAAGTTTTTCTTTTCAATTCCAGATTAAAACTCACAATTTTTGTTAATATTTTTTATTAAATATTTCTTTTTTTTGTTTTCATATATTAAAACTAATTTAATTTCTCTACAAATTTAATAAACAAACTAAATATTTTTTTAATTACTAAATTAAAAAGCTTATTTAAATTATTAACGAAAAAAATAGTAGTAGAAAGAAAAGAAAACAATTTTAAATTAATTATTTATAAATAGTTAATATACGTTTTATTTTTATTGTATAGCGATTGTTATTAATATATCGATTTGTTATATGATTAAATATATCATTATATAACAGTTTTTATTTACTATTCTTAATTAGACGTTATATAGCTTTTTTTTAATATATAAATCATGTTAGCATTTTTTGTAAAATATCGTTTAAAGGTTTTTATAATTATTAATTAAAATTTTTTTTACAATTTAAGGCTTTGTTTCAGTTAGGTTTCTTTTTTTTTATTTATTTTGTATAAATAATGGGCATTTATGTTTTTTTTCTTAATTTGGCTGGTAAATTTCAATGTTTACATTTAATTATTATTTAATTCATGGTAATGCAGTTATTTAACAGGGTGTGACAAAAATAATGGTAAATAAACTGTTAAAAGGTTGCCAATGAGAGATTTTTACGATATAGAGTTGCCATTTGATGCAACAGAAATAAATTAACTATTTTTAATTTTTTTTACGATTTTTGTGATTTGCTTTATTTTCCCGGTAATAATTTCTTTTAAAGAAAAATTATCTAATTATTTTTATTTCATTTTGTCACTTCTTTTGTTTTGGAAATTTAATTCATATTAAGATTTTTTACTTAAGTTTTTTTTTTATCTTTTTAGTAGTTTTTAAAGTTTAATGGAACATGGTTTTATTATGATTTTTTTAATAAAATTTTTTAATTTAATTTTTAACTTATTGTTTTTCTCTTGCGTCTGTTTTATTACATTTTTTTTTTAACAATTATACTATTTTTTTATAAATGTATATAAATGCCTTTATATTTTTGTCAAAGTTTTATAAGCTTTTAATAGTTTGAACAGCTTTAATATTATATTTTGAGATTTTATAAAAAAGATTAAAATCAGATAAAATATTTGAAACCTGTTGGGAAATTCCGTTTTACTTTTTTTAGACGTTTTTGGCTTAAACGTTAAACTTGATTTAGCAAAATGCTAGTTAATTTTAAAAAGAATGTTTCGTTATTATTAGGCTACAGTTTAAAACTTAAACTGTGGTTAGCTTTGCGGTATGAAAATTAGAAAACCATTAAGTTTAAGTTTTTAACAAGAGCTTTTATTATTTAGCTTGATAAACTAAAAGGAATTATTTCAGGATTTAACAAGCGTTTTAAACTAAGAAATTAATTTAAACCTTTAGTTAGGCTCGGTAATATAAAAATAAAGTTGCTTTACTATTAAGCGCCAGTTTAAGATTTAATATTTAAACTTTGGTTATTACTTATCTCGATAAACTAAAAACAAATTTGTTTTAGCTATTAAGCGATAGTTTAATGCTTTAAACTTAAACTTTGGTTATAATTTAATTTGATAAACTAAAAATATAAGTTATATCTACATTTATCAAGAGTATGAGATTTAAAATTTAAGCTATGGTTATTATAAAGCCATATAAACTAAAAACATAATTATTTTATTATTTAGCAAGAGTCAAGTTTGTCTATCTGAAAACAAGTTATTTCACCGTTAATCGACAGTCAAAAGTTTAAAATTTAAAATATGCTTATCATTAAGCCTGACAACAAACAAAATTATTTTAGAATTAAGTGAAAATTTAATGGCTGAAATTTTAACTCTGGTTATCATTTAGATCGATAAACTAAAAACAAAGTTGCTCCCGGATTTAGTAAGTTTTTATACTAAAAAAAAAAAAAATAATTTAAACCTTTGATTAGATCCGTTAGTCTGAAAATAAAATTGTTTCTCTATTAAGCGACAGTTTCAAGTTTAAAATTTAAACTCTTGACCTTGATAAATTAGAAACAAAATTGTTTCTACATTTTTAAAGATTTTAAGGTTTTAAATTTAAACACTGGTTATCATTTAGCTTAATATAATAAAAAATAAAGTTCTGTCTACATTTGTCAAGAGTTTAAGGTTTAAATTTTTCAACACTAGTTATCATTTAGATCTATTAACTAAATAACAAAGCTATTTCTACATTTATCAAGAGTTTAAGGTACAAAATTTGAACTCTGGTCATCACTAAATCCGACAAACTAAAAACAAAGTTGTTTTAGTATTTTGCGAGAGTTTTGCTTACAAATTTAAACTTTAGTTAACAAATAGCAAGTTAAATTTTAAAACCTGTTATGTTACTAATAAAATTTAAAGCAACAAAGAAATTACACTCACATTTATTACTTAGAGCTCATATAAATTGAAAATTTAAATATTAATATTTAAAATCAAACCAAAGAAACTAATTTTTTATATTAAAAAAATACCTTAAAGAGATCTACCTTCTCAAACCCTCCATAAAACGTTTAACAATTTTTAATTGTTTTCCACTCAAACTAAAAAACCTCCTTCATCATTTTAACATTTATTAAAGAAAAAAAGTTTTTGAATTAGTTTCTGTGTTTTTTTTTTTTTGTGTTATAAAACTTTTTACTTTTGTTTGTCTTGTAACATTTGATTGATGTAATTTCCATATAATGTCCATTATGGTGTTTTTTCCGGCTATGTAAAAATATGTTTTTAAACAAAGTTTTTTGAAAAGTTTCTTTTTTGTGTGCAAAATAAATAAAGTGTGAAAGTCTTCTTTAATTTGCAAGTAAGTGGTATTAATTTTCTTTAAAAGTAAAATAAAAGCTTTATTTCTTTATGACTTAAATATGTCGTTTTGTTTTAAAATAATATTTTTATAAATTGTTAAGGAAATGGTATATTAAAAAAACTTTAAATATTTAATAGAACATTAGAAATAAATTTAAAAATATTATTTTAAGTTTTCTTAATTAATTATAATATTAATTAAAAATATTATTAAAATGTTATCAAAAATTAAACCATTTTATTCTTGTATTTCTAATAGGCATTTAAAAAATGTGCAAGAAATTTAATTTTTATGATTTAATAATTTTTCTTTAATTCTCCTTCGGCTTGATTAAATTTTATTTTATTAAAATTATTTTAATTGGAAATCTATAAAATTCTTGTGTTCTTTATAATAAAATACTAAAAATTGTTTTAAACTTTATTATTTACATTTAAACCAAGTTTAAACGATATTTTCAAGTCAAATTAAATTGATCTGTTTTTAATTCATGTGGCAGCTCTATGCTAAGTCTTATTGACTAGCCAAACACATTTGCTACTGCAGGCGTCAGGCCACAGTATAATTATGATTCAATTTTTATTACTCTTAAATAAATCAACAAAAATAAAAGAAATAATTAAGAAATAAATAAATATTTTATTTTATTTAGTTTCTTTTTATTTTTATTGTATAAAGTAGTAAATGTAAACAAAGTAAAATGTAAACAAATGTAAACAAAGGTTTTATAATTTTCTTAAATTGTTTAAAATTATTTTAAAAAATGGTTAATCGTTTTATTACATATAAATAATAAAGAAAAGTTGAATTAAAAGTGCAAATAATTATTAAAATTAAAAGAAATATAATTTAACAATGGAATGCTAATAAAAACCTGCATCGTTTTTTATTTTTACTAATAATATATGCATTTTTAATATTTTTATACATAAGTACATAATTCTATATAAACTAATATAGATAATAAAAAAAGTATTGCAAATTAAAACACATTTTTTTTTTAATAATAATTAAATTTACTTTTAATGTTGATTGTTATTTTACAGAAAACAAACTTTTTAATTTTTTTTACCTTTTTAATCATCATAAACCAATCTAAAGAATATTTTTAATTTATTACAAATTTTGCTACAAAAAAATTTCCTGTCTTTTTTTAATTTATTTTAAATTTCTTTGAAATTGTTTAAAAAATTGTTCGAGAAATTTTTGTAACAAAATTTATTTTGAATTCTAAGAACTTGTTCCCACTTTTATTTTATTATTTTTTCTATTCTAGTTTTAAATCTTAATAATATTTATGAAGTTTTTTTTTTTAATGATTTTTTCTTTTAATTTTTTTACAAAATACTTAATAATTATTTTTGCCATTTCTTTATAATTTATACTTATTTTCTTATATTTTCACTGTTTTACTGATTATTTATGTATTACGTTATTTCTTTCTCTTTACTAATTTCTTTACACATTGTATTTTATCTGACCTCATCAATGTCCTCGCCTTCAGATGAGCTACGTATAGTATTGTATTGCGAATTACGACTACGTAACATGCGTAGAAAACTGCCTACGGCGAAAATGGTTCTTCGATGACGATGAAATATTCCCTGATAGAGAGCTTCACGTAAAGTTTTACGATCTTCGACGTCAACGCTAGAGGTGAGAGAGGTTTGATGGGGTAAACGACCTGGAAGGGAAAATAAGATCATTTGTCTTAGATTAGCTGTAATCCAAGGTTTTTGGAAAGTTGTATTAAAGTTTCAATTGCATTTCTAGTTCTTTATTCAATTCAGTTTCATTCAGTTCTAGTTAAGTTCTAGTCCAGTTCTAGTTTAGTTCTAGTTTAATTCTAGTTCATTTCTAGTTCAGTTCTAGTTCAATTCTAGTTCAAAAAAAAAAAAAAAAAAGTTCAGCCCTAATGCAGTTATAATTCAGCTCTAGTTCTGTTCTTTTTCAGTTTATTTATATTTTGTTAATTTGAATTCCAAAAAAAAGTTGTAATTCATTTCTAATCCATTTTTAGTTCAATTCTAGTTCATTTCTAGTTGTGTTCTGAGAGAGACTTTAATCGCCATTAAATTAAAAAATAATTTAGGTAGGTTTTTTAAATTATATTTTTGAGCTTCTAAAGTTCTATTTGAGCTTTAATAACTGCTCTCCTTAAATCCTGATTAAACCACAGTTGAAGAACTTTTTAAATCATCACTTTAAGGTCTGTTTAAAAGAGCTTAGGACTTTTAAAAGAAAATTTCACTACAATCGCAGATCTTCTCAAAGTTTTGTTAAAGCTTTAATTATATTTTTTTTTTGGAATTAAAAGGTATATCTTTTTAAAGTCTTATTTGGGTTTTAATCCAAGGACTTTCTAAAGTCTTAATTAAGCTTCAAATTAAGGTCTTTTTAAAGTCTTAATTGAGGTATTTTTAAAGGCTTTTTTGAAGTTCCATAAAAAGTGTTCTTAAAGTTTTGTTTGAGCTTAAATTCATGAATTTTTTAAAGTTTTATTTTAACTTTAATTGTAGGCGTTTTTAAAATCTTACTTTAACTTAAATCGTAGGTCCTTTTTATGTTTTTTTGTGCTTCAGTTAAAGGATTTTATAAAATTTTATTTGGACTTCTGGCAAAAGTATATTTAAAATGTTATTTTAGCTTTAGTTGAAGGTATTTTTAAAGAAGCTTTATTTAAGCTTGAATTGTGGGTTTTTAAAAGTTTTATTTGAGCGTCAAATGTAAGAAATTTTAAAGTCTTTTTTGAGCTTTATTTGAAAGAATTTTTAAAATCTATTTGAGTTTAAATTGAAGGTCTTTTTAAGTTTAGAGTCTAAATTGAAGTCTTTAATTTAAAGTCTTATATGACCATATTGTGCCTAAATTGAAGGTCATTTAATATATTATAAAATATTATTGGAGCTTTAGTTTTAGTTATTTTTAAAGTTTTCTTTAGGCTTAAATTTTAGATATTTTAAAAGTCTTATTTTATTTGAGCTGTAATTAAAGGTATTTTTATAGTTTTTCTTTTAAAGTCTTATTTGATATTTTATACTAAAACATTTTAAAGTTATTTTGAGCTTAAATTGAAGAACATTTAAACTATTATTTGACCTTTTATTGAAGGTCTTGTTAGAGCTTTAATTGTAGATATTTTTATAGTTTTATTCTATATTACCAATTGAGAGATTTTTCAAGACTTGTTTAAGCTTTTATTGAAAGTCTTTCTTAAGTTTTATTGGAGCTTCCATTGAATTAATTTTTTAATATTTTTAAAGTTTTATTTGAAGTTTAATTAAAGAGCTCTTAAGCTATTAGTCGATTTTAATTTGGTGTTAAATGTAGAAGTTTTTAAATTCTCATTTGGCCTTTTATTGAAGGTAATTTTTAAGTCTTATCTTATTGCCAAATGATTATGACTATTTAAACTGTTCTTGATGTACATTTTAAATAAAATAAAGAGTCGTTACAATTTCTAAACTACTAAACTGCTTTTAATTGCAATCAAAGTACCGGTTTAATTAAAAGGAAATAAACCACAGATTTTAAATCAAAGGACTTTTTGTTTAAGTTTTATTTGGGATTTAATTGAAGGTAGTTTTTAAATTTTATTTTAGCTTCAATTGAAGGACTTTTATTTAAGATTCAAATGAAGTTTAATTTAATATTCAAATGAAGGTCTTATTAAAGCCTTATTTAAGCTTCTTCATTGTATCTTTTATGGCAGCTAATTACTAATTAACTTTTTTATTTGAGCAGTTATTGAAGGAAATTTTAAAATTTATTTGAGCTTTAAATGAAGGACGTTTTAAGGTTTCAAAGAATGTAATTTTGAAGTATTTTTTGAGTTTATATTGTAAGTAATTTTAAAGTATTATATAAAGTTTAAATAAAGATATTTTTTAAGGTCTTATTTAATTTGCGCTTAAGGGACTTCTTACTTTGAGCTTTAATTGTAGGTATTTTTAGTTTTACTCAGGTATTAATTGAAGTGAAATTTAAATTTCTTTTGAGCTTTTATTGAATATATTTTTTTTAAATTTTATCTGAGTTCCAATAGAAACATTTTTTTCAAGATTTATTTGAAATTCAAATGACGATCTTTTTAAAGTCTTATTTGAGTTTCACGGAGTCTCTCACGCCAACTCGAGGATTTGGATTATGCGTATAATATTTGTCTACTCTCGCACAAGATTTCCAACATGCAAGAAAAACTTGAAGACTTGGAAAGATTAGCGCGTAATGTTGGACTTGAGATAAATATGAAGAAAGCTAAAGCCATGAGAATTAATAACGTTAGCACCGACATCATGCTACAAGTCCAATCAGTCGAGTACATAGATAGCTTCTGCTATCTAGGCAGTACAGTGACAACAAATGGCGGCGCAGAAACAGACGTAAATAATAATCACAATAAAGCGAGAGCGGCATTCGGACGACTACAACCAGTATGGAGAAGCTCACAAATATCCAGCCGAACCAAGCTTAGAATGTTCAAAGCATGTGTAAAATCAACTCTGTTGTACGGAAGTGCAACCTAGTTAGTATCGTACAACATCACGCAGGTATTCATCAACAAGTGCCTCAGAATCATATGCAGAATATTCTGGCCTAATAATATCAGCAACATAGATCTCTGGAAAGTAGGAAATGGAGGTAGATTCGCCATACCCTCAGAAAGAATCCCGATAGTATAACAAGGATGGCGCTAGAGTGGAATCCTCAAGGCTCAAGAAGCCGTGACCGGCCAAAGTACACTTGGAGGCGTACGATAATCCAAGAACTAGGATAGTGCAATCTTACAATAACAGCAGCATACCGTGTAAAATGGAAATGCTTTGTGGAAGCCATATGCTTCCAATAGGGATAATGGAAATTTTATTTGACATTTTAATGAAGATATTGTTAAGACTTTGTTATAATTTTGATGGAAGGTCTTTGTGAAATTTTGTTTGAGCTTTTATTTAATTGAAGGACTTATAAAGGCTTTATTTAAGATTTAAATGAAGGTCTTATTGAAGTCTTATTTGAGTTTTTATTGTAAGACATTTTAAAGTTTAATTTGAGCTTTAAATATGGATATTTTAAGGTCATATTTGATTTTGAATTGAGAGATTTTGCGAAGTTTTATTTAAGATTTAATTGAGGGTATTTTATAAAGCTTGTGGATGTTTTATAACTTCAATTGAAGGACTTTTTGAAATTCTATTTGAGATTCAAATGAAATACTTTAAAGTATAATTTGAGTTTTATTGTAAGAAATTTTAAAATGTTATTTGAGTTTCAATTGAAGAACTTTTTAATATTCTATTCATACAATATTTAAAATCCTATTTAAGCTTCCATTGACTTTAATTTAAGCCTCAGGTGAAAGCATTTTTAAGGTTTTATCTTCTATATATATAAAATTCTCGTGTCACGGTGTTTGTAATTGAACTCCTTCGAAACGGCTTGACTGATTTTTAGGAAATTTTGTATGTGTATTTGATAGATATGAGAATAGGTCGTAAAGTATATTTCATATCGCTAGAGGACGTAGAATAGGCCACAAGGGGTAAAAGCTCCCCCTCCCTATATCTTCTTAAGTAATAAACCGATTTTCTTGAAATTTGGCAGGCAAATAGTATAACATCTAGAGAGAACTATAGCCTATAATTTTTATTACTTAGGACGGGAAATAGGGCAAGAGGGGTAAAAGCTCCCTCTCCCTATATCTTCTTAACTAATCAACCGAGTTTCTTAAAGTTTGGCATGCAGACACTGAAATTTAAAGATATACATTTTTTTATTTTTTTGGAAATTTCAACATTTAGGACGTACAATAGGGCAAAACGGGTTTTTCGTAGTTTTATTTGAGCTTTAATTTAAAATATTTTCTAAGTTCACTTACCAACTATTGGAGATTTGGGTGATTTCATTGAATACTCCTCCACTTCCTTACCCGTCAAATCTAATTTCAACACCTTCTTCGACAACTCTAGGGCAGTGGAATCTTTTTCAGATGTAGATTTTTTCTTAGAAACCTTGACCTCAACATCGCGCTGGCTAACAGCACTCTTTGAGGCTGAGACGGTATCCGAAGTTGAGGACATTTTCTTGTGGGTGGTATTAGCTGTGGCAGCCGTGGCCGTAGATAAAGTGGACAGGGAAGTTGAAGCCGCTGATGTGGAGGCCGAATTAACCGAGGTATTAGAGGTGGGCGATAAAATGGATGTAGAAGTATTTGCCGATGTAGAACGATGTTCAATAGCCACCATGGTAAAGAGAATCAAATTCTCCTGTTTTTTTTTTTTTTTTGGAAGGTGAAGTTTGGCTATTATTTTAGAGGTGTATAGTTTTTTTTGTTGTTTTTAATTTACGGTGGTCTAGCTTCACTGCTGTAAAGATTTTCTTGTGGTATCTCAAGATTAGCGTTATCCAGTTGGGATTGCTTTAGTATTATCGTATCTAAACGTTTTTTATGTTCTTGATTAGAGTTTATTTGAGAGTTATAAAGCTGATAGCCTGCATTTATTTCTGTGGGATAATTGTGGGTATAATCGGTGAGTGTTATACGTGGCAAATTTGTATGATTTTCTTGTAAATCTAATTCTCTTAAATTATCTATTAAATTATCAATTAATAAAACGTTCGAGCGATAATTATAATTGCTAACTCTAGTTAAACTATTAAAATTAACTGTTGTTGGCTGTTGGTGAATTTCTTGTTGTTGTTGGTAATTACCATTCAAATAATCATTCATGCTATAACAGTGTTTCTTCGTACCATAAATTTCTTGTTTTATTTGATAGAAATTTCCTGTTTCCTTAACGTTTAACGTTTGAGGTTTTATATTTACTCGTATATTACAATTTTTTGCTATAACGGGATTAAGCGGATATTCTTCATTTAGCGCTAAAGTTAGCGAGTCATAGTCGTTATCAATTGGATTATATTTGTTAAAATTATTTTGATTGATTTGTCGTTTAATATTGCTGTTGCTTAACGATGCATCCGTTATGCGTTCCGTTTGTAGACTACACAATTTAGTTGTAATAATATTTGTTGTACTTGTTAAGTCTTGACTTATAAAAGGTTTTTGCTGTTGTTGTTGTTGATGTTTTAGTTGCAATTGCCTCTTACGTCTTAGTTGATTACGTTCACCCACGTTTTCCAAATATTTTATTTTTTTAAGGAAACCTTGTTCATAGTAATCCGTAGCCAATTGCAAATAATATGTTAACGTTTCAGCGCCAATTGTAGCACCAACATTTTCATGACCACTACAACTAAAATGTGGTTGTTGTCTATCATTACCACCACCCCCAGTAGTAGTAGTAGTAGCTTTAGCAGCTCGTATTACACCGTTTGAAATGTTCAAAGGAAAATAGACTTCGTCAACACTTTCTAGTTTTCCCAAACTACGTTTACGTTGTCTACTTTGTTTATATTTCTTGTTATTATTAAATTTTTTAATTTCATGCAAATCTTGTAAATTACTATCATGTGACCATTTGGTTTTAGTTTTCTTACAATTTAATATTTTTAATCTTTCTTCTTGTTTTTTAGCTAATTTCTTTAAAACTTCACTATCTTGTCTATTCGTTTGTATACGTTTTATAGCATCGTTGTAGGTTAAATCCGGCTTTCGTTGTTCACATAATGTTTGGCGCCCACGTGTCGTATATACCTTTTCAAAACTGCAAAAACAATAAGACATATATATAATTTAATATCTTTATTTTTTAAAATAATATAATTTATTAGCAACTTTAATAAATTTGTTCAAAATAAATTCAAATCAATTAAATTCCGCTTTATTTATTTATTAAATTACATGGTTAGTAAATAATATTATCAATTAAACCTCAAATTTCAACACAGTTGTGGTGAAAGATGGGCTTTCGTAAACAAAAAAAAAAAAAAAAAAAAGGAAATAAAAAGTGGTTAGCTTTACGTAAAAATGTAAAAGCTAATAAAATGCTTAAAATTGGCTTCAGTTTTAGATATTTTTAAAAATTGCAAATTAACTTCTATAGCTTAAGTTTTAGATAATTTTTAAAAACTTAAATAATCTTCTTTTTAACATTATTAAAGCTTTAATAGATGTTTTTTTAAAGGTTTTATATAAGCTTCAGTTGTAAGCTTTTTAAACAACTATTTCAGCTTCATTAGTAGTTCACTTTAAAGTTTAATTTGAGTTCCTTTCAAAGTTCTATTTAAAATCTAATTAAAATTTTAGTCATAGGTTTTTTAAAAGACTTATTTGTGCTTTAATCAAAAGTCATATTAAAGACCTTTTCGTGCTTAAGTAGTGGATATTTTTAAAGTTATATTTCAGCTTTAACTGTAGGTATTTTAAAGCTATTTTTAGTTTTATTACGGAGACTTTTTACAGATTTATTAGAGCTTCAATCGTAGATAATTTAAATGTGTTATTTATTTTATTTATTTATTTATTTCAATTCACAGTAATATAAAAAGCCCTCTTAGGCCAATAAATATATATTACAAAGTTTTATTCCTGAATAAGGATATATTAAATATTAAATAAAAACTATAAAAATTAATTACACTCATATTCAATACTCCAACTCAAATGGCTCCCCAGCCAGAATATATAATATACCAAAAAACAGCATAAAGTTACATAGTCCTATAAGTAGTATAAACATCAAAAATAAAGTCACACAATTTCGAACCACTTACCATAATAATAAAAATAAGCTATAGAGTTGCCAAATATCTCATTAGTTTTAAACGAAATGCATTATTCGATTGAGAAAATAAACGAAGCTCAAGTGGCAAAAAATTCCAACAACGTGCAATCCTAACGATAAATGATCGCTCAAAAACAGAGGCTCTAATTCTAGGAATAATAATTTAAGGATTCCTAGAAGAATGTGAAAAGGTGAACTCAGACCGAAGCTGTAACGGACACCCGATTCTAATAACTTTAATAAACATCATCATATTACGATATGAAATAAAATTCTTAAAAGAACAACCCAAAAAATTGTTTAATATATTCCGAGATGTGCGTTCGACGAGAAACATTATATACATAACGAGCAATCATATTCATAATACGATTGAGCCTTGTAATATAATAAGACGTAGTTCCGGATATTACTTCCAGACCATACAACACATGTGTCATCAAAAGTGCATGGGCAACTAAATATCACGTACGGCAAGGCAAATAAATGGCAAGAGAATAAAGTCTCCGTAAAATACCAACAACTTTAAAAACTAATTCGATCAATATGGTAATCAAATAACAAGCGCCTGTCAAGATATACACCTAAACATTACAATTTATCTACAAAATTAACAGAAGAGCCATCAATAACAATTCTTAAAGTCAAATCAACATTGCCAAATACAATTGCCTTCGTTTTAGAACTATTAACTGTCAAACGATTATCAAAAGACCATTGTAAGAAACAAGCTAAAGAATATTCAATATTAGATTGCATTACATCACCATTATCAAAAGCTGTTCGAAATAATAGCATGACATCATCTGCAAATAAATAGGACTTACAAAAATTCGTATCAACAAGGCTTGGAAGATCATTTATGTATAAAATAAACAGAAGTGGGCCCAATACCGAACCCTGAGGAACACCCACAAATTGAAACCTATCACATAAATAAGAGAAAATACATGCCTACATGCAGATTTGGAGAATGAAAACAAGTCCCTTAACTTGCCAATTGAGATGGAGAAATCTACAGAATTAAACGCCTTCGTCAAATCTAAAGAAAACATGGCAGCAAGATTTCCATTATTCAAACTATTACGAACGTCATCAGTTAAATTAAGCAATAATGAAGAGGTACAATGACCACGTCGACATGCGTACTGGGAAGAAGAGATACGGTTTTGAACAAAAGTAAGCATCTGATCCTTCATTATATGTTCAAGGACCTTCGATAAAGATGGAAGAATAGATATTGGTCTCAAATCCTGAAAGCCATGGATAACTTTTGACTTCGGAATTGGAACCACGCGAGTAGTTTTCCATATCGAAGGGAAAGTGGACGATGTCAAAATGAAATTAATGTGATACACAAGAAAATGCGAGATATGAGGATAAATAGTTTTAATAAATCGTATAGGAATGAAATCAGTTCCAACACATTTCGACCTTATCTTTACACAAAACATTAAAAATTTCAAATTCACTTACACAACTGAAAGAAAAGGACTCATCAGCATAATTAAAAGAGTCAAAGTCAATAACATCATTATCAGAATCATTAATATTAATAAAATAGCTATTAACCTCGTTAACATCACAATCTGAAGTGAATTCACTATCATTGGTAACTCCACTACCCTTCAAAACCCTCCACATGCCTGACATATTCAACCCAGAAAATAATTTCAAATAAAATCTCTTCCTAACTCTACGAATTACATTTTTTGTCCTATTCCTGTACCTGCAATAAATACGCCAGCTTTCAGATGAACCACTTGATTGAAAAACAGAATATGCCAAATCCCTCAGAGACATAGCTAATACAATCTCATTTGATTTCATTCAAGAAGAGTCGTCAATCCTAATTCTGCGCTTAATTACTGGAACATATTCATAAAGTGAGAGAATTAATGAATTAATAAGTGAGCTCTGAATTTCAACATCACCAGAACCATAAAGCTCCAGTTAAAAGTTTTTTTGTAACGATTTTTTAATGTTTTATTTTAGCTTCATGTTGAGATCCATTTACTTATTTGTAATTTAATTGAGATCTTTTTAAAGTCCTATTTTAAGCTTTAATCAGGAGTTTTTTTTTAAGAATTTATTTGGGCTTCTTTTTGGAGTCCTATTTGAGCTTAATTCAAGGGTTATTGTAAAGACTTTAAACTTTAAAAGGTATTTTTAAACACAGAAATAATCAGGCAAAACATTGCGAGGGGTACCGAGGTAACTCTCTATGTGGACGGTCAGGCGGCTCTGAAGGCCTTGCGGACACATTTGGTGAGATCCAGGCTAGTTGCTGCCTGTAAGAAGACACTGAGAGAGCTGATGGAGGAATACATGGTGAGACTCTGCTGGGTGCCTGGCCACTGCAATATTTCAGGCAATGAATTGGCAAGGCAAGGCCTCCACATGCCTGCAAAGAATGTCTCGGAGAGGGAAACCTATGTGAAACCACCACTAAGTTTCTTCTATGGGAAGATCAATGATTGGATCTTGGTCAGAACCAATTCGGCTTGGGAGAGTAGAGAGGACTGTAGAGTGTCGAGGGCGATATGGCCGGTACTAAACAATGCAGGCACTAGCACTCTCCTGGGCTTGAATAGGAAGAGCTTAAGAATCATGATAGGGGCCATAACGGGTCACTGTTTGATAGGGAAGATGAGGTCTAGATGGGACGCTAGCAATTACGATTTTTGTAGAATGTGTGGAGACGTCGACGAGACCGAGTCTATTGAGCACATTGTGTGCCATTGTTCACGATTGCAGCATAGTAGGATGAAATAGCTGGGTAGCCAATTCCTCGGCGGGCTAAGTGACGTTCGGGACGCAGATCTTGTATACGTCATAGGCTTCGTCATGGGAATCGACTGCTTAAGGGAGAATCAGGGGTATAACCCTAGGGGGATTGGTAACATTGCTAATCACCCTATATGATTCGTTCACATTCCTACTCTTTTATCTTCTACTTCTACTCTCCTATTTTCTGCATTCTATACTCTATATTTCACAGCTATTTCAACGAAGGGACTCACAATGGACCGGGATCGGTCTCTGGGTGGAGATGTGGTACTTTCTGGTATCACATCAACCTTCTCTATCTATCTATCTATCTATCTATCTATCTATCACTTATTTTAGTATTAATCGGTACTTTTTAAAACTTTGTTTGAGCTTCAGTTTAGGTTATATTTATTTGAGCTTCAATTGCTGGCTTTTTAAAGTTCTATTTACTATTTAATAAGAAGTATTTTTTAGGACTTAAATAAGGCTTTTCTTAAAGTTTCATTTGAGCTAAGTTTAGGTATTTTTTATGATTTTTAAAAGTTTTTTTATGAATTTTAATTGTAGGTCTTTTCAAAGACATTAATCGGTACTTTTGAAAGTTTTGAGGTAAATTTTAGCACCCATTTAAATACTTATTTGAGCTGCAATAATGGCATTTCTAAAGTCCCATTTGATCTTTAATAAGCAGACTTTTTAAAAACAAATTTAGGCTTCTTTTTAAAGTCCTATTTGAGCTTAATTCAGAGGTCTTTAACTTAGGCTTATAAGCTTGAATCGCATGTCTTGTTATAGACCTATTTTAGCATTACATGCCTATTTATAGAGAATATTGTGACTCAAAAATAGTCATAAAAAATTTCTACTCACAATTGATACAATTAAAACAGGTAGAATTATTAAGGAGAGTTGTCATCATAGAATACAACTAGAGGTTTATATGAGAGGCATTTCGAACCTGTATGAATTAGGTTTTTGATAATTGAATAAATATTTCTTGAAAGGCAGCAATTCTTTTTCGCGATATTTTGCAAAATTTAACATGCATGTTTTGCACTTTATACAATTTATTAAAAAAATTCGTTTTGTTTTTTTTTTATTTTTATAATTTTAATTTGATAATAATTTTTTTATTTTATTATTATTATTTGTTTTTTGAAATTTGTTTTATTTTTTTCACATTCTCTTTTGACCGAATTTGAGAACGTTCTCTCTAATAATTGTACCTTGTTATTTATTATATCATGGTTTTTAAAATTAAGACCTGATATTATAGAATACAAATAGAAGTTTATGTGAGAGGCATTTCCAACTAAATTTTCAAAAAAATTACTCATTTTTTTCAAAACACAAAAACAAAATATATGTAACTACATGTATTTTGTTGTTGCATCAATTAGGTTTTTGACTATTGAATCAGGTTTTTTTTTCGCTCACATAAATATCCATTTATTAATCTATGCCTGTTATGTAGACAGTCATAAGAATTGTGACATTTAAATTTAAAATGAGAAATGTAAAATACAAATAATGTTTTTTGTGGAAAAAGCAATGCATACATACAAATTTGAAACCTATGAGGGCCAAGGAGCTAAAATGCAGTTATAGATAAATTTCTTAACCACATTTCCTGTTGATTTTCATCTCACAATAGAATACGAAGTTATCACCGAGTCACATGAATATTTATAACTTTCAATCATAATAAAATTGTGTAAATTGGCATGTTAATCATAGATTTTTAAAGTCTTATTTAAGCTTCATTTACGTTCTATTCAAAATAATTTCAGCTGCATTTATAGTTATTTTTGAACACTTTTTATTGACTCAATAGTTGACCTTTTTAAAATTTTATATCATCTTCATTCAGTTGTATTTCTAAAGAGCTATTTGATCTAAAATTTATCAACTTTATTCAAGGATATTTTTATGAACTTATTTAAGTATCAATCGTAGGCACTTTTAAAGCATTAAATTCTCAATCGAAGGTCTTTTTAAAGTTTCCATTTAGCTTCAATCAAGAGTCTTTTAAAAGACTTACTTAGGCTTTATACAACAGTCTTTCTTCCGATCTTTTTTTGTTTTAAATTTATGTTTTTTTTTACAGATTTATTAGAGTTAAATTCAGAACTGATTTAAGGACCTTTAAGAACATTAATCATTGTTCCTCCTAAAGTAATATTAAAAATGCAATCATACATCTTTTGAGGTGTTATTTGGGCTTTACTCAAGGGTCTCTTTTTAAAATTTTATTTGAGCTTCATTCGAGAGTATTTTTTTTAGAGACCTATTAGATTTTCAATTAATGTCTTTTTAAAGTTTTATTAGATCTTAATTCAGAGATGCTTTTAAAGTAATATTCAATACTAAATCATGGGCTTTTAAAAGTTTCCTTGAGCTATATTTAAGGGCCTTTTTAAAGATTTAATAAAGCTTTTTTTTTTCAAGGGCTTTTTGAAAACTTCATTTAATCTTCATTTAATGTCGTTTTAAAGTTTAATTCAAAGATACTTTCAAGAATACATTTGAACAGCAATCGTAGGTCCTTTTAAAATATTATAATATATATAATTATAAGACTTTTTTTAGGTTTCCTTGGTAATACATTCAAGAGTATTTTTAAAGACTTTTAGAAATATATCTCTTTCAGATATATTTTTATAAAGGCTTATTCCATCTTCAATTGAAATATTTTAAAAGATTTATTAGAGCTTAATTCAATGATATTTTAAAGAACTTATTTGTGCATAATTTTAAAGTAATATTAAGTACTTAATAGTACCCCTTTCTTAAGTTTTCTTTGAGCTTCATCCAAAAGCCCCTTTTAAAAATTTATTAGAGCCATTTTATACTTTATTCAGGGATTTTTTTTGAGCACTTATTTGAAGTGCATTTAAAGTATTATTGGATGCGCATTGTGGTCCTTTTTAAAGTTTTCTTTGAGCTTCATTCAAAAGCCCTTTTTAAAGATTTATTAAAACCATTTTATACTTTATTCAGGGATTTTTTTGAGCACTTATTTGAAGTGCATTTAAAGTATTATTGGAAACGCAACAATATGGGACTTTTTAAAGTTTTCTTTGAGCTTCATTCAAAAGCCCTTTTTAACGATTTATTAAAGCCATTTTATACTTTATTCAGGGATTTTTTTTGAGCACTTATTTGAGGTGCATTTAAAGTATTATTGGATACGCAATGTGGGCCTTTTTAAAATTTTCTTTGAGCTTCATTCAAAAGCCCTTTTTAAAGATTTATTAAAGCCATTTTTTACTTTATTCAGGGATTTTTTTTTGAGCACTTATTTGAGGTGCATTTAAAGTATTATTGGTTACGAAATGTGGGCCTTTTTAAAATTTTCTTTGAGCTTCATTCAAAAGCCCTTTTTAAAGATTTATTAAAGCCATTTTTTACTTTATTCAGGGTGCATTTAAAGTATTATTGGTTACGAAATGTGGGCCTTTTTAAAGTTTTCTTTGAGCTTCATTCAGGGTTTTTTGTTTTTAATGACTTAATATCTTAATGCAGTAGTATTTACATAACCTATAAGATCTTTTTAAAGTTCAATTTGTGCTTCTTTCATTAATTTTTTTAAACCAAAAAAACTTTTTAATGTTCATATTGTTCATTTAGGAATCATTTTTCTAAAGACTTTTTTGTCACAATCGAAGAACTTTTTCTTTTGAGCTTTAAAGTTTTAATTGGGCTTTGATTGTAGGTCTTTTTAACGTTTAAATGAATTGTAATCCTGAGGTATTATAAAAGTTTAATTTGCGTCTTTCTAAAGATTTTTTGAGCTTTATTCAGGCGTTCTTTTAAAGATTTAAATGGGGATTAAAACAAATTTTGGTAAAAATTTTTTTTTTTCATTTTTGGAAAAATACAGGCCTTAATTTTTTCAAATTATTAATATAATTTATTATTCACTAAGCAATATCATTTTAAATTATATAAAAGAAACACAATAAAAACAATATTTTTTATAGAAACCAAAATACGTCACTTTATTGTTAAATTTGTTACAAAACCACAAATTCGAACACAATTGTGGTGAAAAGTGGGAGTGTTGAAGTAAACATTGAAAGGGATGGTAAACTTGGCGTGGTAAATTAAAAACAAATAACTAAAAGTAAACAAAACAATTTTAAAGTAATTTAAATGAAAACAAACATTAGAGGTATTATTTATGATTCAATTTTATATTTATAAAAGTTTAATTAAAAAAACAAATTTTGAATGTAAAATTTTATTTTATTAAAATAAAATAAAATGAAAAATTTTAAATAAGACCTTAAAGACTCTAGGCTTTGTTCATAAGCTAATTTTAAATTTATAAGAGTTTGATAAAACTAATTTCTAATGAAAAAATTTCTTATATTGAATATTGAAACATTTTAAATTTAATTATGAATAAATGATTTTTTTTTTTATAAATCTGCCTGCATAAGGAATATTTTAAAACTAAGCAAACTGTAATTTATTTTTAAATTTCAAGTTATAAAAATTAAAGTTATTATCTTCTAGCATTCAATTAGTAATGAGTACAACCACCATTTTTAGAAATAACCTCAAAAATGCGATTTGGCATCGACTTGTATAATGACTCTAAGTAATTTATGGAAATTGAACTCCATGCTTCCATTATTGCATCCTTTAAGGATTCTATCGTCTCAAATTGTTTTTCTACTTCATAAACTTTTCTTGCAAGCCAACCCCAGACATTTTCCACTGGTTTCAGGTCTGGTGAATATGGGGGCCAATCCAAAAGTTGAACACCTTGTTGATTAATTCATGGTTTTACTGCTCTGGCGGTATGAATTGGAGCGTTGTCATGTTGGTATGTCCAAGGTATGGGTCCAAAGAAATCATTAAATTTTGGAAATGCTTCCTCCAGAATGTTTTTGTAAGTCGTTGCAGTCATTTTGTTGGATACAAAAACCAATTCTATGGTACCATAATACGAAATGGCACCCCATACCATTATTCCGCCCTCTCGGCTGTGTCTGCGGCTCAAAAATAATTTCTTCTTATTTAGGTCATGGAGGTAATAGTTATACCCATAGGGACCATCAATATAAAACTTTTATTCAATCGGAAAATACAACTTTAAACCATTTATCGGACCATGTCATTGTATTTTTGGCAAACTGTAGACGTTGTGATTTGCGTTTTTCATGAAGTGGTGTTTTTTTTTGCAGTTTTCGTCGGACTATGTATGGGCACAACTTTACAATACGGTGCACTGTTCTTACATTGGCACTGACTCCACTTTTTTCACGTGTCAGAATTTAATGTAATTCTAAGAATTTTTCGTTTTTCTTTTCGAGTTGTGGCCTTTTTCTTCCACCCTTTCATGTTTTTTCCATATCTTTCCACGTTATTTAAATAATTGTACACAACTGTCTTTCTTCTATTAATGTTTTTGGCTATTTGGACCCGATTCTGACCCTGAGATTTCAAAATCTGAATTTTTTCTTTTTCACGAGTTATTAAGAGCCTTACCACGTCCCATTTTAAATAAAAACTATTTAAAAACTATCAAATTAAAAATTCTCTAGCCGTTTATATTGAAAGAAATTCAAATCATAGACTTCCTGATTAATATTAAAAGAATTCCTTATTCGAGTGACACACGAAATAGTACCACAGAAATACATGTCTTTAAATCTAAATGCATAATTTTAGTATAACAAAATATGTATGTTTTTTATTTCTTCAGGAAACTAAAGCCAACACTTTGAAATTTGGTTGCGCAAAAAATTATTTTTTTCTGAACTTTAGTTTAGGAGATATACTTAATTAAAGTTAAAAAAAATTTTGATTCCTTATTCAATTTTTTGGTTTTCGGTAATGGCAACTACTTATTAAAGTAGTTTCTTGGTAATGAGGCGTCTTATTATTTGCCTACTCTGTATTACAGTAATAAGTACTCAATAGTATAATAGCGCAGTAATACTGCAATCACGTGGATGAGTTGGCTAGAGCGCCGGATTAACAACCAGAAGGTTGTTGGTTCAACCCCATTCTGAAGCTGTTAATTTTTTATAACAAAATGTCTAAAAAGATATTTTAAACTAAATAGGGTATTTGTCGCTTAGGATGCTATGTGCGAGATGGTGTACTGAGTAAGACGTTAGTTAGTAAAAACGAATGGTTAGTGTGTGTCCAAGTTCGAGTCTCACTGACGGCAAAATTTTTTGTTTTTATTTTTGTTTTCGTTTAGGTACATATTTTTGAGTACCCCTAGAGTCAAAAAATAACTACATGAATTTGTGGACAAGTCGAACAAAAATAACTAGTAATTTAGGCAAAAAATAAGTAGTTTATTTTTGTTGCCAATTATGCCTGCTAGCTTACCAGGAAAGCAAAGTTTTTGCTGGGTAATTACTTATTTATTTATTCTTTCTTATAAAATTAACATTAATAAATTAAAATCTTTTATATCACAAAACTTTTCCAATAGTTTTTTAATTTATATGTAAGTCATAATTTTATATTCTTTTCACTTGGGGTTTAGTATAATTAAAAGCATAAAAAAACTATGAAACCCTTAACAAATTAAAAAGTCTGTTTATGTAAATTTATTGTACATTTTCTTTATCTTTATCTAATACTAAAATGTTTCTAAGTTGTTACTTTGCACGTAAATTATTATTATAGTTTTTTTTTTAGTTTTGTTTACTTAAGACCCTTGAGTATAACAGTTTTAATACAAAATGACAGTAAGTTAAAAAAAAGTACATGTGTGTGTTAAAAAAATATATATATATACATGTATACCTTTTTGACCATTTTTTTTTTTAGAAAAACAAATTAAAATAACAACAAATAAAGTGAAAACCCGTTAAGGCATATTTTGTTGTTGATATTGTTTTAAGCAGCCGCCATTAATAAATTATATGTTTGTCTGAGTGTGTGTACAGGCTAATGGTTTTTCTTAATGGCATGCGTTTGTAATTAGGTCTCATATTTATAGACCACCATATGGATATAATCCACCATATTAATATGGTGACATTATACGTAACAGTCAAAGAAAAGAATGAGAGAAATATTAACACCACATTAATAACAATACTAAGAAGAAGATTATAAAGAAATATTAATAGAAATGGTAGAGTATAATTAATTAAAGTTTTTGCCAAGAGTTTTGTTTATTTTAATTTTAATCCTATGTTCACTTACAGAGGTTTTCTCAAAAAACACAAACAATTTGATTTTGTTTTTTCATATAGGTGTCTATTCTTGAAAACACATTAAAACAAAAACAAAGTTTAAAAAATTGTTTTTGTTTACCGTACATTTCTAAAATGGAATTTACTATTTTCTAAAAGAGAGGGAGGAAAACGCGTTAAAGTTCTCACGTTTATTATATTTTAAAAATATATGGTAAACAAAAACAATTTTTTAAACTTTGTTTTTGTTTTAATGGAAAATTTCACTTCTTCGACGCGTTTTCAAGAATAGACAGCATATTTTAAAGCCAAAAGAAAACATCTCTATTCGAATTTCTAAATTATTTAACACACAAAAAACATACTAAATCTCTATACAGGGAAGAAATTTTTAGTATTTTTATTACATAAAAATTTGTTGAAAAAAGAATTTGTAAAAATTGTCAACTCTTTGACAAAAAAAAAAAAAAAAAAAAAAATTAAAAATTATGAATGAAATTTATATTTGTTTATAAATTTTATTTGTTTGAAAAATTAATTTTTTGAGTTAGAAAGTGTTCGTGTGTAAAATTTTTATTTAAATCAAAAACTTGTGAAGATATTTTGATAAACGAAAAACAGGCCAAAAGGAAAAATGCAATAAAATTATATGTGAACATTGATGTTTAAACTTATTGTGTTTTTCAAGAAACAAGTAAAAAACTATTTGAATTGGACTTTAAACAAGATTATGTAAAAATTAAATAAAATAAATAACTTTCTTATGGGTTCGATTCGCACCAGAGAACCTGGTCTGTTTTCACTATAACGTGTATAAAGTCCTTCGTTACTCCGCTCGGGTAAAATTATAATATAATTTATAAATGTATTGTAATTATTAATTAAATAAAAAAAATAAAAAAATACATAAATAAAAAAAAAAAAAAATAATAAATAAGTAAACAAACAAATAAATAAATAATAAAATAAATAAATGAATAAATATTAAAATAAATAAATTAATAAATATATAATAAAATAAACAAATAAACAAACAAATAAATTAATAAATAAATAATAAAATAAATAAATGAATAAATATTAAAATAAATAAATTAATAAATATATAATAAAATAAATAAATAAACAAACAAATAAATTAATAAATAAATAATAAAATAAATAAATAAATAAACAAACAAATAAATGAATAATAAATAAATAAGTAAATAAATAAAATAATAAAATAAATAAATAAATGAATAAATAAATAAATAATTAAATAAGGAAATAAATAAGTAAATAAATAAATAATTAAATAAATAAATAAATGAATAAATAAGGAAATAAATAAATAAATTAATAAATAAGGAAATAAATAAATGAATAAATAAGGAAATAAATAAATAAATAATTAAATAAATAAGTAAATAAATAAATAAATGAATAATTAAATAAATAAGTAAATAAATAAATAAATGAATAAATAAGGAAATAAATAAATAAATTAATAAATAAGGAAATAAATAAATAAATAAATAAGGAAATAAATAAATAAATAATAAAAAAATAAGTAATTAAATGAATAAATAAGTAAATATTAAAATAAATAAATAAATAAATAATTTTTTTAATACAGTTTATTTTTCTCCCTTTTTCTTCCCTTCTCCCTTCTTACCAAGGAAACATATGCACTGCCATGGGCAATTCTTGCTGATATTCTTGAGGTAATTCTCTTACCGTTTTACGATAATACTATAAATTCACTTTAGCTCTACGTTGTCTCCTAATACGTCGTTTTAATTTAAAATCTCTATAATGATTGGCCACCTCATGATGATATTCATTATCTTGAAAATATTGCGAATTATAAAATTTACGTGTTGGCAATTTCAAGGGACCTTGGTTAGAAGATTTGATAGCTAAACCGGAAATCAATAAATTTTTATCCGTCATTATGTTACACACACACACGATTGATTTATTTTGTCACTCTAATTGAGTAAAGATGATTCGATTGCTAGCGTTAGTTAAAGACTAAATTGAGTTAAGTGTATGAAACAAACAAGTAAAGCAAAATATTTAAGTTTAATATAAAGATATTATAGTAAACAATTTATGTTTTTTTTTTTTTTTTTTTTGTTTTTGGTTTGTTTTTCTATTTATTATGTTTTTACTGTAGTAGTTATTGTATTTGTTACTATTAGGTTGACAACTGTTTCTATTTTTTTTCCATTCATTTTGATTTCCGAATGTTATCACGTCAATAAGTAATTTATCATAAATTGAATATTGTCATTTTTGAGGAGGGGGAAATTAGTTGAGGAGAGCAAGGAGTAAGAGGTAAATTATATAAAAGTATAAGGGTAACTTATCTTTAGACAATTTGTGGTTTATTATTATTGTTGTTATACTCGTGTTACTAATAAATATAAATAAAAAATACATTATTTCATGTAGTGTACCAATGTTGAACAAATGATTTAAGCATGAAGAAAAGTAATATAAATTTTATGAATGAACTAATAACTATGCTAAAGGCTGGAGATTAGACTATAGAATACACTATACCATAACTATAGACCAGACTCGAGATTAAACTTCAGACTTGAATATATATTATGCTATGCACTAGATTATACATCAGACTAGAGACTAAACATTTGATTAGACTACAGATTATACTATACATTAGACTAGAGATTAGAATATATATTCGATTATAAGCTTCAAGAATACCCCGAAGGCCTTAGTTGTAGCTAGTATGGAGAACGTATTAGAATTGTGTACAAGCTTGATTAAGTCCTGCGAGTAGGCGATGTGATACTGCCCTAAATTAGGTATTCATCCAGAGGGATACTCTGAAGGCAGATGTAGTATAAAGTGTGATCCCCAATCATTCACTTAGGGGTGGCGGTTCCTGTTTAACATTTGTTATTTAAGTTAGGAGCGTCAGTGATATAGGGATACCCCCTGTAATTGGACATAAGGAATAAGATATAATCAAATTTAAGGTGTAGGGAATAATAAAAACAGTACCGGCGGCAGTGGAGAGCATAGAAGCAGGAAATCGGTTGTCAATATCACATTACTGTAATACTTCTACTTCGGTAGCAGACCTGGTTGGAGTAGGAGCTAAAGCTGTTCAAAAACAAGGAGCTGTAAAACGTTTTCAGAGAAGTTATGAAATACAGAGGCTACCACCCTCAACAATCAATGATATTAAGGCCTGCGTTGCAGACTATGACAAACCCCAACCAAGAGCAAAACATCCCTAAAAAGAACTCATTCTTAAAACCAGGAAACATGGTAGGGGAGTTAATAAACTACATGAAGAGCAACAATAATATATATCATGCTATTAAGAAGCAAGCGGGGGGGTAATTAAAACAAAGTACACTGTACAATAATGCGAAGGAAGAAAAGAATGGAATCCAAGGTATGGAGATAAGAGAGAAGTCAACACAAACAACTCCAAAATTGAGTAAAACCGTAATTTACCGTAAAAGAAGTAGAAATTCTGGTGAAAAATCAACAACAAGAAAACAGAAGAAATAATAGAGAACGCAGAAGCAAGACAAAAATATATCCTCTTAATGATAACGAAACCTGAAAACAGTGAAATGTAAGAGAGACCCCCGGAAAAGAAGAGAAAGAAATTACGTTATGATAGTCTCTGCAAAGGATTAGGCAATATATGCAGATAATCTGAGACAACTCAAAGTGGATCTGGGAGAAAGAGTATCTCATATAAGAGAAATACAAAAAAGAGAGGTTGGTTTTATTGGAAATTAATTTAAATAATAAAACCGGTAGGAATACATTTCGTGGACAAATGAAGAAATCCAGCAGAGATCAAAACTAACAGACAGGATATAACTATTGAATGCAGAGATATCGATGAAGGCACAACAAAAGAAGACATTTGACATTTCCAGCGGGAATTCGGAAATGTTAAAATAGGATAGGTAGTATGTCGTGCCTTATAAAAACAAGATAGATCGAAACTGTGCAAAAGGTGTGGTCTTGTTTGGTGAGAGAAAAAATGCCTCTTTTAGAGTTACTACAGCTACCTCTAGGAACTTTATCCTGTGAACTGAAATATCAGGGCACTTACATAGTACGTGTTCAGATGTTTCATCATACATTCTACAGAATCTACACTGTTTAGTTTTAATATTTTTTAAGATATGTTGATTTTATCTAAGACCACAATGCCCGGTAAATAGACCCGTTAGTACTCTAAGTTCGTTCCTATTGAGCAATAGTAACTTCCGGAATCTACCAGGAGATAGTAAAACAAACTTCTTCGCTTGTCTCAGTTTAGAGGCATTCTCCCATAGCTGAGCAAATTCTCTCCCAACGCAAGAGTTGGTTTTTCCTCGACAAATAGTTCAAACCCAATAAAAACCTTTCGAGCCTTTCTGTTTGCTATGCAGTTAGCTCTTTTGTTTCCAGGAGACCCAACTTGTTGTGCACCAAGTAAACTTGTTGTATGCACCAAGTTCATTGAGCGATGTTAGACAGTCCATAACAATCTTTGACTTTTCCTCACAAGATAACAAAGCCTTCAAAGCTGCCTGACTGTTCGACATCCCTTATTTACTTAAACACTTCTATTTTCTTCTTAAACACTCTTTAACACAAGTGATCATGTCATGAACTTCGGCTTGGAAAATAGAAGGGTATTTGTTCATAGACAATGCCCTCAAGAAATTGGACCAAATACATCAGCGCAAGTTTCGCCGCCAGTATGTTTTGAACCAAACTTGAACTGCGATATTACGCCGCCAAAAATGGTCCAACTGTAGATTCCTTTCGGGTATGAGGATATAAAAGATTAAGCGACATGTAGTCATTTATCCCAATGAAGGGATTGTTCTCAAATAATCTCAATATCTTCATATGCTCCACCAGGTCATCAGCTTTCAAGCTATAGTTATCTGGTAATCTAAGAGCACTCCTGCAGGCCTCCTCCATCATTGAAATGTCCAATAGAGGAATATGCAGGATAGTCCTAAGGTCTTCATTACGCTCGTAATTGAAACACAAGTGAGGCGATAAACTTTCAGTATTGGTCTAATTATTGCTATAAAAGACTAGTAGATCATTCTGGATTTAAGATCCGACCTTTTATCATAAAGGCGCTGACAAGCATAATGTGCCCTAAATGCCTTATTGATAACATAGGATATTTGGATATTCCATGTGAGAGTCCTATCGGGAATGACCCCCAAATATTTCTCCTGATTTGAGAATTTAATAGTTGAGTCATTTATTGTAGGCTCTGTGAGTCTCAGACTTTTGCGTCTAGTAAATGGTATAATTAGGGTTTTTATAGAGTTAACAATCAGCCCACTTTCCATGTAGCAGTTGAAGGTTGTATTAAAAGCCTGTTGCGTCCTCCCATCCAATTACCGAAATTACCAAATCATTGATGTAACCAAAAGTACGGAATCCCATTTATTAAGCTTTTCCAAAAGTTCAACAATGGATTTGCAGGGCTGATAACCAAATTGAAATCGATGTATAAGTTTCATTAAAAGATAATTTTCCCTAATATAATTATCCAATAGTTTTTTCATTGTTTTAAGGAAAAACGAACGTAGGTTTATTGGTCTATATGATTTTGAGATTTGCCACAAGCCTCAGGTATAGAGAACACTTTCACCCAGATTTGAGGCACATGACAAGCCAAGAGACTAGATCTAAGGATCCTAGATAGTTGGGATAAAATGGAGGAAGGGATGTTTCCATATAGGTGGAAGAATCAAACATTTTGGCTTATTCAAAAGCCTAACAAACATGTTCATCTTATAGGACTATATATCTACTTGATTCCATTGGAAAAACTCTGGAAAGCGTGATATACAAACGTTTGTTTCCTGTACAACTACGCATTAAATCTTAAAATACCCGATGATGTAATTGTCTTCATTCCTAGTACAATTCGTCGGGTCATGGATGAAATCAAGTGGCTTGGAATTAGCAGAATACTAAACTGAAGTGGTACTAATAAACAACCATCGAAAAGGGGAGAAAATAAATATACAAATTGCAAACCCAGCAGTAGCTACATACCTCGGTGTCGCAATAGCCAATAGACTAAATTTCAAACCCCACATTGAAAAACTAAGCTATAAAGCATCGCATATTACTGCTGCGTTATCAGAAATTATGCTCAACGTAGATGAACCTAAACAAAGCAAGAGGAGATTAATTTTTACAGTCATTAACTTGACGATTCTATAAGTAACTCCCATATGGTCAGTAGTAAAGAAACTGAATTCTATATAGACTATTTGCTTTAAGAGAAGCAGATTTCGTTATAGCCGTAATGATCCCAAACGACATATCGGCGAACGGGTGTATGAGAGGAAAAAAAATCATATCAAGCACAAATCAGATCTTAAAAATAGAGAGACAGATATGGCACAAGAGATGAGAAAGAGGTCGCTTTCTAATCTAATGATTAATCTGCAAATTAGAAATGTTATTTATTCTAAAAGTCGCTTTATCTCTTCAATTGTGTTTAGTCTTCCGCTTAGCTTTTCAATTATTATTATTGATGTTACTGTAGCTGCTGCTGCCTCTGTGGCAATCCCAACTGGGTACGGCGTTTTAAATTCGCTTTTTTTATTTTGTCTTTTGCTATTTATAGATATATTTTTTTTTTTTTTATATACAAATTAAAGACTATTAACATGTAGCTCATTATTTTTATTAATGTGGGTAACTAATTTATTGCTTTTTTACTTTAATCAATTGATACGTGGTTGAATGTGGCGTAGCACAAAATGTGTATGCAGCACCAAAAAAAAAAAAAAAAAAAAAAAAAAAAACTGAAGCAATAAAATATTAAACATTTGTTCATTTTGATAGATGAATGATTAAATAGATATTTGATTAATTTTTCGGGGTATTTGTTTATAATTTCATTAATTTAATGGTGAAGGCAAAGACGCCTTAATAAAATAATATAGAAGACAAAAAATGATATTTTTGTTTGGGAAAAAAGAAACGGAAATAAAGAAATTGAGGAAAATAAATTGAAATTAAAATAATTAATAACAGAAATTTGGAATCGAAATGAAATAAAATTTTTATGAAATTAAATTTAAATGAACTAATTTTTACTTTCAATAACATTTTAAATTTAAATAAGAACTTTTATTTATTTAATTAATTATTTTTTATTTTATTAATTTGTTTAGTTATTTATTTATTATTTTATTAATTTATTTATTTTATTATTTAATTAATTAATTTATTATTTTTTATTTTATTAATTTATTTATTTATTTTATTAATTAATTAATTAATTGTTTATTTAATTTATTATTTTTTATTTTATTAATTTATTTAGTTATTTATTTATTTGTTTATTGTTTATTAATTATTTTATTTACTTATTTCTTTATTTATTTTATTAATTAATTAATTTATTACTTTTTATTTTATTAATTTATTTAGTTATTTATATATTTATTTATTATTTTACTAATTTATTTATTTTATTAATTAATGAATTAATTGTTTATTTAATTTATTATTTTTTATTGTATTAATTTATTTATTTAGTTATTTATTTATTTTATTAATTAATTAATTTATTATTTTTTATTTTATTAATTTATTTATTTATTTACTTATTTATTTATTTAATTAATTATTTTTTATTTTATCAATTTATTTAGTTATTTATTATTTGATTAATTAATTTATTTTATTATTTAATTAATTAATTTATTATTTTTTATTTTATTAATTAATTTATTTATTTTATTAATTAATTAATTAATTGTTTATTTAATTTATTATTTTTTATTTTATTAATTTATTTAGTTATTTATTTATTAGTTTATTAATTATTTTATTTACTTATTTCTTTATTTATTTTATTAATTAATTAATTTATTATTTTTTATTTTATTAATTTATTTATTTATTTCTTTTATTAATTTATTTATTTATTTATTATTTTACTAATTTATTTATTTTATTAATTAATTAATTAATTGTTTATTTAATTTATTATTTTTTATTTTATTAATTTATTTATTTTATTAATTAATTAATTGTTTAATTAATTTATTATTTTTTATTTTATTAATTTATTTAGTTATTTATTTATTTGTTTATTGTTTATTAATTATTTTATTTACTTATTTCTTTATTTATTTATTTTATTAATTAATTAATTTATTATTTTTTATTTTATTAATTTTATTTACTTATTTATTTATTTAATTAATTATTTTTTATTTTATTAATTTATTTAGTTATTTATTTATTATTTTATTAATTAATTAATTAATTGTTTATTTAATTTATTATTTTTTATTTTATTAATTTATTTATTTAGTTATTTATTTTATTAATTAATTAATTTATTATTTTTTATTTTATTAATTTATTTATTTACTTATTTATTTATTTATTTTATTTATTATTTTTTATTTATTTTTTATTAAATTATTTATTTACTTATTTATTTATTTGTTTATTTATTTATTTATATATTTATTTATTATTTTATTTATTCTTTCTGTGTTTTCTTTTGTAATTTTTTGTTATTTGTCCCATTGTCATCATCAGCGTTGACAGAATGATGATTTATTTCATCATATTTTTGATGTTTATTTAACTCAAATATGATTTGATGGTTTTTTCTTACAAAATACGATTTTTATTTTAACGTTTTTAAAAAACTCGCCATGATTTGTTAGAATATGTTTTTAAAAATCCGTACATTTCATATCAGAATATATAATATATATTTTTTCTTTCAAAGTTTAATGCCACAGAGATTCAAGTAGTAGATATGCCAAAACTACACTACAAAAATCCTTCAGAAAACCTCTATAGTATTACAAATAGTGTATTAAAGGGTTCTTTATTAGATCAAATGTCTATATATTTATCCAACTGCAATAACGCAAGAGTAGCAATACCACTTTCGTAACTTCTGGCATATGACCGAATTCTGCTAGGGCAATCAATTCCCGATGAACAATTATTTAATGTCCATACAAGAGCACATATCAAGGTTTTCAAATTTCGATGATTATAATCTCTAATCCAAAGGATATGATGTCACACATTGCTTTCTGATTACTCTTGTATTGTTTAGAACGGCGCACAATGAACTAGTCTAGTGGAAAAAAAAATCCCAAAAATTTATTTTGAAATTTTATAACAAAATTTACAACAAATATATTTACATCAAATAGCTAAATCTTTCGGCATTCTTTTTATGGTGCAATTAGTCTGCGTAAAATAGGACGACTCTAAAATTGAGGATTTTTTTTTTGTTAAGAAAAAAATTGCAAAAATTCAGTTTTAGATATTTAGGTGTTTTTATTAAATTGTTGTATAAAAAAATCCCACAAGGAACAATATGACAAATAAAATATGAAATATATATGTGAAAAAAGTTGTGTAACTATTTTCTAAAATATTGTCGACTTTAATGGAGCAGCCAATAAAGACGCAATGAAAAACAATCTAAGTTTGAATGGTTTTAAATATTTTATAATTATTTCTATACAGCACAAGTTAAATTATATATGTTTTCTATGACAACTTTTGAACTAAGTTAATTTAAAAAGTATCCATATTAAGGATTTTATGTTAAATGTTTCATGTTTTTTCAATTAATTTTTTAATTAATTTTAAGGAATACATTTTTAAGATACTTTAGAATGTTTTTGCAAAACAATCTATAACAATTGTTATTTTATTAGAAAAATTAGCAAAAAAAAAAAAAATATATTAATCAAAATTAAAAGATCAAACTTTTAATTCTGCCCAATTCTGTAATAACAGTTCATCGAAATATAATAATTTATGCAAAAAATACCATAATAAATATTTTTCGTGTGATTCAACAGATATACGTACTCTTATAAAACTTAATGAATAAAAGAGGGTATTTTGGGCAATTTATTAATCCAATATAGGTAAAATGTTAAAAAAAATTTTGATTTTAAATTTTCCAATTTTAATATGGGCTCAGTTCACTATACGGCGAGTTTAATTTTTGTCTAATATTAATTTATAAAACATTTTTATGGGGCTTTGAAAACAATGAAGTAGAAACTTTCCAAAAGATTGTTACTAAAAATCTATCACGCAGTTTGAATGTTGAAAGACTCCCTCATAAAGAATCCATAAAAAAATACCTGGAACTTGTGCAATTTATACATGGAAAAGTTTTGTTTCGAAACGATAGACACAATAATCATACAGATATAAAAAGTAGTTTTTTATTAAAAGGGAGTTTAACCATAATGATTTTTTGGCCAAAGTTTCTGGCAACGCTGGCCATCATTGTTATTATGTTAGAGAGCTGCCTCTCTCACTTACTCTTTTAAAACAATAAAAAATGTTGCCATATTTGTATTTAAGCTTAGTTTTTAATGCTGCCACTTTAATTACAACAAAATTAAATGCTTTTATTAGTTTTTTCCTTTAGGTCTTTATTTTCTAATTATTTTTTTATGTAAACATTTATTTGATATGGAAAACTATTTGTTGAACGTTTGTTTAACTAAGTAAACATGTGTAAAATGTAATTTATTACCCAGCCAATTAAGATTTAAAAAAAAGCAGCAAATAAAAAACTACACGAAATAATTATAATTTATTTTGAATTAACTGAATTTTATAGCAGTTTGACAAATTAAATAGAGAATTTATGGGAAGCTTAAGGCAAGAAAAATATATAAAAAACTTAGCAAACAAACAATAAATTATTTAAGCAAATAACAGAACAAAAAGTACAAATAAGAGAATATTTATAAGATTGAAATGCTTTTGAAATTATTAATATTAATGTTCTATTTAAAATAATAAAAAATTGTTTTTTTTAACACATTTTCTAAAACTTTGTTATAATAACCTGATCAATTATGCTTATGTTTTTAAAAAATAATAATAATAATAAATATGCAAATTTTAATTTTCTTAAAAAATATCTTAAGGTTACTTTACTAATCTGCTAAAATGAACATCGTCATAAAATTTTTTTATAACCCAATTTTTTTAAAAGACAAATATTTTTATTTATCAACCAAACGCCTGACCATTTTAATATTCTTTCCGCAATCCACAAAAATGTCATAAAAAATAACAGATAAATAATATTTTGTTTTCATCTGGCAAAAATAAATTATAAAAAAAAACAAAACAAGAAAAAACCAATACATTTTTAAAATGCAAAAAAAAAAAAAAAAAAAAACAAATAAATTTTATTTCTTTTAATACCACAGAAATAAAAAAGGAAATTATGTGTATTTTTTAAAGAAATTGTTAGTAATAAAATGTGAGATTAAATGGCGTATACTTGAGTATATTGTGGATTTTTTATGCAGTTTTATTACAAAAACAATCCCACTATAACTAAATCTACGTTTTTGGTATTTTCTTTGTTTAAAAACAAAACAAAACAAAGATTTACTTAAAAATGTTTTTGTTTTGTGTTATCAGACATGTATAGACAAGTAAATAAGTGTATAATACTAGTAATAAAATAATGGTAAAAAGTCAACACAAAAGAAAACAAAACATTCACACTCCTAAATCCCTAATGGGTAATATGAAATACTTATTGTGTAAAAGAGAGAGTTTATAATAATAAATGTATATCTTATAAATTATTGGACCCATCTTTTTGGAACTTGTTAGATCAATAGAGTAGGAGTTAGTCTTTAGGAATATAGTGAAGTAAGAAGTGTAATTAAAGCGCAAAAAGCGCTACAATGGACAAAAGTTAAGCACCTCAAATGTGAAAAATAAACATCAAACATTTTTCTATTCTTTTGGAGTTTAAAACATTGAAATTGATGAATAAAAAAATAAATAAATAAATAATTTTATCATTTTTGCATTAAATATTGCAAGAAAATATTATTAAAGCAATGTTCGAAAATTCGAACTTAATTTCGAACTTCCAAAAATCGTTTAAAAATTATTCATTATTGTTTTATAAATCAATAATAATAAAATTTTTGTTGCAATATCACAATTTCCTAGAGATATTGGTTTTCGAACATTGAAATTTATGAGTAAAAAATTTAATTTTATCGTTTTCATATTAAATATTTAAAGGAATTAGCAGAAATATACTTTTTAAACAATATTCGAAAATTCGAATTTAATTTCGAAAATCGAAAATCCTCCGAAAATATTTCAAAAAAAAAAGTGATAAATTTTCCTACAGATTTTGATTTTCGAACATTAAAACTTATGAAAAAACATAAAATTTTATGATTTTTGTATTAAATATGAAAGAAGTTAACAGAAAAATACCTTGAAAGCAATGCTCAAAAATTCAAAATTAATTTCGAAATTAAATAAAAAATTAAATTCATCAAAAATAATAAAATTATTACATATTTTCCTAGTAACTTTGAGTGTTGAATATTAAATTTTATGAGTTGAAAATTTAATTTAACTGTTTTTGTATTAAATAACGAAAGAAAATATCAAAAATGCACTTTTTGAACAATGTTCGAAAATTCGAACTTAATTTCGAAATTCTAAAAAGTATCTCAGCTAAAAAAAAAAAATAAAATTTTCGGTGTACTATAATTTTTTCTTAGAAATTTTGATTTTTGAACATTGAAATTTATGAGTAAAAAAATAATTGTATCATTTTTGCAAGAAATAACGAAAGAATATGACGAAAATTAATTTCACCCATTTTGTATTAAATAACGAATGAAAATGAAAAAAAAATAAACTTTTTAAACAATCTTCGAAAATTCGAACTTAATTTCGAAATTCGAAAAATTATATGAATAATTTAAAACTGATAAATTTTCCTACAGATTTTGATTTTCGAACATTGAAACTTATGAAAAAAACATTAAATTTTATGATTTTTGTATTAAATATTAAAGAAATTAACAGAAAAATACTTTGAAAGCAATGTTCAAAAATTCGAAATTAATTTCGAATTTAAATAAAACCTCTGAATATATTTCATTAAAAATAATAAAATTATTATATATTTTCCTAGTAACTTTGAGTATTGAATATTAAATTTTATGAGTAGAAAATTTAATTTAATTGTTTTTGTATTAAATAAGGAAAGAAAATATCAAAAATGCACTTTTCGAACAATGTTCGAAAATTCGAACTTAATTTCGAAATTCTAAGAATTATCTTAACTAAAAAAAAAAAAAAAAATAAAATTTTCGGTGTAATATAATTTTTTCTTAGAAATTTTGATTTTTGAACATTGAAATTTATTAGTAAAAAAATAATTGTATCATTTTTGCAAGAAATAACGAAAGAATATGACGAAAATTAATTTCATCCATTTTGTATTAAATAACGAATGAAAATGAAAAAAATAAACTTTTTAAACAATCTTCGAAAATTCGAACTTAATTTCGAAATTCGAAAAATTATATGAAAATGAACCATTATTGTTGTATAACTCCTAAATTATAAAAATTTTGATTTTCGAACATTGAAATTTATGAGTAAAAAAAATAATTTTATAAATTTTGAATGAAAATAACAAAAATATACTTTTTAATCGAAAATTCGTTCCCTTATTACTATATAACTCGAAAATTATAAAACTTTTAGTGTAAGATCATATTTTCCTAAAGATTTTGATTTTCGAACATTGAAATTTATGAGAAAAAATAGAATTTTACAATTTTTGTATTAAATAACAAAATAAATTCGAAAAACTAACAGAAATTGATAAATTTTTGTTGTGTGTAACACAAAAAAAAAAAAAAAAAAAAAAAATAATAATAATAATAAATAAATAAATAAATAAAAAATAAAATAAAATTTAATAATTAATAAATTAAAATTATTATCTTACATCAAGAGATATTCGGAGATTAAAATTTACGAATAACAACTTTAAATGATCATATTTGCTCTCTCACAAAATGGGATTATAGCCATTTTATTATTTTTTTTTTTTTAAACTTTTGTACATAATTTTTTTCCTGAAATATATCTGGCAACTTTGCAAATTAAAATGATCCTATTTTACTTTACAACAATTCTCTTTTATCTTTCGTTCTCTTTCTTTTTTAAGATACCTTAAATTTTGGCCATTTTCTTTTTTTTCAAAATATTTATAAACATGTTTTTTACATTATAAGTTTGTTTGTTTATTTGATACTTTCTTTTCTTGTTATTGTTGTTGTTCGTGTCCTTTGCTTCCATTAATTTTCTCATGTTTTCATTGTTATTTATGTATTTTATTAAGTGTTCTTTGTTTGCGTATGCATGTATGTGTTATAGTGTACTTTAAGTATTAATGTTTGCACTCTCCTTCTCTCTTTCTTTCTCCGTCTTTCTCTGTATTATGGGAATTTTATGGTTTTTTATTGTATTGTCTGTGAGTGTACTTAAAGTATATGTATATTTGTTTTTATTACTACAAAACATACAGGTGAAAGAGTGTGTTTGTAATACTTTTATACTCACATACATATACAGATTATGGATTACCTACAATTTATGTTAATATAATGCTTCAACTGAATATAATGATTATAGTGAAAAAAAAAACAATAACTAAAAGTGTTTGGAAAAAAGGTTATAGCAATATGAAGCATTATTTCAATATTGGGTTAAGGTAAAATTAGTAACGAAAATTTTATTTAAAATAAAAAAATTTTGAAAAAAATCTTAAAATGACCGTTAGAAAAATTGTTATAACTATTTGACATTACTGTTTTGCCTTGCTAAGTTTTAGGCTGTTTATGATTGTTATTATTCTAAACCCTTGACAATTTTCACTAAATATTTAATATTTTGTTTTCAAAAATTATTTTTATTAAAAATTTAAAAATTTTTCAAACCTTAACATTAAGGCTTTTTTATTTTTTTATTTTTTCATAAAATTATACAAAAATATTTAAAAAATTACGGTATGAAAGTATTTTTTAAAACATTTGAATACAAATCATACGTGGCGTATGATTAGTATTAATGCTATAGTTATTTTTAATAATTAATAAAAATCATATAATATTACCTTATATTTTTATTATCTAATCTTATTATAACTATTTGATATTACTGTTTTGTTTGGCTAAGTTTTAGGATGCTTATGATTAATATTATTCTAAACCGTTTTATCTTTTTCATTAAATATTTAATATTTTATTTACAAAAATTATTTTTATTAAAAAAAATCTAAGAATTTTTTCAAAACTTAAAATTAAAGCTGCTTTATTTTTTTATTTTTTCATAAAATTAAACAAAACATATTTTAAAAATTTCTAAAAAAAAGATATTTTTAAACGTTTTGTATATAAATAATACGTGACGTATAATTAATATTAATTCTATAGTTAATTTGTTAATTAATAAAAATGTAATTTTTATTATAAAAACTATATATTTTCTGAAAGCTAATACATTAAACTAGAAGTTAGAAGTTTTTTTTTTTTAAATACACTAAGCGACAGTCAAAATCGGGATGGGATGAAACCAACGGGAAATGTTATATCGGTAAAAAAGAAGTTATACGTGTCCCGGCGTTTCGCTGGGTCACGTCTAGGAATCGAGATATATCGATTTGAAGTTAGTTTTTGACATAACTCGAAAACCAACAGTCCGACCAGTTCATACAACGTTTCGCTACATAAGCAACAGTTTCGCAGTTATAAATAAATGTATTAAGAAAAAAATATTTTTTGCCTAAAAAATTGAATTTTTTTATTTTTAATTCATAAAAAATTCAAAACGGTAAAAAAAGTGTCAAGTCCTATTACTTTCACGTAAAGTCACATAACCTTTAAACAAAATGAGACATAGACCATGAAAATCGATGGACGCGTTTCGCTTTTATTCACAATTAAGTGAAGGTATGAATTTCAAACATTTGCTCGAGATATGTTCAAAATTCCTTGGAAAAAACATTGATGACTTTTTTTTATGATTGTCAGAATTAAAAACAAAAGGTAATTTGATTTTTATGGTAGCGGTAACAAACTAAAAAACGGTCATAAATGTGCGTGGACAATTAAAAGGAAAAAAGGAAAGTGCACTTTTTTAATTATTTGGGTTTTTTCCGTTGGCTACCTGCATGATTTTTTTACACAAATTGCATCCACATTTATGAGTAAATCGTAAAGGCCTTAAACGAAGAGTTTACATATCTGTTAAAAATGCACAAATACCTCTACCGCATTCGGATGAAATACCAATTCCACCGCTTCCAAGTCCTGACAGAGAAAGTTCTTTTTCTATTGAAACAATGCATCAATCGGATTTCACCTATAAACCAACACCAGAAGCCGGCCCATCGAACAAAATAATTCCAATATCACAAGCAAGAATGGACAAGATTGTTGCAGAATTAAACCTTTCTCAACGTGAAGCAGAAAAACGTTCCCAGCTTTTGAAAGAAGGCAACAATGTGGAGCCTAATGTCAAAGTCACCGGATGTCGAAGATGACAATTGCTATTCCAACGGTACTACACACTCAACGAAGGGAACACATTTGTTTACTGCCACGATATAAAGGGACTAATGGAGGCGATGGCCATTAATTATGTCGCAGCTGATTGGCGAATGTTCATCGATTCTTCGAAATCAAGCCTGAAAGTCGTTTTGCTACATAAATATAATAAAAAAACCAAGCATTCCCATTGGCTACAGCACAGACATGAGCGAAAAATACGATTCCATGAAAATAATTTTGGATAAAGTTTGCTACACTGATCACATGTGGCGGATCAGTTGTGATCTGGAAGTCGTGGCGATGCTAAGAGATCTCCAAACATGTGTTTCTTGTGTCTTTGGGATACCCGATTTAAAGGAAACCAATACGAAACGCATGAGTGGCTTGCTCGAGATACAACGGAGAAAGGACACAACTGCGTAAATGATCCACTGGTGTCAATGGAGATCGTCCTCATGCCCTCTCTCCATATCAAACTGGGAATCGTAAAAAATTTCATCAAGGCCATTGTGAAGCAACCGAAAATTCTTGATTGTTTGGAAAATATTTTCCCACGAATCAGCGAAGCAAAATTGAAGGAATGTGTTCTGAATGGGCCGGATATACGAAAGCTCATGAAATCAAAGGAATTTAAAGGTGCTTTAGGCGGTAATGATTACTTTGCGTGGAGGGCAGTGAAGAAAGTCATACGATATTTTTTGGGAAGTACGCGAGCACACAATTACCCCGCTCTTGTGACCAAGATGTTGCACTACTTCCAGAAAATTGGAGTGAATATGTCCCTCAAAATTCACTTCTTGCATCACCATCTCGAATACTTCAGCAAGCAGCTAGCCTCAGAGTCGGATGAACATGGCGAGCGCTTCCATCAAGTGGCAATGCCAATGGAAACTCGACATAAAGGCAAAAGGCTCTATTCGCTGGTGGCTGAAATTTGTTGGTGGTCGCAAAAGACGTACGATCCCGACAATGAAGATGAAGAAGAAGAATATACAATGGGAGTTTCCTCCGAGGGTAAGTCACAAAAATGAAGTTAACTGACTGATTAAAAACAATTGATTTTTTCCAGATGAAGACAGATCCTCATCCGATACAGACTCTGAACAAGTGGGCGAACCACCACGCAAGAAAGTAAAGGGCGCAAACAAACGAAAATAAGTTTTGCGTTCATCGATTTTTATAACCTATGTATCTATGTAATAACCTAATAATTACCTGTAATAATTTTTAATTTTACGTGTTAATAATTATAATAAATAATATATAATAAATATTATCCAAATTCATTGAAACATAAAATCAATATTCTTGTCAAAATGAGATACCTTCACTTAATTGTGAATAAAAGCGAAACGCGTCCATCGATTTTCATGATCTATGTCTCATTTTGTTTAAAGGTTATGTGACTTTACGTGAAAGTAATAGGACTTGACACTTTTTTTTACCGTTTTTGATTTTTTATGAATTAAAAATAAAAAAATTCAATTTTTTAGGCAAAAAATAGTTTTTTTTCATACATTTATTTATAACTGCGAAACTGTTGCTTATGTAGCGAAACGTTGTATGAACAGATTAAAGGAATTGTAATTCCTAATTTTTTTTTTAATTTGTTTCAGCAAAATCGGACTGGTGGTTCTCGAGTTATGTCAAAAAAAAAGACCACCAAAGGTCACAATTTCCCCTATATGATAGTTACTAACTTCAAATCGATATATCTCGATTCCTAGACGTGACCCAGGGAAACGCCGGGATACGTATAACTTCTTTTTTACCGGTATAACTTTCCCCGGTAGTTTGAACCCTTCCCGATCACTGACCCCTACCATTTGTCGCATAGTGATATATAATATATATTATAAAATATTTTGCTAATTCATTTGTACCCTTAATCCTATGCTTTTAAATTTATTGAGTTTCATCCTAAAAATATATTTTACTAAGTTCATGAATTATACTTTTTTTTAAAAAGCTTTTACAACTTTTTACCCTAACCAATTTATAATTTTTACATTTAATGTACATGTGCGTGAGGTTTTTAAATATGTATGTATTTGCTAAAGTATTTGTATATGTATTTCAACTTGTTGTTATTACTATTGCTGCTTTTATTTAAGTATTATTATATATTATTTAGTATTATTTATTTTTATTATTGTTGCATTAAGTTTTACCTGTTTACTAAGGGGATTTTTATATTATATGTGAAGAAATTTCTACATAAATGAAATGTTTTCACATAGAGAAACAATAAATATAACAAAATATATGTAAATATTTTATGGTATAAATGCTTATGCATATAGTAAGGGATAATATAAATTATATTTTATGAAAAGATGATAAAATATTTTTAAAAGTGATGACTTATTGGTGTGTAAAAAATTGCAGCTAATTTGATGCTATATTTGAGAGATGATTTAAGCCAATTTGAGATTTTATAAAGAGCTACAATAGAAACCACTTTGGAACTTTAAAAGCCCCTATGACCCTAAACAAATTAAGTTGCAATTGAAGTTTATTTCAGACTATATTAAGACCTATGATTGAGGCTAATTTGTGACTAAATAAAGTCCTACATTCGAAGTTAATTTGGGACTAATGTCTTAAGCTTATTTGAGACTATATAAAAATCTGAAATTTAAGCGAATTTGAGACTATTAAAAAGACTATAATTAAAGCTAATTTGAGACTATGAAAACCATACAATTAGAGCTAATTTGAGACTTTATTAAGGCCAACGATTGACGTTTATTTATATTTTATAAAGTCCTACCATTGAAGGTAATTTAAGAATATAAAATGCTTATTTAAAGTTTGTTAGTAATTAAATAAAGATCTAAGATTGAAGTTAATTTGTGACTAAATCAAAGGTACCATTTCAAGCTAATTGGGACTATATAAAGCTCTTTAATTAAAGCTAAGTCTAGACTATAGTAAGCCCTACGGGATTATATTAAAACGTTCAATTGAAGCTTATTTGAGACTATTTAGAAGCCTACGATTGAATCTAATTTTTGACTAAATAAATACTTACATTTGTAGCCAATTTGGAAATAAATTAAGACATTCGATTGTAGTAAATTTGAAATACAATAAACAACTATTATTGAAATTCATTTGGGACTAAAGAAACTATACGATTGGAGCTAATGTGGTAATAAAAATATATAAAGATTTTTATTTAAATGTAATCCCAGACTATAGTTTCTCCAATTGAAGTCAATTTGTGCGTAAATAAGGCTATACATTTAAAGCTAATTTGGGACTATAGAAACCTTATGATTGGTTCTAATTAAAGTTTGTTTTATACCACATTAAGATTTACGATTAGAACTAATGTGAGACTATAAAAAGTCTATGAATGAAGCTAATTTGAGACTAAATAAATGACGTTCATTTAAATCTAATTTAAGACCATATAAAGTTTTACAATTCAAGCTAATTTTTGACTAAATAATACTTACAATTCAAGCTAATTTGGGACGATATTAAAACCTTTAATTGAAGCTAATTTGAGATTATTAAAAAACCATTGACTGAATTTTATTTGAAACTATATTAACCTCTACGATTAGAGCTTTTTCTGACTAAATTTGTTAACTAAACTTTTTACAATTTGTGTTACGTTATTAAATAAAAATATAAACATACTAATAAATACTTTACCTTTTAAAATTCCTAACATTTTATCTATTTGATTGTTTAATAAATTAAGCAATTAAATATTATTTCCTCTTCATTGTTAAGTTATTTGTGTAATTAATTTTTTTCACTTTAATGTTCTTGGATGCCAAAAATTTTTGAATTGAATAATTAAAAAAAAAAAAAGAAAAAAAAAACAATTAGCAAATGTTTTCAGATTTGATAACTTCCTCTACTTGATTAAAATTTATATATTTTCTTTTAAATTGATTTGATGTACAATTCACATAATTAAAATATATATTTTTTTTATTTGAAATTGATGAATCAATTCTATAATAAATTGTACAAAATATGCAAATAAATAATAGTTTTGAACTGAAAATAAATCTACAACTGGAGCTAATTTATCACCACAAAAAAAAAAAAAAAAAAAAAAAAAAAAAAAAAAAAATTGAAGCTAATTTGGGAATATTGGAAATTTATATACAAAATTTTCTTATAAAATTTTTGATATACAATTCACACAACATACTTTTTTTTTATAGAAATTGATGAGTTAATTCTACAATAAATTGTGCAAAATATGCCAAATGAAATCAAACACAATTGAATTGTAAAAAGCATAAAAATAATAAAAATATGAAATTATTCTTTCAATGGAAATTTTGTATTAATTTTTTAATAAATAAGAAAATTTTTTAGTAAACGATATTTATTTTAGTATTTCAAATTAATTCAGTTAAAATTCTATTGTTTTTAATAAATTTTTTAAACTTGGCACCACTTTCTCTTTATAACAATTTAAAAGCAAGAGCTGCCACTGTTATGTAAGTAAACAATACTGCCACTGGAATTACAGAAAGGACTGTAATAACATTGAAGAAACGATTTTGATTTTTAATTAATATTTCTTAATAAAAAAATCTTTAGATCTTAATAATTAAAAATGTGATTAAAAGTTTTCTAAAGTCTAAAGGTTTCACAAAGAAATTTTTACAAAAATAAGTATAAACTAAAAGATTTCTTTGAAGAATCCTTAAAAATATGCTTAAAATACTTCTTAATTTTACTTATTATAATTTCAACTATTTATTGTATTATGTCTTTTTATATTTTTTGTCTTTTTAATATATAAAATCCTCATAATAAGTTTTATTGTTTCTACGCTTTCCCCTCAAACTTATTGTGTTATATATTTAATAAATACAAATTAGATTTGTATTGTGAGTTTCCAGCACTAAATCATTTACAGGATTTTTTTTTTTTTTATCAAATTTCTTTTCTTTTATGTTTTATATAAAACAAATAATTATATTTTTTCGTGTTATATCCAATTTTTTATTTTTATTTTTACGGAACAATAAATAGTCCTTTAACATTTTTATTATAATAATTTAACGAATAAGAATGGCATTTAAAGACAAAAGTATTACATTTGTTTTTGTTAATGTCAAGTGGCTATTGTGTTTTTTCCTTTTAGAGCTAAATTTAGACTTATTGTTTGGATTTCCAGGTATTTAATATTAAAATGATTTTGAATAAAATAAATTTAGATTTGTTAGCTTAAAGTAGAGGGTATCGAAAAGGAAAAAAAACTACATATTGCCTGCATACCTTAAGTTACTCCTTCGTTTGTATGGTTACTCCAGAATTAACTTAGTTAGAAGCGTTTTCATATGTTAATTCAACATTTCCTCTTCTCATTTGATTTTGTCTCCCTCTTTCTCTCCCTCTCTCTCTCTTAATCGCTTTATTAATTTCTTAAAAACTGGGCAAGCGCGATAATTAGCCGAATGATCGCCACCGCAGTTACCACAATTGCTCTTGAGACCTTTCTTTAAAATATCACATTGTAACGAAGTATGAAGGTCTCCGCATGCAACAAATATACTGTACGCAAGATTTTTAGTGTGTCCAAACTCTTGGTAATTACCCTATTGACAGGAGGATTTCTTTTAAAAGGTTCCTCTATAGTGAGTCTACGATTCAACAAGTATCGCAAGGAGTATATAGGATATGTTTCATTTCTCTTTAATTTCTTTTCATCCGACTCCAACTCAACCCTTGTCCTTATTAAAAATATTGACTATAACTCTTACTGGGTAGCCCAATTCTTCCAGGGCCTCCTTGATTTCTATTGGTTCAATATTGGACTCTATAACTTTAATAACCACTTTCAACACTTTGCTTAAGTTGATAAGTATAAAAGTTTTTCTTACTATGGTTAAGGTAACTAGATATTTTACTTGTAGACAATAATCTGAAAAGATCAATAAATGATTTGATCAAATTTTTTGAGCTGGGCTTACGAAGACATATTGATGGGGGTTTTGGTGGTTTTCGAGCAGAACCACCAAACTTTCTATGATGATTATTTACATCATCACTCAATAGTGCAAAGGGTTTTCTCTTACTTTTTGTTTTTTGGCAGTAGCTGCATCTTTTTAAGGACTTAAGCTATGTTAGCATTTGGCAAATATTTGATGAAAATTGTGTGACCATTAGTTTTATAAAAATATTGTTTGTCATTGTTTGATCTTGCAAATGTTTTGTAAGAGAAAACAGCGTTAAATAAAAATCGATAAAATGTCTGCTATGATTAATGATAAGTAAAAAAAAAGTTTCCCATTAAAAAAGAGAAATTAGGAAATATTTTATATAGAGGTTACGTCATATTGGTCAAATATTTGATTAGTCTGAACGTACCTTTAGATATGTTTTCAATTATTATTTAATTTGACGCTACTTATAAGTCTTAATTTGGTCGAAAGCAGCTTCAATCGTAGATATATTTTTAGTCTTAAATAAGTTTTAATTATTAGCCTAAATATGTTTACAATTATATTTAATTTGATCTATTTATAAGCTTCAATTGTGTATCTTAATTTGATCCAAATCAGCTTAATTTTCGATGTAAAAATAGTTTAAATTTTAGGTCTTGATAGAATTCTAAATTAAATTTAATTATCGAATTTTCTATACTTTATAAATTATATTCAATTGTAGTTGTTTTTTTTTAGAGACTCAAATTAGCTGCAATTGTAGGTTTATATAAATCCAAATTAACTTCAATTATAGGTCTTTCTATAGTCCCATATTAGCTTTAAAGAAATCTTTCTATATCTTTCGATAGTCTGAATTAAATGTGACCTCATTCCCTTACAATTTAATTTAGTGTTCTATCGAAATTTTTTTTTTTCACCTAAATTTATTTATTGAATCTTCACAAAATTAAGTGAACTAACAAAAAGTATTCAAATTTTAGCTCTAAATCTTAATTTATATTAAGTCCAACCACTGTCGGACCAAAAACTATATGTAATCAAAGGGTTTAGCTTAGGCGGAGGTCTGTTGTGTTCCTTCTTCTCAAACGGTTGTAGCCATAGCCTCTCATTATGTTTCCAGCAAGTGGGTTAGGGTGTAGTTCAAGCTTTCTCGAATACGATTTTGCCTGTTTTCTTATTTCATCTTTGACAAGAGAAACATTAAGGTCCTTGTGAATTTTTAAATTTTTCACATATCAGGGAGCTGCAGTTATCATTCGTAGTATTTTATTTTTGGAGTTTCTGAATTTTTTCAACATTTGAAGCTGAGGCCGTGCCCCGTAGTTGTATACCATAGTACCATATTCGATTTATAGTTGAGTTACAGGTCAACAGTTTGCAGTCTAGACTTAATTTTGAATTTTTACCAATAAGACAGTTAATTTGAAGTGATCTAGATATTTTACCAAGATATTTTACTTCCGTTTTTTGGGGTACAATCTGATTATTTATCAGGTTTGGGGGGTACGAATATCTCCGCAACGTGAAGCTAATATATATATTTCCGTTAATTCACTTTTACTTTCCATTGCTTCAACCATTTTTCTAGATAGAGTATATGATCTTGCAAGAGTTTAGATGCTTCTTAGAATAGCTTTGTCATCTGCAAATGTTCGACTATTAGTTGGCATATTAAAAGTGTATGTCAAATATAAAAAGGGACCCAGTATACTGCCTTGGGATACACCAGCTTCAATGGACTGCGGTGAGCTTATAAAGTCTCCCTCTTTTAGAACAAACTTTCGATGAGTTAAATAGCGAAACCTTCGTGCCATACTTTATCGAACGCTTGAGAAACGCCAATGAAGAGATCAGAACAATATTTCCTTTCGTCAAACATCTTAGATATAACATTTATAAGTCTGTGAGATTGGTCTATGGTGCTAGGTTTTTCTTTAAAACCAAATTGATGTGTTGGAATGCAATCGAAACGATTCACTATTGGTTTCAACTTTTTCCTCAATAGCTTCTCAAATAGCTTGGATATATTAGACAACAGGCTAATAGGCCTATACGATTCTACTTTAGTGTAATCTTTTCCGGGCTTAGGTATCATTATAACCACTGTGACCTTCCATTCTGGTGGATAATATTCAAGGCGTAATATAGTATTCAACATAAAAATTATTATTCTTATTGCTATCCGAGGTAGCTCCAAAAGCATCCTGTTACTGATTTTGTTAATACCAGGCGCTTTTTTGGAGTTTAAATCAACAATAGCCTTGTCGATCACTCAAAGGGGTTCAACTGCACTAAAACCGAGTACAACAGGTAGCAAATCCATTATGTCATCTGATAAATTTGGGGAAAATACGTTTTTTAGATGACTAACAGATGTGTGTATCAAGATTAACGTGGGCACCTGCCATGACGGCCTAATCCCACGGTGGCCTTACCACCGGGTGAGGTACAATGCGCCAACCAACGCCCCCATGTGCCTGTTAAGAAGACACAGGTGGCAATTTGAGAGACTCATTGTCTGGATAAGTCCACTCCCCCTTGCTTAAGAGTTGGAGCTATCTAATCTCTTGTCGCACTATTGGCGACTTGTGTTGCTATGCAACACCACATCGGGACTATAAACCCTTTCCTGCGGTTTAGGTCTAAACCACAACCACCACGTAACTCCCCGAAGGGCCTCTCCAACAGCCAGTCCAGCACGACAACACCGACTAGCCAGTGCTGCCGTGCCAGGGGCTACTGGCTCCCGTGGTACCAGATTGTGTCGATCACTCAAAGGGGTTCAACTGCTCTAAAATCAGGTATAACAGGTGGCAATTCCATTATATCATCAGATAAATTTGGGGAAAATACGTTTTTTAGATGACTAACAAACAGATTTCCCTTTTCGCTATCATTTATTGACCAGCCTCTATTTGTATCACGTAGAGGAGTTCTTTTTAACTTTTTCGTAGCTCGCCATAGTGAGTAATTCGAATCTATGTTCTCCAAATATTAAGGCGCTTTTGACATACTCTTATTAAGGCGCTTTTGACATACTCTTAGCTTCGATTTGAATTGAGGGGATCTGTGGAGTTGCCACTGTCTTCGAACTCTTCTTTTTTCAAATAAGAGCCGTTCGACATCCACAAAACAAATTCTATTATATCCATTTTGTCGGTGGGTTAGGGTAGCATGTTCAGCAGAGAGAGAGAGAGAGAGAGAGAGAGAGAGATCGACATTTTCTGGCGTTCTCAGCGATATATTTTCCGTGCAATGAGTGTTAATATATTTTCTATATTTCAAACAATTTATTCTTGTGTTAGATATCGCTGAGATACCACTAGGGTATTTCTCGGGGATTCAATATAGTAACAAAACTGGGAGAATGATCTGACGATAATTCTAATGAAGACTTAACATAAATTAGTTTCCTTGGTAAATTCCTCGTAACAGCGATAACATCCGGTATTTTAATTGGTTCAGTAGGCCAGTATATTAGTTCTCCGCTCGAAATAATATTCAAACCCATTTTGGAGATTGTATTAAACAAAACTATCAAAAAATATTTTTCTTAAAATATATTTCCCATCATTATGATTAAGATCTTTAAATTTATTGTTTTTATTTATTTTTTTGAAAATTAATCTATTCATGTATGCAAAAATATTATTCACAGATGAAAAATCTGAAAATAATGTGATTTTTTTTCCATTTTGACATTTTATTACTTCCTGTCAGTTAGAATATTTTATTTTTGTGTATTTTCTTTTTAGCTGTTTGTTTTATTGTTATACATAATTTAAATGTTTTTAATAGAAATTTACGAAATTTCCGTGCAACACAACATTTCATTATGATAAATATAGCAAATAATTTTAATTAAGTATACAAATGAATAAGAAATAAATAAAAATAAAATCAAAAGAGAAAAAATAATGAATGAAACCTATAAATAAAATGGAATTTAAGTAATTTAATAATAAAGAAAAAAAAAAACTATTTATAAACATATTTATAGAGTTAAAAATTTAAATAAAAATTAATTTTAATAAAGTAATTGTTTGAACTTGTTTATAATAACCAAACAACAATGAGGAAATTTTGGGGATATAAAAAATATTAAGCAATTAAAGAAATATTTAAATTAAAGTTAAAATGAAAGTTAAAGAAAAAGAAAATTACTTTATAAACTAATGTTTTAATTTATTTCATTGTTTATTATAAAACTTTGTTTATAATTTAACGAATTTATTATAAATTGTTTTAATTTATTAAAATTCAAATTAATTAACTACAGTGGCAGCTTTTTTGCCAACTTGGCAGCACTATTTTTAAGCTGTCTTTGTTAGAACAAAGTTGCCACTGTTATGTTAACTTATAAAAGAGTTATAAACTTTTATAAGTTAACATAACAGTGGCAGCTTTGTAATATCAATGACAGTTTAAAAATAGTGCTGCCAAGTTGGTAATAGTTTAATAAGGTAACTTTGTATGAAGCAAAGGTTAGAAAATTAGAAATTATTACAAATGAATAAAAATCTTTAAATTTAATAAGTTTAAAAAAAACTAAATGTTTTTAGTAGCTATTAATACAAAAGCACCTTTTATTCATAAATTTTAATAAAAATTATTTCATTTTAAACATTTTTTTTTTTAATTATATTGTATAAATCCGGTAGCAGATCTAACATTTCCAATTATAGAGGTATTGGTAAATTAAGTGTTATTCCAAAACTTTTCGAAAAGATAGTTACTGAAATCCTTTCACATCAAGTTGTATGTTATCTTTCGCCATTTCAGCATGGATTTAAAAAAGGATGTTCCATTACTACTAACCTTTTGGAGTTCACAACCTCAGTTATAAGCGCATTTGATTCCGGTTTACAGACAGACGCAATATACACAGATTTCAGTAAAGCCTTCGATAAAGTAAATCACGATCTCCTACTGTTCAAATTGGATAAACTCGGATTTTCTCCTGTTTTCCTTAAATGGATTTCCACATATCTTAAAAATAGATGCCAATGTGTATTATTCAGAGAATGTACATCAAAAACCATTCCTGTTTTATCTGGTGTTCCACAAGGTAGTCATCTCGGCCCCTTATTATTCCTAATATTTATAAATGATTTACCAGCTTGCATTAAGAATTTTAGAATATTAATGTATGCTGATGATGTAAAGCTGTTCCATAGCCTTAACTATTCCTATCAATGTTCCTTACTCCAATCAGATCTTGACAATCTTTATGATTGGTGTATGATGAATCTAATGGAAGTCCAGTATTCTGTAGATACACAATAAATGAATATCAACTTGATCTAGTCGAAGAATTTCTTGATCTGGGTGTGTTGCTTGATTGTAAACTATCCTTTCCACGTTTCACAAATCGTTAATAAGGCAAAAGGAGTTCTAGGTTTCCTCAAGCGCTGGGAAAGAGAGTTTAATGATCCTTACGTTTCCAAGTAATTATTCATATCTCTTGTAAGACCAATCCTGGAATATGCTTCCGTGGTCTGGGATCCTCAATACGAAGTTCATATAAAGAAAATTTAATCGGTCCAGAAACAATTTCTCTTATTTTGTCTTCGTAATCTTCCATGGAATCCTAATATTAATTTACCATCATATGAAAGTCGATTACAGCTTATTGATCTCCCTACTCTTGAAAGTAGGAGAAAATATATGAATATTTTATTTGTAATTAATTTAGTAAACGGTTCAATTAATTCTGAGTTCCTGCTTCGTAAGATCGAATTCGTAATTCCAAATCGTCCAACTAGAAATTATACTCCTTTAAAAATAAAATATTTTCGAACCAATTATGCCAACTTTGATCCCATGAGACGTATATGCAATCAATTCAACAGTTTCTATCCATATATTGATTTCTCATTAAATCCAATCCGCATTAAGAGGAATATTTTTAACTTAGTTAAATAATAAGTTTTTGTTATTGAATGATTATGAAAATATTTTATTGTTAATAGCATTAAGAATAATATATATGCTAGCCTATAAGAAATTGTAATTTCATTGGTTATTAAATAAATAAAATAAAATAAAATAAAATAAAATAAAATAAAATAAATAAATAATATATAATAAATACTTTTAGATCTTTTTTTTATATGTTCAGTTTAATTTTAAATTATTTTATGAATAAATTAATGTTTTTTTCTTTTCAACATTATAAGTATTTTATGATATTATTCCAAATATGTTGGTAGCCAGAACTTTGGTTTTAGTTTCTTTTTTACTTTTTTCATATATAAAATTCTATGTATACATATATATATATATATATATATATATATATATATATATATACATGCATATATTTATGGCGGGTTATTAACTTTTTTTTTATCTCTCTTATTTAGTTAACTACAAATTTATGTTACTGAGTCACACAATTCGTTTAAGTAATTTTTTTTAGCTTTTTTTCAATTTCATTATTAATTTCAATTAAATAATATATGAATGAGTATTAACCAAAACACATGCAAGTCATAAGATCAAAAGTAAAATTAATAAATGATAAGTGAGAAAAGAAAATAAAGAAAAATAAAGTCTTCAATTAAATTTTTATTAGAACATTTTTGTTTCTTCTTTAAGATAATAAAAGATTAATGAAAATTAAAATTTTTTTTTTCTTCTGCTATCTTAAATGCATAAGATATTTTAAAGGTTTCTCAAAAGGTTTCATAGTAGATTTTTTTAGAGATCCAAATTAGCTTTAATTGTAGATCGATCTTTTTAGAAACCAAAATAAACTTTAAATGCAGGTCTATGTGTAGGCCCAAATAAATTTTATTTAGAGTGTTATTTAAGCTTTAATTCTAGGTTATCTTAAAGTCTCATTTAAGCTTTAACTGCAAATCTTATTTAGCTTCTAAATAAAACTCAATTGTAAGGCTTTTTTTTAAATATTTTTTAATGTTAAATTGCGTTTCTTTTAAAAGTCCCAAATACGTTTCAATTGTAAATTATTTTTCTGTTCTAAAAAAGCTTCAAATGTAAAATGTTTTGAAGTTCCAAATATGGTATCGCAAGTCTTTCTAGAAATAAAAAAATAAGTCTTAATATTTGACATTCTAGAAATAAAACTAAACTTTAATATTTGGCATTCTAAGACTGTTTTTGAATCACAAATATTTTTTAAACGTAGGTCTCTTTAGAGTTCTAAATTAGCTTCAATTATAGGACCTTTTGTAGTCCCTAATAAGCTTTAATCGAAGATCTTTAAAGAGACACAAACCAGCTTCAAATGAAGATCTTTTAGTAAGATAAATAAGCTTTGATATTTGGGATTTAAAGTTTTTTTTAGAATCCAAAATAGGTTTCAATCGTAGATCTTTTTAGAGTTCAAATAAGCTTTAATCGAAAGTCTTTAAGGAGACTGAAATAAGCGCAATCGAAGCTCTTTTTAGATTTTTAAATTAGTTTAAATAGTAAAATCGTTTGGGGTACCAAATAAGTTTTAAATAAATGTATTTTAAGAGGTCAAAATAAGTTTTAATATTCTAAGTCTTTTTTAGAATCCAAAATAGGTTTCAATCGTAGATCTTTTTAGAGTTCAAATAAACTTTAATTGAAAGTGTTTAAGGAGTCTGAAATAAGCGCAATCGAAGCTCTTTTTAGATTTTTAAATTAGCTTAAATAGTAAAATCGTTTGGGGTACCAAATAAGTTTTAAATAAATGTATTTTAAGAGGTCAAAATAAGCTTTAATATTCTAAGTTTTTTTAGAATTCAAAATATGTTTCAATCGTAAATCTTTGTAAAGTTTTAAATTAGCTTCAATTGTAAAATCTTTTGGAGTTTCAAATAAGCTTTAAGCGAGGGTGTTTTAAAAGACCCAAATAAGCTTCAATCACAGGTCTTTTAGAAATAAAAAAAAACTTTAATTATAGGTTTCTTTTGAGTACCAAATGGACATTAATCGTAGATCTTTTAAGAGACCCAAATAGCCTCAAGCGTAGGTTTTTTAGAGGTCTAAACAGGCTTTAATTGTAGGTTCTTTTATAGTACCAAACCAGCTTCAATCGAGGTACTTTTTTATTTAACTTCAAATTGTATTTCTTTTTAGGTATTTTTAAAACTCATTTAAGCTTTATTGGGAGTTTATTATTATTTTTATTTATTTATTATTATTATTTTTTTTTTTTTGAGTCTCATTTAAGCTTTAATCGTAAACTTTAATCTTCAAACGCAGATCTTTTAATCCCTAATAAGCTTCAATCATAAATCGATCTATAGAATCCAAATTAAGCTTCAATTGGGGGTTGTTTTGGAGTCCAATTTAAGCTTCAAATATAAATCTTTTAAAAGCTTCTATCAAGCTTTAATCACAAGAGTTTTTAAATTAATATATAATCTTCAATCTAAAGTGCTTTTAAAGCCCAAAAAAGCTTTAATCATAGGTGTCTTTAAAGTTCCAAATTCTTCTCAATCATAAGCTTTAATCTTATTTCTATTAGATTCTTATTAAAGCTTCAATTGTGAATTGTTTTGAAATCCAATATAAGCTACAAATTAAGATTTCTTAAAAGCTGCTTTTAAGCTTCACTCATAGGCCATTTTAAACTCCCTTATAAACTTCAGATATAAATCTTTTTAAAGTCTTTTTAAAAGTACAAAATTCTTCTCATCCATGAGTCTTTCAAAGTCCGACATAAGTTTCAGTTGTAGGTATTTTTAGAGCTTTAAAAAAGCTTCAATCGTAAGTCTATTAAAGTCTCATTTAAATTTCAATTGTGGAATTTTTTTGGAGTCCCACTTGAGTTTTAAAGTCTTTTAAGACTTGAGTGAGTTAAAATTGTAGATTTTTTTAGAGTTCCCAAAAAAAAAAATTTTTGCTTATAGGTCTATTTAGAGTCCCAAATGGTCTTCAATTGTAGATTTTTTAGAGCCTCAAATTATAGCTTTTTAAAAGTCTCAAATAGGTTTCAGTTGCAGCTTTTTTTTTTTTTTTTTTTTTTTTAGAGACCTCAAATAAAGCTCAATCGTAAATCCTTTTAGTTTGACTATTAAGTTCTAATTATGGTTATTTTTGGAGTTGCATTACAGCTTAAATCGCAAATTTTTTTGAGTCTCTTTGAAACTTTAATTAGGAGCTTTTTTTTAAAGCCAAATAAGCTTTGACTACATTTATAGTAATTTAATAAACAACTTTGAATTGCAGCTTCTTTTAGAGTCCCATTTGCCACTCTTTTTAGAATTTTAAAAAACGTTAGTCATAGGTTTGTTTAGGATCCCAAATAGGTTTCAATTATACTTTTTTTTAGAGACCTTAAATCAGGCTCAATATTAGATCTTTTTTTGTATAACTTTTCAAGTTTCAATTGTGGGTATTTTGGAGTCGCATTAGAGCTCCAATGGCAGCTTATTTTGGAGTCCCATTTAAACTTCAATTGGGAGTTTTATTTTTAAGTCCCAAATGGCATTTGGTACTTAAATGTCGATCGTATGACATTTTAAAGACCCATTTAAATTTCAATTATGAGTATTTTTATAATCACATTTAAGCTCCAATTGAGACTCTTTTTAAAGTCCTAAATTGTCTTTATTTGTAGTACTTTTTATAATTTGGGATTGACTTTTATTATGCTTTATATTTCCATTAAATTCTTACTTGATTTTCTATAAAAAAAAAAAAAAACTTTTTCCAAATATTTGTGGGAAAATAGTTATAATTTTCGTTTATCGCCATTACCACCCCCTCAAAACACAAAATCAATTTATTTAAATTACCAGTGTAATAATTTAAATTATCATCTAAACGTTTGGAAAACCCATAATTATTTAAAAAAATAGTTTACATTATAAACAAATTTATGTCACAACAAAATACATAATATTAAATATCATCACACATGTACAATGTAGGTATTTCCAGGCAGATGTCAATAGTTTTTTTTTTAGTGGTTTTGTTTTTGCTATTTGAAGGGGCTTTTCTAATTTATTTATTTATATTTTTAAATTTTTTATTTAACAATAACAACAAAACTATTGACACATGTTGTTTTTTCTGTTCTAGATAGTTAGAAAAATTTCTAGAAAAATATAATTTAAAATTATAGATTTTATGTTTTTAAATAAATAAATTATATTGGAAACTGTTAAATTTTAACATTTTTTTTTCTTCATAAAATTTAAGAAATTCCCAAAAAGTTTCAAAAATTCCTTGATATTATAAAAAAGGCCAAATTTTTTTTTAAAACTAACATAGGATTTATTTAAATTTGCTAAATAAAATTATTTCATTAAAAATTCATATTTTCTATTTGTTTTCTACAAAAATTTCAAATTCCCAAAAACTTTTGAAAAATCCCAGAAATTAAATTTTAATAAAAATGATTAAATAATGATATTTATGGTATAAAATATAAAATATACCATAAATATCATTACTTATTCATTTTTATTAAAATTTAATTTTTGGAATTTTTCAAAATAAAATTTCCAAAAACTTTTGAAAAATCCCAGAAATGGAATTTGTTAAAAATTAATTTAAAATATCTTAAAATTAATAATTAACAGTTAAATTGTGAATTTTGTTAAATAAAGTTTACATTTTTACATTATTTTTAAATTCCTGAAAATTTTTCAAAAATCCCAGAAACTAAATTTAGCTGAGAAAAATTGTAGAATTTTTAAATTTAAATTTCTGAAAACTAAACAAAATCCTAGATATTAAATTTAGCTTAAAAAAGGTATTAAAAGCTAATAAATATTAATATAAACTCTTAAGGCCTTATTTTGTAAAACGAAACGTTTTTAAAAGTTAGAATTTTGTATGAAGAATACTGGAAATGTTTTTTTTTTAAATTTGAATTTTTTTCCATACAAAATTCTTTCGTTTGAAAACGTTTCATTTTACAAAATGTGGCCTTAAATTTAATTTCTTTAATAAACTTCCAGAAAGTTACAAACCAAAAAATAAAAATAAATAAAATTTACAAATCCCTCAATATTAAAAAAAAAAAATCATAAAAATTTCCTAGACTAAACTGGTATTCATCGAAATTTGCTAAATAACATTTTTTTTTCATTATAAATTCATATTTTCTGCTTATTTTCAAAAAAAAAAAAAAAAAAAAAAATCCCAAAATTGTTTGAAAAATCCCAGAAACGGAATTTTGTTAAAAATTAATTTAAAATTTAAAATTATTATTTACTAATAAAATATGCATTTTCTTAAATAAAGTTAATATTTTTATTTAATTTTTATAACCTTTTTAAATTCCTGAATTATGTTAAAAAATCCCAGAAAATAAATTTAGCTTTGAAAAAATGTTTTAAAACATTTAAATAGTATTATTAACTATTAAATTTTAACACTTTTTTCACTTCCCCAAAATTTAAGAAATTCCCAATGCACAGTGGGGCAGAATCGAAATTTTTTGGAAATAAATCTGTAACTTCTAATCGGCTGGTTGGATTTTCATGAAATTTGGTATAGGCATAGCAGAGGAGTGTATAATGTTATGTTTGGAAGGGGGGCACAACAATCCCCCCAGGGGCGGAGCTAAGGGGGCTCAAAGTTAGGTACCTCTGACATAAAAAATTGTTAATCATTTGTCAAATTTTTGTTTCTCGTCCGATTTCAAATAGTTTTATATATTGTTGTAGGCCCTGATAAGACCTATAAAAAACAAGCTTACATGTCCTATTTATTTCTTATAGTTTTCGAGTTATTTGCGTTTGAATTTTTAAGCACCATAATTTTGCATGAAAAAAAACTGGATCAAAGTTTTTTTCATATATATCTTAGTATTTTCGACCGATTTTATTAGTTTTTTTCCTAACTAGTTAAAGAACAAAATTATCTATTGAATAAAAAAAATTTTGAAGTCGATATCTTTATAGAGTCCAAAAATAAACGATTTTGAATATGAAAATTGCAAAAAAGATGACTTTTTGTGTTTTTTTAGCCGAAAAAGTATCTACACTCTTTTTTATCTAAAATAAAATTTTCTTTAGCAACATTTAATAATATTGCACTTTTCTGAAAGGTAACCTCACAGAGATGACTTTAAGATAAAAAACAAGCCCAATAACTCAATAGGTCATGGTACACACCCTCCCGAATTCGACCCATTTTATATGAAAGTTTTGATTTTAGACCATATTTTCTCAAATCTTAAAGCACGAATCGACAAGCGGAATATATTTTAAGAATCTTCAATATGTTGTTCAAAGTTTTAAATCAAAATATATGGGACTTCGGAAAAATGTGGATTCTATAGCCATAAATGTAAAAATTCCATTTTTGGGAATTTTCATTAGTTTTCTTGGGAATTCAGGAAAACCCTACCCCTGATTGAAATTTGGTTAACGCGCTTTTATTTACATTAATAAGATCCACATTTCTTGCAAATTTCATTAAGATATCTTTATAAACAAATATGTTATTACATTTTAAAAATTTGTATTTTCTCCAAAAATTCCAAATTGGGCCTTTTGTTTGGTTTATTTCTACATAGCGAAAGAAATTTTAAAAATATGTATTCCAAATTACGTTTATCATTTAGCATATATAATTTCCGATCTTTTGCAAAAAGATTCAAGTCAATATCATGCCTCCAATTTATTGTACATATGACTTTACACAAAATTTAAGCAGATTTCAAAAAGTTTAACAAATCCCTTATAAAAAATCCCAAAATTTTCTTAAACTAAACTGGGATTCATTTAAACATGCTAAATAACATTATAAATAACATTATACTGTTTATTTTCTTAAAAAATTTAAATTCAAAAAACCTTTTTCAAAATCCCAGAACTGAAATTTTGAGATAAAAAAATTGAAAGATCGAAATAAACATTTGTACATACATATGTGTGAATTAATATTTACTGTTAAATTTTTATTAACTCCCCAAAAATTATTTAATTCCCAAATATATTAAAAAAAATCCCTTTATACTTTAAAAAAAAAAATAATAAATCCCATAAAAAATTACTAAGTGGTTGGTTTTATATTTTTAATTATTGTTCAGAAACCTCGGAAATTTTTTATCAATTTTTTTTTATGTTAAATTAATTTTAAAACTATGACAATTGTTCTTTTTAACTTAAAATTATAGCTTTTTTTATATTTACTTTAAAATTTTTAAATTCCTAAAAATGTTTAAAATTTAGAAATATTGTTAAGATAAATTAAATATTAAATTTTTAGCACTTTTTCAAAAGTTTAGAAACAGCCAAATATATTTTCAGAAATCTCCGAATTTTCCCGGGATGTTTTTTTTTTCTTAAATTTTCTTAAAATATAATTGTAAATGCTATAAAAAACTTTTATATTAAATTTTTGTTGTGAAAAATCTAATTCTTTTATACCTTTTTCTAAACATTTTGAAATTCCCAAGAACTTAACAAAAATCCCCAAAACTTAAATTTAGCTGAATAAGTAAAAGTAATGTTTAAATATTTGTATTAACAAATAAACTCTGAATATTTTATTATTTTTTAAAAGTTTTGGAGTTCTAAAATTGGTTAAAAAGATCCCAAAATTTTCACGGGAAAACACTTTTCACAGAACTTTTTTTTAAAACTTTTGTGGGATTGTTTACAAAATCTTAAGTTATTTTTCGATCCTGAAATATATTTTTTATTATATTTCCTTAATAATTTTTAAAATCCCAGCAACGTTTGAAATATACCCAAAAAAAAAACAAAATTCCAGACTGGGATTTGGAAAAATTTTTGTGAATTTAAAATTAAAAAAATATTTTTAAAAACAAAATTAAATACCTATGTTATTTCAATAATCTCCTGTGATGGAAATTTAAAACTTTTTAACAAAATTTGAGTTCAAGGGTTTTTCTAAAATTTTTTGGGAATTTGAATTTTTTGAAAAATTTTTATAAAAAAATGTTTTTAAAAGTGAAGTAAAATATTTATGCTGTTTACATATTTCTCTTAAATTAAATTTGGTACTTTTTAATTAAATTGGAGCTCTGGGATTTCCTTAAAGGTTTTGAGAATTTAAACTTTTTTCACATTTGTGAATTAAAAAAAAAAATTAATTTATTTTAGAAATGTAATATTTAGCAAATTTATGTAATTTTCCCTAGATTTTCTATTTTTTTTTTTTTTTTTTTTGTAATTTAACATTTTAGAAAAATTTTAATAAAAAAAAAAAATATTATTATATATTTCCATGTGGAAAAACTTTGGTACTTTTTTAATAAAATTTGAGCTCTGCGATTTTCTAAAACTTTTTGGGAATTTAAAGCCTTTAAAAAATTTTAATAAAAAAATGTTTTCTAATGCAAACTAAATATTTATGCTGTTCAAATATATCCCTTAAACGAAATTTGGTACTTTTTAATTAAATTGGAGGACTGGGATTTCCTAAAAGTTTTTGCGAATTAATTTTTTTTATATTTCAATTGAAATAAACGAAAATTAAAAAATTATTTTAAAAATATTATATTTAGCAATTTTAAATAATTTTTCCTAGATATTTATTTAGCTCTGGGATTTTGTAAATTTTTTTGGAATTTAAAATTTTTGAAAAATGCAATATTTATGCAGTTTAAATATTTCCCAGGTCCAAATTTTGTAATTTTTAATCGAATTTGAGCTTTAGGATTTTCTAAAGCTTTTTGGAAATTTGATTTTTTTTAATATATAAATTAAAGTAAACAAATTTTTTTTTTTTAAATATAACATTTAGCAATTTTAAGCATTTTTTTCTTAGGTTTTCATCTCTGGGATTTTCTAAAATTTTTTTTAGGAATTTAGAATTTTTGAAAAAAATTTTTTTTTTAATTTTTTTTAAAGCAGTGAAATATTTATGCAGTTTAAATATTTCCCTTAAATAAAATTTGTTGTTTCTTAATTAAAGTGGGGTTCTGAGATTTTCTAAAAGTTTTTGGGAGTTAAATTTTTTTTTTATAAATTACTCATAATAAGTTGAGATTTTTTTTTTTTTTTTTTTTTTTTTTTTTGTTTAATCAGGTTTAATTATTTATTCTTTAAATAGTTCCTTAGCCAAAATTTCTAATTTTTAATAGATCTCGATATCTGCGATTTTTTTTTTTTTTGGGAATTTTATATTTTTGAAAATTTTTTATATAAAATGTTTTTAAAAGCAAAGTTAAATATTTATGCTGTTCCAATAACATAATTTGTTATTTTTATTAAATTTCAAGCTCTGAGATTTTCAAAAATTTTTTGGGAATTTAAAATTGTTGAAAAATTTAATAAAAAAAAAGTGTTTTAAGTTAAATGTTGATGCTATTTAAATATTTTCCAGCAACAAAATTTTGTATTTTTTCATGGAATATCATTTTGTTGCAATAGCATTTTATTTTAGTACATTTATTTTTTTAGTTTTTCATTTGTCCTATAAGGAAAGGAGTGTTCTGCTTTTTTCTGTTATTTTATTTATCTATTTTTTTTTATTCTAAACTTGTATAAAATATAGAAAATATGTTATCAATTTCGTTTCCAACTAAAACTAAACACAAAAAAGGTTGTACTAGCTTAAATAGTGCCATTTTTATAAATATCACATATTCAGGATACTCACGGTTTAATAAATACTTTCTGTTATAAAGTTTATGTTGTGAAATTATCTGAAAAAAAAAATTAAAAAGGAAATTTTTAAACAATTTTTATTTTTTTTTAATTTCTATTAAAATTTATAATATTTTAAAACTTTTCTTTAAAATTTCCTAAAAATATTTAATTTTATTAAATTAAATATTTTATGGAAATAATAATAATATTTAATAAAATTAAACATTTTTAGGAAATATTAATTTTATTAAATTAATTTTATTTAAAAAAAAAAGCACAAAAATCCTTATAAATTAGTGATATATCCTTTCCCTTTAAGAGCATAGTAAATATGATTTCATATATACTTCCACTACAACTTATAAATAACATCTTTAAATAGACCTTTATCATCAATATTTTCTAAATGCTCTTTGCATTGTCTCTACTCTTTAGGTAAAGTGATGAGTTTTCTGCTTTAAAGGTTTCATAATGAGATTAGTAAAGCCACTCTATGCGAAATAAAAAACAACAACAAATACACAAAACAAAAATAAAACATGTTTTTGTTTACATTCTTACAAACTTTAATAAAAGTTTGCATGCACTCACATTCATCTAAACATGTATAAACAATAAATGAATATTGGTTTTACATATATTTACCATTAGTAATTCTCTTGTTGCACTCACTCTAAATTTTTTGTGTTTATTTATTTTGTATGTGTGTTTTTTGCCTACATTAATTGAGTTTACTTGTTATTGTTTTATTTTTTCTATTTTTGTATGAGAATTCACTCAATAATAATGTAAGAGATTTCAATTTAAGTTGTTATAGAAAATATAAATACAATTCTATTAAAAAATAACTTTTTAGATTTATATAATTTGATTTATTCTTTAGAAAAACAATTTTAGCTACTTAATTCAAAAATAACTGACATTTATTCGAAAATTTGTAAATAGTTTGAAAACAAAAATAGATTTTGAGAAGACAAAAATACATATTAACGAAAATTATAAATAAATTAAATTAGTAAAAAAAGAGATACATTTTTATATAAATATTTACTAGAAAAAAATGTATGAATTATGAAATGTATTTCTAAAAATTCCAAAATATTAAAAAAAAAAAAAAATTTAAAAGGAAATTTTAATTTTAATAAAATTGTTCTCTTATTAACATTTTTATTTTAATTATTTTTTTCTTCTTTCTATTCAAATAATTATTCCCAAACTCATTAGAAATACATAAAAAATTTCCTGGAATTGTTTAAAGACCCTCAAAATTTAATTTTTTGCGTTAATTATAAAGTTTTTACTTATATCTTATTAAAATTTTAAATTTCCAAAAATTTTCTAAAAATCCTACACGAATTCTATTAAAAAATTTTATTTTTTTATTTCGAAATTATTTGAACAATAAAAATAATTAATCATATTTTTAAACACCCATTTTTATCAATTTTTTTTAATTTTAAATTCCTAAATTGTTTTTGTAAAATTCCATAAGTTAAAGTCTTAAGCAAAAAACAAAATATTTAATTTTAGTGATAATGAGGAAGTTTTTACTTATATTTCCTGAAAATTTAAAATTCCCGAAAATGTTTACAAAATTCCGGAACATAAAATCGTAAGTAATATATTTAGAAAAAATATAAACTTAGAATTTTATAATATATTTTTATTAATTATCTAATTTTTAGTTACTTTATTCCTAATTTTTAGATTCCCAAATACCATTTTCATAAATCATACAATATTTCCGCGTAATTTTTTTTTTCATACAAATTCCAAACAAATTACTTAAAGAATCTAAAATTTTAATCCTGTTTTTAAATCATAATAATTTATACAAATTTGAAATTCTCAAAATCTTTTGGGTTTTTCTAAAATTTTTTGGGAATTTAAAAATTTTTATAAAAAATGTCTTTAAAAGTGAAGTAAAATATTTACGCTGTTTACATATTTCTCTTAAATTAAATTTGGTACTTTTTAATTAAATTGGAGCTCTGGGATTTCCTTAAAGGTTTTGGGAATTTAAACTTTTTTCACATTTGTGAATTAAAAAAAGAAAAAAAAATTAATTTATTTTAGAAATGTAATATTTAGCAAATTTATGTAAATTTCTCAAGATTTTCAGCTCTATGATTTTCTATTTTTTTTTTTTTTTTTTTTTTTTTTTTGTTATTTAACATTTTAGAAAAATTTTAATAAAAAAAAAAAATATTTTTAAAAGCTTTGTAAAATCTTTATGTAGTACTATATTTCCCTGTGAAAAACTTTGGTACTTTTTTAATCAAATTTGAGCTCTTGGATTTTCTAAAACTTTTTGGGAATTTAAAGCTTTTAAAAAAATTGTAATAAAAAAAATGTTTTCAAATACAAAGCTAAATATTTATGCTGTTTAAATATATCCCTTAAACAAAATTTAGTACTTTTTAATTAATTCCCAAAATCTTTTGAAAATCCCAGATCATGAATTTTATTAAGACTCAAAATTTTTGTCACTGGAAAACATTTAAAAAGTATAAATATTTTATTAATGAAAAAAAAAAAATGGATTTTATAATTTAAAACAATTTCAAATTCCCAAAAAATTTTGAAAATTTCAGAACTCAAAATCTCAAGAAAAATATTCAAAAAACATATATATGGATTTATTTTAATACATTTTTATTAAATACTTAATTTTTATTTATTCTACATTTTCAAATTCATACAATATTTCCCCGTATTTTTTAAATAAAAAATTGCAACATAATTATTTAAAGAACCTTAAAACCAAGTCCTGCTTTTTAATTACAATATTTTATACAAATCTTAAATTCCCAAAAACTTTTTGAAAATCCCAGATCGTAAACTGTTAAAAAAAAATCTCAATATTAAAATCTGGAAAACATTAGAACAGTATAAATATTTAATTTTATTTTTAAAAATATATTTTCACTTATATTTTAGCTAAAATTTTAATTCCTAGAAACATTTGCTAAAATCTCAGATTTTAAAATATCAAGGAAATTATATAGAACTATTAAATAATGTATTTTTATAGTAAATTTTCATTTCTAATAACTTTAATAACAATTTTAACAATCCCCGAATATTCCCCATATTTTTTTTTTTTTTATCAAAAATTTAAAATTAAGTATTTTAATAACGTATAAAACAAAGTTTTCACATTAATTTATAATGTATATTGAATTTTTAAATTCTGAAAAACTATTTAAATTCTGAAGGAAATCATGTAGAATTACTTAATATTGTAATTTTACTATAAATTTTAATTTTTTTTTTACACAACATATTTAGATTCCCAAATACATTTTTAATAAATCCCAGTAGTTTTTTCATACATAAAAAAAGGCAAAAAAAATTAAGCTAAAGACTTCAAAAGTAAATCCTGCTTTTAAATTTTAATATTTCTATTAAATTTTAAATTCCCAAAAACTTTTTGAAAATCCCTTTTTAAAAATTCTAAAAGGCTCAGGGAATTTACAAAATTTCAGTGCTTAAAATTTTAAGAAAATTATTCAGAAACATGACTTATTGTATTCTTTTAAATAAATTTTAAAGTTTTAGTGAGTTTTATAACAATTTTTTGATAAAATTTTCAAAGCTAAATCTAAATCCCTAAATATTTTAAATAAATCCTAGAAAATTTCACCATTAAATTTTGTGGTGGAAATTAGTCTGAATATTATTAAAAGATCATAAATATGATATTTAGTTATTTAATGATTATAATACTGTAAAATTTTTAAATTCCCAAAAATTTTGGAAAAATCCCAGAAAGCAAATTTTAAAGAGACTTATGTAAAATTACTAAATATTATTTAGTTATATAAAATTTATAATTTTAATTGATTTTTAAAAGTAATTTAAAATAAAGTAGTTTAAATAAATCCCAAAAAAATTCCCTGGTAAATTTTATAGTTAAAAATTTTGCCTAAATGGCGCTAAATATTAAATTTTACTTTTAAATTATTACAATTCCCCAGAATTTTTGAATTCCCAAAGTGTATAAAAATTCTAAAAGTATATTTTTAATATTTAATTAATAATTTTTGTTATTATTTGTTATTTTAAAACTAAATTTAAATTCATAAAAAGTTTAATTAATACCAGAAAATAAATATACCCGTTAAATCACGGCTAAAAATTTGCTTAAATTTAAAGATTAAAAATCATAATACGTAATTTAGCTATTTAATTATTATATTTTTTAAAATATGTTGTATTCCCAAAGATTATTTAAAAATCCCAGGAAGCAAATTCTAAAGGGAAAGCGAAGTGCAAAGCAACACTAAAAATATAGTTTTTTTTTAAATTCATAATTTAATTGATTTTCTAACAAAAAATTTAATTCCTAAAAAGTATTAATAAATACCAGAAAATTTCCCAATTTAATTATATAGTTAAAAATTAGCATCAAAAAATAAAATATAAAAAAAGTAAATTTAAATTTCTAAATATATCATATTTTTATGTCTAAAAATTTTTAAATTATATTAAGATATCATAAATACAAAATTTTGTTTTTCAATTATTAATTTTCTGCAAAATTTTTGAATTCCCAAAAACTATTAAAAAATCCCAGAAGGCAAATTCTAAAGGGAAGTGTTTAAAAAGACTAAAAATACTCATTTTTTATACAAAATTTATAATTTGTTATCGACTTTGGAACATATATAAATTTAAATTCCTAAAAAATTTTAAAAATCCAAAAATTCACAAATATAAAAAAAATCCCAGGATATTTTTCCTTTGTTATTAAAATAACAAATATAAAATTTAGCTTCTAAATTATAATATTCTGAACAAAATTTGTAATTCCCAAAAAATTTTTTAAAATTCCAGCAAGGAAATTTTAATGGAAGATGGTGAAAAGCACTAAAAATTTAGTTTTTATAATTTAAATTTTTAATTTTATTTTATTTTAAATAGAATATTTAAATTCCCATTTAATATTAAAAATCCTAGATTTTTTTCAATTAATATTTTCAGGGAAGTAAGTATTAAAAAAATAAAAAAACTAAAACTAAATATTGATTTTTAATTAAAAAAATTTATATATTTTTAATTAATTTTTCAATGAAAATGTTTATACCTAAAAAGTTGAAAAATCCCTGAATACTTTTTAATATTAAATAAAATCCCGTTTAAATTCTCATTTTTATTTATTAAAAAGGGAAGTATTTAAAAATAATCTCTTTCTCCCTCACTATGTTGATGATCTCTTTTTCTTAAGAACTCCTCGATTGTTTCTTAAATTATTTTAGTTTAAGTATTTATTTTTTTTTTTTAATTAAACAAAGTGATATTTTTTTAAATATTCCCTTGTTAATTTCTTTCTTCATCTTTCTTCTTTTTTTAAGAATTCCTTCAATAAAATTTCTTTTTAATTCTTAATATAAAAATTTTATTAAATTAATATTTTTCCTTACTTTTATTTTATTAAAAATTTTTTATTTAAATTAAACTAATTTCCCTTTGCTCTTTAAATAAATTTTGTCTCTAAGCTATTCCATTAATAGTTTTTATTTCTTTCACTCCCTTTAAGCCTTTTCTTTTGTTCTCCAGAATTCTCTTTATTTATTTACTCTTGCTTAATACTCATAAAAATGTGTTATTAATTCTTTATCACCAAGATTAAAAAAGTTAAATAATATGGCTATTTTTTAACTTGGCTAATTACAATTTGTTAACTCGTGTTAGCAAATTTCTTTTTAACAAAACAATTAAGGTGTGGGTTTTATTTATATTAAAAAAAAAGGAAAATAGAGTGTGTGTGTGTATATGAAAATATTAATTATCATTTATTTATCTCTTTAGGTTAAACAAGTAAACCAACAGCTGATAAGTAAGGAAAGAGAGAACATGTTAGCGATATAAAGAAGAGTACTATGTAAGTCAGCCATTTTTATAAAGAGCCAGAAGATTATTAAGTTGCAGTTTTTGTTTTTTTTTTTTTTTTGAGTTATCATATTGTTGTTGTTAATTTCTGTCTCATTGTTTTTTTTACTTATTTTCTTTTACATTTTCTTATCCTGACATGAACAGCAATTATAGTTAATTGAAATATTTGTTGTGTTCTTATATATATATACAATTTGTAATGAGTTCACAACATATATTTGTACATACAGGTAAACATGTTTATGTAAAACAACAAAAAATAATAATAATGATGACAAAGATAACAAATATAAACCAAACATGAGCTTAATTTCTAATTTTATTTATGTATGTAGGTAGTTTCTTTTTCATTTAAATATGATGTGTGTGTGTGTGTTTATGACATATGTCATTTAAATATTTATTTTATATTTTATCATATGTATATAAAATTTCCTTACGCACATTTATTTGTGTAGGTGTTTGTTGGAGGGCAGAAAATGTATTATATGGACCCTCTCTTGAGCAAAAAGCAGTAATGTTTTAATACATTACCTTTTGTTGCTTTAGGTTTTCGTTATTTTTTTTATAAATAATTGTGGTCAAATGACATGATTGTGGTGTTTAAGTACTAACATACCTACATAGATTATAGGATCAATATTTTTTTATTCTATAAATATCTATTTTTTTTTTTCTTCATTAATATAATTATTTTATAAAAAAAAGGAACCGTAATACAAGGTCATACTTTGCATTATTAATGAAATAAGAGTTAAATATATAAATAAAATTTAACTCTTATTTCATTAATAATATGACCTTGTATTAAGGCTTCTTTTTTATAAAATAATTATATTAATGAAAAAAATGTATAGATATTTATATAATAAAAATATTGATCCTATGTAATCTTAGCTACCAAATGAATTAGCTAATACAAAACTTATTCAATTTATTTTCCGATTTTTATAAATAGTTCAACATTATATAATTTTCAATTAAATTTTTTTAAAAATCTTTAAAACTTGTTTAAAAAAATTTCTTTAAATTTTCTCTTCAGAAAATTATTTATTAAAATTTATACTAATTATTTTTTAATTTAAATTAAGCTTCAAACTCTAGCTTAACTTTTAGAATTTTTAAGATTCATATATTAATACTAAAAATTATAAAAGAATATGTAAAAGAATAAGAAAAATTAATATTAATCATATGCAACTAAGGATAATTTAAAAATATAGAGTAAAATTATCCAAAATTACACAAAATACTAAACGAATTTATATAGAAGTCTACAATCGTTTAGAAAATAAATAAATTATTTAAAAATTTTAAAAATAAAAAAAAAAAAATAAAAAAATTAAACTAACGAATTAAATAGAAGTAAATTAATTTAAATTTGCTTCAAATTTTAATAAAGAAAATTCAGAATAATTTTTTTCTTTGAGACTTTAAGTTATAGATAAAAGTCTTAGCTATAAAATTCCGCTTGTATTTTTAAAATTTCTTTCTTGCTTTAGAAATTATGATAGAATTTATAAAAATGCATAAAATTAATATTAATCATATTAATTAATCATAATAATTGAGCTATTTTTAATATAAAAGTTAATTTGTTATAATTCAAATAAAATATTAAAGCAATTTGTAAGCAAGCATACCTAAAACCTTTTAAAATATATCAAAATGATTTCAAAACAATGTAACAATTTTATCAAAAATTAAATAAATTTTTTCAAGAATTTCTTGAAGGTTTTTACTAAGAAAAAATCAAGTTTTTAATTCTTACTCAATATTAAGTTAAGCTTAAATTTAAGGCGTACTTCTTAGCCATGAAATCCTGTTAAAATTTTAAAAATCTATTATTTAATTTAAAAGTTATAGAAGAATCTGTCAAAAATACCCAAAATTAATATTAATCATAACCTTCTAGGGAAAAAAATAATAATAATAATTAAAAATTGGTTTCAATCAGCCAAAATATGGTTTCAATTAATGCGGGAGAATAATATGTTTCAAAATATTTGATTTTTTTTTTTTAAATGTAGAATAAAAAGTAAATTAAAAAACTTAAAATGTATATAACTTCTTTTCCGTACTTTATAAATGTTATAATATTAATTTAATTTTAATTTAATTTTTTTCATAATTTTTATTTTAATAACAAAAAAAAAAAAAAAAAAAATGAATGAAATTTTCTTTTTAGAAATTTATTAAAATTTAAACTAATTATTTTTAAATAAAATTTTGCTTTAAACTCTAGCCTGAAGTCTTGTGTATTAAATTTGGTTTAAATTTTTAAAATCAATAATTTAATGTAGCAAAAATTAAATAGCCAAAATTGATATTAATTATACGCAACTGAGTACAATTTCAAAAAGGGTACAATTAGCAAAAACTACACAAACAAAATACAAAATAAGGAAATTAAAAAAAATATATATATTTTTTTAAACATTTTAAAAATAAAAAAGTCAAAATAATTGAGATTTTCTTTAAATTTTAATAGAGAAATTTAAAAACCATTTCTTAATAGACTTCAAATTTAAAAATTGTGGTTGTAACATTACGTTTAAATTTTTAAATTATATATATGATTATTTTTTTAATTTAGAAGTTATAGAATGATAATAAAATAATACGCTCACTGTGCTATTTTTTAAATAAAAGTTAATTTTGAATAAATCAAACAAAAGATTAAAATATATTAAAATATTTTTAAAACAATGAAACAATTTCATATAAAATAAAATTAAAACTTAGTTTCTAATATTTTCTGAATATTAGGAATAAGGTCCGCTAAAATTTGAGTTAAAAATTTCAGCTAATAAATACAGATAATTTTTTTATTTTTATTATTTTTTATTTTAATTTTCTTAATGTTGCCGAAATAGTTGTAATTAATATTAGTCATAAGCTCTCAGCTTTAAATAACAAAAATAATGAGAAATTTGTTACAAATGAGATAAACATTTTGCGAAACTAGTTGCTATTGTACAAAAACTTTCAAAATATTTTAAAGTAACTGAAATATGAGAAAAATAGTACAACAATTTTATTTAAAATAAAAAAGAATCTAAAAAAACTATTTTATTTTAGTGGCACAAAAATTAAATTTACTTATCTTCTTAGAACGAAAATAAATTATATATTAAAGTCTTAAAGTCTTGGCTATCGACAAATGTTTAAATTTTTTAAATCCCTTTTATAATGTAGGAGTTATGAAAGAATTTATGAAAAATAGTCGTAATTAATATTAATCATACGCTTCGGGAAAATTCAAAAATTATTAAATAATTGCCTCAAATCAACCAAACTACTGTTGGAATTATTGCATCCGCTAAAATCTTTGTAAAATATTTGAAATAATTTTGTAATTAAGAAAAATCTTCGAATAATTTTGTTTAGAATAAAAAGAAAATAAACTTTTCAAAAATTGTTTTAATTCAATTTTAAATAAAAATAAATATTGCTAGTCGGATTAAAATAAAGTAATATAGTACAAGTTATAGAGAAATTTATAAAAATAGTCATAAATAATATTAATCATACGCTCACAGATTCGATTTAAAAATAAATCGAAATTTATCAGAAATCACCTGAAACTTTACATGAAGCAAAGTTAAATATTTTAAATATTTTATTATTTACAAAAAGCGTTAGAATTTAAGCTACGAGTCTTAGCTATTAAATACAATTTAAATTTTTAAAAGCTTTTAATTAATTCAGAAGTTATAGAAGAATTTGTCAAAATATATAAAATTAATATTAATCATACGCTCTTAAAACCAATTAAAAAATTAAAGCTTTTTTGATAAAAATTATTCAAAATTCTATTACAAATGATATATCAGAATATATTTAAATTATTCTTATATTCTTAACAAAGTGCAACAAATTTAGCAAATATTTCTCTTTTTTTCCATGAAGCAAAGTTAAATGTTTTAAATATTTTCTTACTTACAAAATGCACTAGAATTTAAGCTTTAAGTCTTAATTATTAAATACAATTAAAATTTATAAAAGCTTTTAATTAATTCAGAAGTTATAGAAGAATTTGTCAAAATATATAAAATTAATATTAATCATGCGCTCTTAAAACTAAATTAATATTAATCATACGCTCCTAACACCAATTTTAAAAAATTAAAGATTTTTTGATAAAAATCATTGAAAATTCAATTACAAATGATAGATCAGCATATAGTTAATCATAATATATTTAAATTATTCTCATATTCTTAACAAAGTGTAACAAATTTAGCAAATATTTCCCTAAAAAATTATTTTATTTCCAAGGGGTAAAAACAAATGTTTTAAACTCACAATTTTGGCTACAAGTCTTAGATGTTAAATACCATTTAAATTTTTAAAATCTCTTAATTAGTTCCAAAGTTATGGAAGAATTTATAAAATAATCATAATTAATATTAATCATACGCACTTAAGGCCAATTATAAAATTAATAAAAAATTGTTTTAAGTCAATCAGAGTCATAAGAAGTATATCTTTAAAAATTCAATAAAATTATTCCATAATCCCTGAAGATGACCAACGAAGTTGGTCGAAATATTGTTATAGAGAAATTTATAAAAATAGTCATAAATAATATTAATCATACGCTCACAGATTCAATTTAAAAATAAATTGAAATTTATCAGAAATCACCTGAAACTTTACAGCAATGATGGAGTAATTTACAATTCTTTAAAATTTATTAAAATTATTTAAATAATAATTACAAATTGGGGACATTTTTTGTAAAAAAAATGTTTTTTATAAAAATTTCCTAATTTTTATAAAATAAAGAACAATATTTTCAACACTTTTTGACAAATAATTTGAAGAAAGATTTAAGCTCAAAGTCCTATTTAAATTAAAATTTTTTAAAATCCCTAATTAGTAAAGAAATTGTAGAAGAATTTCCATAAAAAGTCCTTTTAAAATATTAATCATATGCCACCCTTCATAATTAAAAATAATAATAATAATAATAATAATAATAATAATTACAATTAAGTCAAATCACATACAAAATTTTTTATAAATAAAATTTTTCAATTTTAGTTTATATTTCAATTATCTTGAAGTATTTTTTTAAGGTTATTAAACCTATTTTCAGAGACTTAATGAAAAAAGGTTTAAAAACCTTAAAAAAATACTTCAAGATAATTTAAATATAAAATAAAATTGAAAATTTTTATATAATACAAATTCTAAAAAAATTCATGTAAATTATATTAACTAAAATGTTCTCTATTTCTTTTCTAATAATTTTAGCTAAAAGCTGATATTATTTTATATTAAATTCCTTTAAAAAATTTTTTAAATGTTGGAAGAAGGAATTTTGCAAAAATATTCTTTAATTAATATTAATTATATGTACCTAAGAGTGTAAAGGAGTGCTAATACTATTAGCTATTTAATACTTTTTAAATTTTTAAAATTGTTTAATTAACAAAGAAATTATAGAAGAATTTGTAAAAGTAGTTCGTAATTAATATTAATCATACTCACCCTGAGTTGTTTTACTTAAATTTTCTTAACTTTAAAATAATTTAAGTTAAAATCTTATACTGTTCGCTATCGAATGGCATTTAAATTTCTAAATTTATTTAATTAATAAAAAAGTTATAGAGGAATTTATTAAACCACGCCTTAATTAATATTAATCATACGTACTGTAGTACAGTGCAAAAGTTTAATTACATTTAAATTAATATCTCTTAGACTATTAAAGTCTTTTATTTAAAAATTAAAATAATATTAAAGAACAGTTTGTACTATAATTTTATAGGACACAAAAACATCTTGTTCTTTATATACCAAAGCTACAGTGTGAGAAATATCAAGAATTTTTTTTTTTTTTGAAATTATTGAACAAAACACAATTAATTTAAAATTGTTTAAACTATTAAAACCATATTAATAAATTTTATAATATACATACATGACACCTTAATACTTTATTTTATGATGCTTAAATCCTCGTTATTTCTTTTATATCAAAGCTACAGTGTGACAAAAGAGAATAACATTAAAAAGTAGCATAAAAAAAATTATTTAACATATATTTTAATTTCATGAAATTAAATTTGTATCGTTTTTAATTTAAATGTTATTTCATTTATTTACAGTTTTTTCTTATTAGTTTCATTCTCACACATTATCTCATTACTTTAAAGCATTGAAGCATGAAAATGTTTAAATAAAATACGAAGTATTTTTCCCATTTAATCTAAAACTAATCTGTTACATCCGCTTAATTAAAAACTAGTAAATTTATGATTTTCTATTAACATTTGCTATGGAAATATAATAAAGAATTAAATTTTCAAACAATAAACAATTTCCTTTTCAAACTAAATAATTTAAATTTGAATGAAAATCGTGCAATTACCATTATTTTTTGGAAAAGTTTCTATAGCAATTACTAACTAATTATGTTAATTAAAATCAGTTTATAAAAATTTTATTTAAATCAAATTTCAACTTTTCTACTTAATTAAAAATTCACATGATATGTAAGCAATTTTAATTAAATAAAAATTGTTATAATTATATTATTTAGTCCAAAGTAATTGATTATTTCATTAAGAATTTTTTCAAGAAGTCATTGTTTTGTTATATTATTACAAAAAAAAAAAAAAAAAAAAAACTTAAGTTTAGCTAAAACATGTTTCTTTTTCCCTTTCTCACTCTCTTGTAAACTTTAGTTTAATCAAAGGTTTTATTTATTATAAACTTGTTAATAAAAAGTCCATTGTTTTCCATTAACAAACAAATTACTAAAATATGAAACATTTATGTCATGAAAAATTTTAAAGAAGTTTGACATTTGTCTATCAAAACCTGATGTTTATAAAAAATATTTCCATAAAATATTGTCAACTCATGGAGTTTAATAAAATAATTCTAAGCAAGCAATGACTTTATTGAAACTTAAAATAAAAGATATTTTATACAAAAATATAAATATTTATAGTATTCAATGATAGGCGAAAGTCATATAAAATTTAAGGTAAAAGTCTTTAATTTTAGATAAAATTTAAATTTTTAAAAACCCTCAATTAGTTCCAAAGTTATAGAAGAATTTGTCAAAATATACAACATTAATATTAATCATACGCTATCAATTCCATTTAAGAAATTAAATACTATTAAGTAAAAATCATTTATAAGTGTTCTGCAATAGGTAGCTTAGCCTACAGGGCTTTAAAATCTATTAATAATATATCAATATTCTTAAAAAAGTTAAATAAATTTAATGAATTTTTCACAATTTTTTTTTTATTTTTTTATATTTTTCCATGAAACAAAGTTAAATATTTTAAATATTTTCTTATTTACAAAAAGCGTTAGAATTTAAGCTACAAGTCTTAGCTATTGAAAACAATTTAAATTTTTAAAAGCTTTTAATTAATTCAGAAGTTATAGAAGAATTTGTCAAAATATATAAAATTAATATTAATCATACGCTCTTAAAACCAATTAAGAAATTAAAGCTTTTTTGATAAAAATTATTCAAAATTTTATTACAAATGATAGATCAGTATATAGTTAATCAGAATAGATTTAAATTATTCTCATATTCTTAACAAAGTGTAACAAATTTAGCAAATATTTCTCTTTTTTTATTTTTCCATGAAGCAAAGTTAAATGTTTTAAATATTTTCTTATTTACAAAAAGCGCTAGAATTTAAGCTACAAGTCTTAGTTATTAAGTACAATTAACATTTTGAAAAGCTTTTAAAAATAATTAATTTAGAAGTTATAGAAGAATTTGTCAAAATATATAAAATTAATATTAATCATACGCTCTTAAAACTAAATTAATATTAATCGTACGCTCCTAAAACCAATTTTAAAAAATTAAAGCTTTTTTGATAAAAATCATTGAAAATTCAATTACGAATGATAGATCAGCATATAGTTAATCATAATATATTTAAATTATTCTCATATTCTTAACAAAGTGTAATAAATTTAGCAAATATTTACCTAAAAAATTATTTTATTTCCAAGGAGTAAAAAGAAATGTTTCAAATATTTTTAAAATTTTTAAAATCTCTTAATTAGTTCCAAAGTTATGGAAGAATTTATAAAAATAATCATAATTAATATTAATCATACGCACTTAAGGCCAATTATAAAATTAATAAAAAATTGTTTTAAATCAATCAGAGTCATAAGAAGTATATCTTTAAAAATTCAATAAAATTATTCAATAATCCCTGAAGATGACCAACAAAGTTGGTCGAAATATTGAAAGAAAATAAAAAGTAATATAATAAATTTAAAAAACATAAAAAGAGTTTTTATTATTTTATTATTTGAGACCCCAAGCCGAACAATAGGGAATTCGATAAAACAACATAAAGGTTTACAACATTAATAAACATTATTAAATAATTTCAAAAATAGTAAAACAAATTTATGGAAATAATATAGAAAATAATTTTCCCTAAGAAAATTCCTCAATTTAAGTATAAAAAATTTATATGTTTCAAATAATTTGTAAATAAAAGGGACTTCAGAATTTTAGCTACAAGTCTTAGGTTTTTAACAATAATTAAATTTTTAAAATCTCTTAATGAGTTCAGGAGTTATAGAAAAATTTGTGAAACTACTTTTAATTTATATTAATCATACGCTTCTAAGGCCATTTATAAAATTCACAGACATTTTCTTTAAATCATTCAAAACGTTTTTTAAAATCTATAAACATTATTTAATTATTATAAAAATAGTAAAACAAATTTAATTAAAAAATATAGAAAATAATTCCCCCTAAAAAATTTTTCTTGATTTTAATGAAGAAAAATAAAAAAAAAATAAATAAATTTTAAACATTTTCTGAATCACAAACAACTTCAGAATTCAAGCTACAAGCTTAAGGATTTAAACTGCATTTACATTTTTTAAATCCTCTTTTTTAATTTGAAGTTATAAAAGAGTTTAAAAAAAATATCATAATATTAATAATATGCTCATAAAGGTAATAATAAAATTAATAAAAATTTAAATAAAACACCCAGAGTGAGAAGAAGTACAATATCTTCAAAAATAGTAGAACAAAGTAAATAAAAAAATATATAGAAAATAGTTCTTCCTAAAATAAATCCTCAATCTAAAACAAAAAATTTAAATGTTTCAAAAATTTTGTGAATAGTAAAAAGGGAATTTTAAAAATTTAAACAGCATTTAAACTTTTTAAATTCCTTTTTTAGTATAGTTGTAGAAGAATTTATAAAAATAGTCATAATTAATATTAATCATACGCTCCAAAGGCCAATAATAGAAACTAATAGAACTAATAGAAATTTGCTTCAAAAGAAAAATTTTCTTTTAAAAACTTGCTTAATTTGCAAGGAATAAAATTAAATGTTTTGTGTATGAAAAGTTAGGAGAATTTGAACACCATTTAACTTTTAAAATATTTTATTTAATCTTGAACTTATAGAAGAATTTGTCAAAATCTACAAAATTAATTTTAATCATAGCTCTATTTAATTAATGATATATTAAAAAAAAAACTAAAAATATCACAGCGATTTATAGAAAGTAAAATATCTAGTAAAATTTATAAAAATTATTCAATTAATCTAAAAATTATAAAACAAAAAGATCTAAGTAAAAATTCCCTTTTAAACATTCTTTAATTTCTTAGAAGTATTTTTTTATATATGTGTTTTCTAAATAACAAAGAATCCCTAAATTAAGCTAAATTTATCATCTATCAACTGTTATTTAGATTTTTTAAATCCTTCAATTAATTCTGAAGTTATAAAAAAATTTATAAAAATTTACATAATTAATATTATTCATACACTTTTATTACTACTTAAAAATCAATTTAAAAAAATCATATAATTTTTTTTTCGGTATTTGTTAAATTAGCCTATAAATCTTCATAAGTAAATTAAATTGTTTTCAATTTTCTAAAAGTAGTAAAACTAATTTTTATAAAAATAAAATATAATAATAACAATTTCCCAAAATAAATTTCTTAAATTACATCAAGGAGAATTAAATAATGCTAGTATTTTCTGTATTAAAAAGTAAGCTAAAATTAAAGCTTGAAGTCTTTTCTATCGATTTCTGTTAAAAATATCTAAAATTACTCAATTAATTCCGAAGTTACTGAATAATTTATAAAAATAGTCATAATTAATATCAATCATACGTCACCAGGGAAAATAAACATATAAATGGTATTTAACTATAAAATACACAAAATATGGTTGAAATTGTAGGAAAAGTTTAAAATCCTTCAATATACTAATTAAAAAAATACTAGAAATTTAAATTTATTTAAATAAACTTTATAAAAAATAAAAAGCAAAAATTCTTCTTTATTTTAAAAAAGTTCATAATGACACAAGCTTGTTATGTGACTTTTTTTTTTTTTTTTGTGAAATTGTTAGAATTTAATCAGGTTCTTTTTCCGATGTTGCCTTATTTTATTTTTATTTTACTTTTTATTTTTATTTTATTTTTTATTTTTATTTTATTTATTTATTTTTATTAGAAATTTTTTTCCTCTACATATTTCGAGTGTAATATTTACCACTATTTTTTCGCAGCTGTTAAAATGTTTGATATTCTTCAAATTGACATTTTGTTTTTGTTATTATTAAAATTTTATGGTGAAAATATGTTTTTTTTTTTAACTATTATTAATTCATAAAATAAACAAAATTTCCTGAGGGAGAAAATCGTTAATATTTGCCTAAGGTTATGCTATATTTGCGAGACTCTGCAACTGTCAAAATGATGGATATTAATATAGATATAGATATAGATATATATATATATATATATATAGATATAGATATAGATATAGATATAGATATAGATATAGATATAGATATAGATATAGATATAGATATAGATATAGATATAGATATATAGATATAGATATATATATAGATATAAATATAGATATAGATATAGACAGAGATATAGATATAGACAGAGATATAGATATAGATATAGATATAGATATAGATATAGATATAGATAGATATAGATATAGATATAGATATAGATATAGATATAGATATAGATATATATATATATATATATATAGATATAAATATAGATATAGACAGAGATATAGATATAGATATATATATATATATATATATATATATAAATATAGATATAGATATAGATATAGATATAGACAGAGATATAGATATAGACAGAGATATAGATATAGATATAGATATAGATATAGATATAGATATAGATATAGATATAGATATAGATATAGATATAGATATAGATATAGATATATATATATATATATATATATATATATATATTTGTTTGTCATAGTTATGACTTAAGGTTAGAGTTTATTTGCGGATAATTTGAAATATAAAATAAATTTTCAATGACTGTATTAAAACCTACAATTAAAGCAAATTTATGACTATATTAAGACCTACAATTAATTAATTTTTTTTTTTTGCCTAAGAAAAGCCTACAAATAAAGTTAATTTTGTACTATGGTAACACATTTAAATGAAGCTAGTTTGAGACTATATAAAGAGCTGTGATTAATGCTAATTTAGGGCTATATTAAGGGGTTCAATGGAAGCTAATTTGCGGCTACATTAATACTTGCGATTAAAACTAACTCGAAATTATAAAAAGAACTATGATTGGGACTAATTTGAGACTATAAAAATACCTATAATTAAAGCTAATTTGGGACAACATTAAGACCTATGATTGAAAGAAATTTGGAACTTTGAAAAGACCTACGATTTAGTCTAATTTAGGTCTATAATAAAATTTTCAGTTGAAGCTAATTTGGAACGGTATTAAGTCAACTGAAGCTAATTTGGAAACATTTGAAGAACTGCAATGGAAGCAACTTTGGGACTTTTTAAATAATAACGTATGTACCTAGTTAGGAAGTTTTAAAATACACAAAGATTAACACTAATTGGGGACTATTTTAAGCTAATTGAAGATAATTTAAAACCATATTAAGACCTGTGCTTAAAGCTAATTTGAAACTATATCAAGATAGACAATTAAAGCTAATTTGGGACAATATAAGGACATGCATTTAAAGCTAATTTAAGACTACATTAAGATAGAAAATTAAAGTTAATTTGGGACTGAAATAAGACTTGTGATTAAAGCAAATTTTTGATTCCATAAAGAGCTACAATTGAGGTTTATTTGGGACTATAGCAAAATCGATAGATGTAGCTATTTTGAGAACGATTGAACCGAATAGGTTTTTTATAGTCCCAAATTGAAAATAATTTGGGACTATAAAAAGATCTATGATTGGGATTAATTTGTCTAATTTGGTACTATAGCAATATAAATATTTGAAGCTAATTTGAGGCTTTAAAAGGAGCTACGATTGAATCTGACTTGATACTACAAAAAGATCTATAATTGAGACTAATTTGGGATTATAAAAACATCTACGATTGGGATTAATTTGACTAATTTGGGACTATAGTAAGATCAATAGTTGAAACAAATTTGAAACTTAAAAGGAGCTACGATTGAATCTAATTTGATACTACAAACAAAATCAATATTTGAGACTAATTTGGGAATATAAAAACATCTACGATTGGGATTAATTTGAATAATTTGGGAGTATAGCAAGATCAATAGTTAAAGCTATTTGGAGACTTTAGAAGGAGTTACGATTGAAACTAATTTGATACTACAAAAAGATCTATAATTTAGACTAATTTGGGATTATAAAAACATCTACAATTGGGATTAGTTTGGCTATTTTGAGACTATAGCAAGATCAATAGTTGAAGCTATTTTGGAACTTTAAAAGGAGCTACGATTGAATCTAATTTGATACTACAAACAAAATCAATATTTGAGACTAATTTGGGAATATAAAAACATATACGATTGGGATTAATTTGGATAATTTGGGACTATAGCAAGATCAATAGTTAAAGCTATTTTGAGACTTTAGAAGGAGTTACGATTGAAACTAATTTGATACTACAAAAAGATCTATAATTTAGACTTCTTTGGGACTGTAAAAACATCTACAATTGAGATTAGTTTGGCTATTTTGGGACTATAGCAGGATCAATAGTTGAAGCTATTTTGAAACTTTAAAAGGAGCTACGATTGAACCTAATTTGATACAACGAAGAGATCTATAATTGAAACTAATTTGGAACTATGAATAGATCTGTGATTGGGATTAATTTGGTACTATAAAATAATCTACAATTTAAGTTAATTTAATTTAACCTACAATTGAGGCTATTTTGGGACTATGAAAAGGCCTATGATTGGGATTAATTTGAGATTATAATTAAAGCTAATTGAGTCTTACAAAAAGACTTACAATTAAATAATTTTCTCTTAATTAATATATTATTTATACATGTTCTATTTTAATTTTATTATTTAACTAACAGGCAATTATCTGTATTTAATATTTAATTTAAATTGTAAACATTAATTCCTTTAACAATTTATATTTATTAAACATTTACATTTAATTACCTTTTCATTTTCACCAAATTTTCTTTTCGTCTTTGTTTAAAAGAAAACCTGCCATAATCCGATAACATTTCTTTGGTTATAATCCTGTCATTTTCATTACTTATTCCTCCGAATCTTCTTAATAATTTTCTTCATATTTCAAGTGTCACTTTGTTAAAAGCTTTATTTTCTGTTCTTATAATTTGTGTTGTTTTTTCCCCCCAAACTCTGTTCATACTCTCAAATTACTATCAGGTGGTGTTAAGACTTAACAGAACACCTGTTAGGAAAGGGAAGAAATATATATATATATATATATATATATATATATATAGTAAATTATTTATCAATGTCGGTTTTTGTTTCTTTTGTAATGGGGTTAATAATGGCATTATAATTATTTCATGAGTATTAAAGTATTTCGGTTTCATTCCTTGCTTTTGAACTGCTAACAAATGTATGTTAATGAGTGATTTTATATGCAAAAGGGGTTTTCATTAAATGTTTTTTTTTATTTTTTTATTTTTTATTTTGTCTCTTTCTGTTGTTTTCCTCAACCTTTTTGTCTTTTCTACTATTTTATTTACGTGAGTGAGTTAAGGAAAAAAAATGTTTTCATTTATTTTCCTTAGGAAACCTAATTGAAATTATGAAGTTTCTTTTTAATTAAATTCATTATTTTTCAACTTTTGTGAAAGCAAAGATAAAAATGTCAAATAATTTATTAAGCACTTTTTGTGCATTTTTCTTATTAAATCTAAAAGACAATAAAAAAGGACAATAAAATTAATGTAAGAGAATTTAAGTACAAATTTCCAGTATTTAAGTTAATCAGTTTTGTTGTTCTGAGGCTTAAGTTGGGTTTTTAGTAGAGAAGTTTTTAAATTATATTCTGAAATTTTATTTTATTTTTTATTACTAAAACAAATTTTATAAAAATCCTTTCAATATTTTTGATGTTACAAACATTTTTTTATTTCTATTTTAATTAAAACCAACAGTACGTATAATTAATATTAATTAGGGATATATAGAGGAAATTATTCTATATCTCCGAGATTACTTAAGAGATTTAAAAAAAAATTTAAAGCTAAGAAATTAAAGAAGGAATGAACTATATAAAGATCTAGGATTGAAGATAATTTGCTATAATATAAAGAGCTAACATTGAGGATAATTTGATGTATTAGAAAAACATAAAGATAATTTTAGACTACTCAATGACCTATGATTAAGGCTAATTTTGGATTATAAAAGGCACAAAAATTGAAACTTATTTTGGTTTATAAAAAGGCCCACAATTGAAGCTAATTTTAGATTATAACAACGGGGTATGATTGAAGCTAATTTTAAATTATTACAACGGGATACGATGGAAGATAATTTTTAATTATAAAAATATCTACAATTAAAACTAGTTTGGGACTATAAAGATATATACGATTAAAGCTAACATAAAGCTATAACAAAACCTACAATTAAAGCTAATTTGGAACTATAAACATTGAAATTAATTCGCGACTATAACAAAAATTAACGATTGGAACTAATTTAGGACTATATTAAGTCAAATGTAGCTAATTTTTAACTGCGTTTAAGACCTATTTGTGACTATATAATTAAAGCTAATTTCCAACTATTTTCCAGCCTGCAATTGGTGCTAATTTGGAACTCTATAAAGAGATGCAATTGAAGGAAATTTTGCACTATGTTAAGGCAGACAAGTGAAGCTAAATTGAGACTATATTAAGACCTGCAATTGAAGGTAATATGGGACTATATTATGATCTGAAATTTAAGCTAATTTGGAACTTTATAAAGACCTGCAATTAAACCTAACTTGAATCAATAAAAAGACCAAAAGTTGGTACTAATTTGCAACTATAAAAAGACTTATAATTAAAGCTAATTTGAACCTATTTTAAGGCCTGCAATTGATTCCAATTTAAGACTTTAGAAAGAGCTGGAATTGAAGGAAATTTTGTACTATATTAAGGCAGACAAGTGAAGCTAATTTGACCTGAAATTTAAGCTAATTTGCAACTTTATAAAGACCTGCAATTAAACCTAACTTGAATCTATAAAAAGACCAAAAGTTGGTACTAATTTGCAACTATAAAAAGACTTATAATTAAAGCTAATTGGAACCTATTTTAAGGCCTGCCATTGATTCAAATTTAAGACTTTACAAAGAGCTACAATTGAAGGAAATTTTATACTACATTAAAGGCAGATAATTAAAGCTAAATTAATAATTGTGCTAAGATCTACGAGGGTAAAGCTAATTTGGAACTTTATAAAAACCTACAATTTAAGCTAACTATGGACTATATTAAGACCTATGATTTAATTTATTTTGGGGCTTTTAAAGACAAACTATTAAGGCTAATTTAGGATTTTTAAGACCTACGATTGTAGATAATTAAAGACTGAGATTAAATCTAATTTGAGATTTTATTAAGATCGGCAGTTGAGGCTAACTTGGGACTATAGACATATCAATTGTTAAAGCTAATTTGAGAGGATAAAAAGACTTATATTTAAAACTAACTTGGAATGATGGAGGCTAATTCAGAACTATATTAAGACCTGCGATTTAAGCTAATTTGACACTATATTATGACCTGAGATTAAAACTAATTTGAGATTTTATAAAGGCCTACAATTGAAGCTAACTAGGTACTATATTAAGACCTATGATTGAAGCTAATTTGGAACTATATTAATACCTTTGGCTACAGCTAATTTGGGACTTTTTAAACCTCTGTAATTGAAGCTCACTTGGCACTATAAAAAAATTTATAATTGAAGCTTATTTAAGATTTTGAAAAGTCTTATAATTAAAACTAAATTGTAACTATGAAAAGTCCTATGATTAAGGTTAATTTGAGACTATAAAAAAGTCTACAATTTAAGCTAAAATTGAATTATATTTGATGCTGTATCAAGGCCTACAATTTGGCTTAATTTGGGTTAATTTGAGGAGAGCAATTAAGTCTAATTTTAATATAAAATAAAAATTTTTAAAGCTAATTTTCGGCTCTATAAAATAATTATTTCACACCTTATAAAGGCCTCAAAAAGTGTGCTTAATAATTTCTAAATATTCTTCCAAAAGCCTTCATAATTATCAATTAATTTCTTTACTATTTTGTTTCTCATTTAAGTACCTATATAAATCTGTGCTCTACATTTTACCACGTTTAACTTTTATCGCCTGTAGCTTTTATTGTCTGCCAATTAAATTTTCTTAAAGCCAACAAACAAAAATGTAATTGCCTAATCATTAAATTGCCCATATATGAGAAAAACAGTGACAGAATATATCTATGTTTGTTTAGGTTTAATTTCACTTCAATAAACATCTTGTTTCCTTGAACAATTTTTTTTTTTTTTTTTTTTTTTTTTTTTTGTAAAAGTATTCTAAATTCCTTTTCAAAAAAAAGTATTTAAACGGCTTTTAACAAATTCTAAATAACATATTATTTTCACATTATTTTGCACATTTTTTTCTTATAAGCTCCTGAATAAAAACAGTCAAAAGAAAATATAATATTAAAAAAAACACACTCACAAAGTAAAAGCAGAGTATTGACAACATTTTTATGGCTGCTTGGTCTTTTTGGCGACATTGTTATGTATGTGCTAGTTTTCAGAAATAGTGCACAAAACAAAATAAAAAAACACAAAAGAAAAAGTAAGAAAATAATAGTAAAAAACCGTAATATCATTTAACCCTTGAAGGAGGGCATTTTGAAGAACTTAAAATAATATTTTTTAGTAAATATTTCAGTAAATTTCCCAAAAAATCTATTTGGCTAAGATTTTCTTAATTCAGCCGCACTTAAATACAATTCAGCAGAGTTTTAAGTAACTTAAATATTTGTTTATACTTTAAATTGCTTCAAAATTGTAATTCAGCTAAGATTTTAATAAATTCAGATGCATTAAAATAACCATTTAGCGCAAAATAGGCCTTCAAATTATTATTCAGCTAGAAATTATTAAAATCAGTTTAAGAATAACTAATATTTTAAAAACAGAATAATGTAACTATGCAGTGAAAACTTTCAGCAGCCATAAATTAACTCTAATTCTTCCATTAACTATATTTTTGAAATTAAGTTAGTTATTTCTTAATTCAGCAACGTGTGTTAAGTTTTTTTTTTAATTCAGCCGCATTTTTATTAATTCAGCCAGAATACTTTTAATTCAGCTTTCTTAACCTAAATTCAGCAATATATTTTCTTAATTCAGCTTTACTTTTTTACTAATTGAATGTTTCTTTTCTTAAAATCAGCTAGATATTTTTACATTTTCCTTAATTCAGCTACAATAATTTTAAATAAGATTCACAGCGATATGTTGTTTAATTCAGCTGCATTTTTATTAATTCAGCTACAATATTTTTGATTCAGCTTTACTTTTTCAAATTCGGCTAGATTTTTCTTAAATTCAGGCATATTATTTTTATTTCAGTTAAGTTTTTAAATTCAGATAGATTTTTTTTTTTTAATTCAGCTACATTATTTTTTATTTAGCTTCACTTTTTTAATTTAGCAATATGTTTTCTTAATTCAGCTGGGTTTTTATTTATTCAGCTACATTACTTTTCATTTTATCTTAAATTTTTTTAAATTCAGCAAGATATTTTTATTCAGTAATATGTTTTCATAATTCAGCTGTTTTTTCTTAATAGTTCAACTTTCGCTGATTTCACAAAAATATCTTGCTGAATTTAAAAAAGTAAAGATAAAGTAAAAAATCCCAGCTGAATTAAGGAAACATTTTGCCAAATAAAAAAGTGAAACTAAATAAAAGATAATCTAACTGCTGAATTAATAAAAATAAAGCTGAATAAGGGAAACCTATTGTAGAATTTTAAAAGATTTTAGCAAATTTATAAAAAAGTGAAAATAAATTTAAAAATATTGTAACTGAATTAATAAAAATCCTACTGAATAAAGAAAACATATTTCTAAGTTAATAAAATTCAGTCAAGTAAATTCAGTTGATATGCTGCTTTGAGATATTTTTTTTTTTTTTTTTTTAATTCAGCTAGTTTTATTTCAATTCAGCTAATTTTTATTTTTTTGCAATCCAGCTAAACTTGTTTAATTTTTCTAGATTAATTTTAAGGAAAATTTGTAATAATTCAGCTAAATTTTGTTAAATCAAAAATATTTTTTTTTAATTTAATTTTTTATAAATTCAGCTATCCTCTTTTTAATTTAGCAAAATTTTTAATTTCTGCTTTTTTAATTTTAATATTTTTATTTAATTTAACTTTATCCAAATTCTTAATTTTTTTTTTTTTATTTTTTTTTTTTTTATTTATTATTTTTATAATTACTTACATAAATTTTCTTCTTATAAATAATAAATCCCCAACCTTAATTCCTTATTTTTTCGCAAGAGTATCACATAAGGTTTAATGCAATAACCCACATTCCTCTTTAACATTTGTACATATGTATGTGATAGTACATTTACTATCAACTACAAAAAAAAAAAAAAAAAAAAAAAAAAAAAAAACTATCACAAACATTTTCGCTATGTGAAGCAGAATACATAATCACAGTTTAATGGCCTCTATTGCTATATATGTACATATTTTGTTTTTGTATAGTTTTTACTATTTTGTTGCTTTTTGATGTTTTTTTGTCTATACTGCTTCCTCTCCCTGTCCCCCTAAATACTTAGAGTAATTTATTATAAGGAGAGAGAGAGACTAACTGTAAAAACACAGGAATGCAAGAGCAAAAAAAATGAGCACAAATTGCAAAGTAAACAAAAAAAAGTAATTTTAACAAGAACACCAACAACAACAAATCTAATAGAGAAACTAAATAAAAAAGGAATGGATTGTTTTTTTATTATTTTACTCTATTTTAAAGTAAATTGAGATTGATAAAACAGAATTTCCACAAATCGATTACTTAGTACTGAAAACGTATAAGCAATAAAATAAATATTAATCATACGTTACGAGATGTAAATAAATTGATTAAAAATGTTAGCAAAATAAATAATAATAAATATTGCAATGCAATTTCTGAAGTTCTTATGCGTTCAAATAAATATGTATTTGGTGATAATAAAATAGAACAGTTGCAAGTTTCAGATAATTAAACTTTTAAACAGATAATTAAACTTTAAAAAATGTATAATTTAGAAATTGATAGAATAAAAACACATAAGTTTTTATCTCAATTTAAGTTTTAATTTCAATCTAAACTAAACAAATTTGTTTTATAAAATTACATTTTTATTTAGTAAATTCCATTTCCTTTTTAAATTATTTAAAAAATTATTGTTAAATAATTTTTTAAATTTTCAAAAATCTATTATAAATATTTTCTTTTCCTTTTTGCCTTTTTATAACATGACTTTAACACTAAAGAAAAAAATCGTTGTCACTTTTCTACTTATTCCTCTGTCTATTTAAGACAATCTTATGCTTGCTTTTTTTATCTACTTATTTATGCAACATTTTACTATGTATTTAAATATTAAAGTTGCTGTCAGAGAACTGTTAACTTGTTTTTTAATATTGTGATTATGGGTAAGATGATGATGATGATGATGATAAGTTTAATAAAGAGAAATATATGAATATAATAAAATAAGTTTATTTTAAAATGCATGAGGGGTTAAATAAGCAAAGTTTTAAATAATAAATTGGCCAGATGAAAGGAATTATTATAATAAAAATTATTATAATAAATAAAAAATAGTTTGTAAAATTAGTTTAAAACTCAATCAGTTTTAAAAAGTTTTTGAGAAATTTTTATATAAAATTTTCTAGATTCGATTACCTAGTTACAAATTAAAAAATATTTTCTTTCGATTTAAATTAAACTAAAAAATTTGTTAAGTTTTTAAAATTTCTACTTACTATTTTTAAACAGAAAACTCCAATTATACCAATAATTAAATTATTTGTTAAAACACTCACTGAAAATAAATAGAGAAAAAATGAAAAAAATTATTAATTAATAGAATATAATTGATAATTTTATCATATTTTATATAAAATTATAAATACTTTTCACTCAAAAGCAAAAAAAAAAAAAAGTTTATATTAAAATTTTGTATTACTTAACTTAAACTTAAAAATGTTCTAAAATTTTTGCATGAAATCTTGCTTTTTGACTGCGTGAAGTATCAACTGGAGTTCTAGTCTTTGAACTCATTTTATTGTTCCAAAACGGAAAAAATTTCCAAAACGAAAAAAAATCGACGAAATTAAAAAATATCACCAAAACTGAAAAAATTGTCAAAACGGAATGCGGAAAAAATCTCAAAAAATGAAAAAATCGCTTAAACGAAAAAATCGCCAAAATAAAAAAACTAGCCAAAATGAAAAAATTGCCAAAATAAAAAAACGTCTAAACTGAAAAAAAAACGATATTAAAAAATCGCCAAAGTAAAAAAATTTCCAATATATAAAAAATCTTCTAAACGGAAATAATCGCCAAAATGAAGAAAAAATCTCCAAAATGAAGAAAAATCACCAAAATGAAGAAAAAGTCTCCAATAAAAAAATCGCCAAAATGAAAAAAAGTCATAAAAACAAAGAAGAATGCCAAAACGAAAATATAGCAAAAATAAAAAATCGCCAAAATAAAAAAAAACTAAAATGCCTAAAAATCGCCAAAACGACAAAATACTAAAACAAAAAAGAAAACCAAAACAGCAAAAACTAGAAAACTAAGTTAAGAAAAATGCCAACAACGTAAAAATCTCCAAAATTAAAAAAAGCTAAAATGAAAAAAGTTGCTAAAACGAAAATATCGCCAAAAAACACAAAAACAAAAAAAGTACTAAAACGAAAAAAAACCAAAACAGAAAAATATCGCCAAACGAAAAACGCAAAGATGAGAAAAAAATGCCAACAACGAAGAAAACTCCAAGATGAAAAAATCATCAAAATGGAGAAAAAACCGCAAAAAGAGAAAAAAAGCTAGAACCAAAAATCGCCTAAATAGAAAAATCGCCAAAACGAAAAAACGTTAAAATGAAAAAATCGCCAACATGAAAAAATGCCAATACGAAAAAAACAGAACAGAAAAAGATGATAAAACGAAGAAACGACAAAACAAAAAAAAAAAAAAAATACCAAAATAAAAAAATCGCCAAAATGAAAGATTAAATACAAAACGGTTTAAAGTTCGCTAATTAAAAAAAAAAAAAACGCCGAAAATGTCGAAAAATTTTTTTAAACGTTTGCCAGGGCCACTTTCTGTTGTACGTACGAACTTTTTTTTTTGATGAATTTTCTTGCTTTATAATGCGGTAAACCGAAGATTAATGCAAATTGAGTTTATGGAATCTGCACTCTTAAATTTTTCTCTAATTTTTGAGAAATCCTTGGCTTTAAAATATGTTGAAATATATGAGACGTATTGACACAACAAATGACACGAATAAACTGACAAAATTGAAGATCAAAATCACAGTACTCAGAATAGTGCCTGTGCATCCACTCGGAGACCTAGAGGTCCATTGTGAGTCCCTTCGTAAAGAATATAGAAAGAAATTGTAGAAGAAGTATAGAAAAGACCAGGAAGGAAAATGATAGAGAAAAACTGAGACCAAGAAAAGTATAGAAAAGAATAGAAAAATATGGAAAGAAAAGTGCTACCGCCCTAAATCGTTCGCTCTAAGCCAACGACCCCCTCTTAGCCAGCCTATTCTCATGACGAATCCTATTAATCTATCGAGATCTATTCTCGATATTCTGTCCAGTTCGTCAACGAATTGACTGCCTAACCATTTCTGCCTATTTAGTTGTAGACATGGACAGTGACATATGATATGTTCCACCGTCTCTAGCTCCTCATTATCTTCGCACATTCTGCAAAGACCGGAGGAACCTCTATCCCAATTCCCTATCATTCCCCCTATGGAACAATGACCTTCAGAATACCTATCATCCAAAATCATCCAAAAAAGTTAATATATCTAAAGACGGGGATTTCCCTTTTTTGGTTATAGACATTGTAATAAAATTTAAAAAAAGATAAAAGTCGCCAAAATAGTACCCGTTTTTCGTAAACTGTCGCAATTACAGAACCTGCAAGTTTAAAAATTAAGCCGTTGCGATAATGGATAGTCACGAATACCGAGCTTACACTATATTTAGAAATTATAAATAACTGCCATGTAAAAAATGATAGTTACGTTAAAATTAAATTAAAATCATTGCATGTATCTTTGAATTCAACAAAATTTTCAATTATTTACAATGATTTCTTAATTTCTTATTCTTAATATTGCACAACATTTGAAAAGAGGATTCAGGGGAAACTTAAGCGTTTAAATGAGTACCCTATATATTTATTGATGAAAAAAAAAATATATATATATATATATATATATATATATATATTTCCATATAAATATTTATATTAATTTCTAACTATTCACCCCATTTTATCTTTCCTTTTTACAAATTGATATCTGAACTAAATACATAGTTAGCAGTAGTAGTAGCAGCAGTAATTTTTCTACTTCTTGTCGTTTCTTTTTATTATTAAAACTCACTAAGTTTATTTTTCTTTTTTACATAATATACGTGGGAGGATCAATAAGTCCGTGACTTTTCGAACTTGCCTCGTAGTTATATGAAATGCAACACTATTCCCATCAAGTACCACCTGTTAATAGACTACTGTCAAATTTTGAGCAAGTGTCGTCATTTACTTTGCGTAAAAAATAAGATTTTTCGAGGTCCTTAAAATAGGCTTTTGTTTGGTCAATAATTTCATCGTTGGAGCTGAATCTCTTTCCACTGAATCATTTCTTTAGGTTTGGAAATAGGAAGTAGTCACTAGGGGCTAAATCCGGAGAATATGGCGGATGAGATACCAATTCGTAGCCCAAGTCATAGAGTTTTGCCATTGAGACTGCACAAGTGTGCACCCGTGCATTAGCTTGATGAAAAAGAACTTTTTTCTTGGCCATATGGAATCGTTTTCTTTTTAAATCCTCATTAAATCGGTGTAATAAGTTGGCATAATATTCGCCGTTTATTGTTTTTCCCTCTTGAAGATAATCGATGTGGATTATCCCGCGTGCATCCCAAAAAACTTTAGCCATCTCCTTTTTGGCCGATAAACTTACCTTGGCCTTCTCCGGAGCAGGTTCACCCGGAGAAACCCATTGTTTAGACTGCTGCTTGGTCTCAATGGATCCATGTTTCATCCACAGTTACAAAACGCCACAAAAACTCATTCGGATTGCGGTTAATCAACTCCAAACAATCCTTTGAAGTTGTCACACGTTTCAATTGAGAGCAAACGCGGCACCCATTTTGCAGACAACTTTCTTAAACCCAGCTGATCATTTAAAATCGACACCAAACTGCCATATGAAATGCCTATGGCATCAACAATCTCACGCACTTTTACTCTTCGGTCGGCCAACACCATATCGCGGATTTTTTCGACATTTTCGGGTGTACTGACCTCAATTGGCCGTCCAGAACGTTCAGCGTTATTTGTACTTGTACGACCACAACGAAAGTCAGTAAACCACTTTTTTACCATTGAAATCGATGGTGCAGTCACTATAGTATTTATCGAGCTTTTCCTTGGTCTGACTGACGGTTTTTTTTCGCGTCTTTTGTAGTTGTGCGACCACAACGAAAGTTGGTAAACCACTTTTTTACCATTGAAATCGATGGTGCAGAGTCATCATAGTATTTATCGAGCTTTTCCTTGGTTTGATTGACGGTTTTTTTTCGCAAAAAATAATATTTAATGAGCACTCGAAATTCACTTTTTTCCATTTTTAGAAAAAATACACGAGATTGTATGTTTTGAACAGCTGTTAAACGCAAAGTAAATGACGACACTTGCTCAGAATTTGACAGTAATCTATTAACAGGTGTTACTTGATGGCAATAGTGTTGCACAAGTCACGGACTTATTGATCCGCCCTCGTAAAATACTTATCAATAGTGCAGCACATTCTCTGCTATTAAATGAAAATGCCAATGTCTACATTTTTTTCTTTTTTTTTGGTATTTTATGGGCTTTATCTTCTGAAATGAAATGCAAAGATAAAAAATGTAAAATATTTTCTTTAAAAAGGAATAAATTTGCAAAGAAAATAACAACTGATGGGTCATAAATTAAAAAGAGAAAATGTTAAAGGAAAAAATTATGCCAGAGACAAGATGTTTAAATAATTGATATAAATTATAAACAATTAATTGAAAACAAAATTGTATTTGAAGTAGATATAGTGAGGACCAAAATTCTGGGAATTTTGAACCACATAGTTATTAATAATAACATTTTGAAATGTAAAAGTAGTATAAGAAAATAAAAAATACATAGGCGTTTTATTGGTCGGGAGATTAAATCTAGCTTGTAACTAGATATGTAACTCTTTTCATTTCAGATATTCCGGAGGTCGATGGGATCTTAAATGGCCATGCTAGCCATTTAAGAGTTAACTATAAGAAAACGCAGCAGACAGAAGTAGCCGTAGAAAGCAGCCGGGAATAACGGAGGTAGAAGCGAGAAACACAACAGCTTGTGCGTTAGCTATGACAATGTAGGCCTTTATGTCTTCACTCGGCTTTTCTGCCTGCTGCTTTCTACTGCTAGGTTAGGTGGTAAGGTTATTAGGGCAGCTGTCCAGAGACAGCACACATGGATCCAATTTTGTCCCGTTGTGAAATCCTGACGGATCATGTATTTCTACCACACATGTCCATTCCAACGTTCGAAGCGAACCAACCCAACGCTTGTATGAAAGAACTGATACATCTGACAACGATATCAGAGAGATCTGACAACACATGCATAAACGAACTTTCAAAATTGGAAGTCCTAATCCCGGCAAGAGTGGGACAGTGACATAAAAGATGTTCCACCGTCTTCTCCTCTTCCTCATCCCGAAAGCTTCTACAAAAGTCGTTAAAAGGGAGCCCTAGTCTCCTAGCATGCGCACCAGCAATCCAGTGCCCTGTGACCACGGCTACCAGAGTTCTTAGCCGATGCCGATGGTGAAGTTAGATCGACATTCATCATAATGGGGCCATATTTGCCTCGAGGTTGAACTTGTGGATTCATTTGTCCATCTATCTTGTGCAATCCTCGATAAGCTCCGCAGAATTATTGATTTGCAGACCGAAAGCGATACTCCAACCAGTTGATCCGTTTCTTCACCTCGAAAAAGGGATCCATCTCTGGCTAGTGCATCCGCAATCAAATTACCAGAGGTTCCTGAATGACCCCTAATCCAGAGCAGCTCCAGGTTAGAATGTCTCGCCAATCTGGATGTCGAGAGCATTTTGATCGCGACCTGACTGTCTGTAAAGATTTGGATATCCGCTCCGAATATCCTATAGTACATTAACCAGTTCGCCGCCCTCATTACGGCCGAGATCTCTGCTTGAAGAATGCTGCAGTGAACTGGCAATTTAAAGAAAATGTTTTTCCTATAAGCGGGAATATAAACAACCCCCCCCCCTCCACAAACCCATCAGCAGATTTGGACCCATCAGTATAAACCTCAGCTGAACCAGCCCTTAATTCTGGGTAGTTGAGATTGATACAGAGAAGTCTCTGCCAGGAAAGGGTATGGGGATACAATAATCGATATTGCTAGGAATGCTATTAAGGAATCCCAGAATGGTCACATGGCCGAAACTGTTATAGTTCCATACACCTATAGTCTCGAGCCTTGTCGCCGTCATAATGGGGATCTGTTTGGCCATAAGATCCACCGGTAACAAGTTCATTGGAACAAATAAGGCTTTCGATGGAATTGTACGAAGCGCTCCTGTTATGAGTGGCGCTGAACTACGCAGAATTCTATCAAAGATTCTACTGCTACTTCTGTCTATTTATATGTACCCCCTCGACCTCCGGAACACTTTGTTTCATCCTCATACCCCATCGATTGATGAAGATAAATAGAAATTAAATATAGTACCATGGATTAGGATTTATTTCTTTTTAATTTTTTTGTTTTTAATTTTTGTCTTGAAAAACTAATTAACCTAAAAATCTGAGATATATAGTTTTTAATATGACTTACAACAGGTATTTATTTCAAATTGTTTAAATTTTGAAAGATGCCTTATACTTTAATATTATTTTATTATGTTGTTAAATAATTATAATTTATAATGTTGTTTAATATTCTTTATAAGTATTCAGTGCTTTTTTCCTATAATTTAAGTTTTTAAAAAAATTCCCCGAAAATTTAATTTTACATTCCCGTTTTCTGGGAAAAGAAATATCACGGGAAGCCCCAAACTCTATTGCGAATACAAAAAAAAAAATACTACAAAATGTATATACATATGTTTGTATGTAAATACATACTTATACAAAAAAAAAAAAATAAAAAAAAACAACAACAACACTGTCATTGCAATACTTCTATTTCCAACTAAAAAATGTCCAAACATACATCAAAAATAATTGCATGTATGTATGTATGCATGTATAAACAATCAACAACTACTGCATGCTTATACAAAAAACAACAACACTGAAAGTGTGTGTATATTTTATATATACACACATTTTCGTATATATTTTATATACGTTTGTGTGTGTATATTTTTAATAATTTTTTTTTTTCAGATTTTCCCCTATAACTCGGTTGTTTATGGACCGATATGGTTAATATAAAAAATCGAAATTTTGTGAAAATAGTTATGACCGATCTATATAAAGGTGAAATTCGTAGCTTAAACAAGAGCTTCAAAAAGTCAAAAATGCATTTTGCCCGATATCTCGGTTGTTATTAGAGCTATTCAGTTAATTTTTTCAGCATAAAAATTTAGAAAAAAAATTTAAATCTTCTTTTCAAAAACGAAGTTGCTAGCTTATATAAAGGCTTATTGAAATATCTCCGCCGATCTTGCTGAATTTCAAAATTCTCGAAAGGAGTTCCGATTGTTTGATATATATTATATTTTGCAGTTATCGGTGGGCTTAATAAACGCCATTTCAACCGACAAACGGATGGATGGATTCAAAAAATATAAAGATTTTTGCTATCCGATGAAAATTATGGAAGTTACTAAGAGAATGATAAATATATATATATATATATATATATATATATATATATATATATATATATATATATTATTTATTTATTCATTTATTTATTTAATCATTTATTGATTTATTTATTCATTCATTTATTTATTTATCTATTTATTTATTTGTTTATTTATTAGTATACATATATATATATATATATATATATATATATTAATTTTATATATTAATTTTAACCGAGTAGATTAAATAACACTATCAGCCTGTTGTCTTGATTCCCATCAGAGTCTCTGGTGGGAACTGAACTCACAGCCCCCAGATAGATAGACTCACTACCAACTAGCGGGACATCTAGTCAAAAAATAATAAAAATTGTTTTTAAGGATTTTTAAATAATTTTTTTCTTTAGTTTATTAAATTTTCCTTATTAAAAACAATTTAGTTTTATTTTCTTTATATCAATTGCTGTTTAATTCTTTATAAATTTCATTTAAAATAAATCTTTATATATTAGTTTTAAATTAAACCCCTTTTCCAGTCTTTTAGCCTTAACTTAATTCAGGAAAAGGAAACAAATGTCACCTTAATTTATCTCCTCTTCAATTGAGGGCCAAACTTTTGTTATTGTTCTTTATTTACATTAGGGTTCGCAATTTTGAGGACTTTTTGATTTCGCGGGACAACGGGAACAATTTTTCGACTTCTGGGGATTTCCGGATTAAAAACTATAATTATCACTACACTCATTAGTTGAACAATTGACACCCAAATAGTATATGAATGACTGTACTGAGACAGGGAATTTTGATCAATTGCTTAAATTACTGATTAATAAACTTGAATGAATTGTGAAATATTATAGCCGTGAGAGGGTTTTTTTGGACATCAACACAATATTAAGCAATATTGCTATTCTTATTTAAAAGGTATATACTATAAAACAATGACGTATTTGCGACAGAAAATAGTTATATCAGAAATTACATAACAAAATATTTACGCAGACATTAATATTATTCAAACAATTTTCGTAAATATCTTTAAAATTTTAATTTATTAAAAATTCTCTAAAAAATTTAGAATTTAATAATCTTAAAAGTATTGACTGATGGTTTTGAAAAAAAAACCCTTCGGGGTCGGTATTACATTATATGTAGCTTCAAAGCTATGGTCCATTATTGTACGAAAATAAGCACTTAAACGTGCCTAAAATTATCAAAGGGGATATCATATGTATATAATAAAGCGTGATCAATTTCGAGGTTCGGTGAGTACATAATTTCACGTTTTGGGCCGGTCGATTGGCCACCAAGATCGTGTGATATCACACCGTTAGACTTTTTCCTGTGGAGATATGTAAAGTCTAAAGTTTATGCGGACAAACCCGCTTCGATTCAGGCCTTAGAGGAAAACATCACGCGTATCATTCGCCAGTTACCGGTCAAAATGCTCGAACGAGTCATCGAAAATTGGACTCAACGGATGGACCATCTTCGACGTAGCAACGGCCAACATTTGATAGACATAATCTTCAAAAAATAAATGTTAAAGAATGTTCTCTCAAATGATAAACATTCCCCATTAAATTTAAATTTTCTGTTTTTTTTTTCCTTTAAAAAAGTACGGAACCTCGAAATGGATCACGCTTTATAAGTATAAATCAGAGTGACAAATCCATAATTTACCATAGCTCCCATATACGCCCACTTTTGGGAATCTCTCTAAATTACATAAATTCATATAAATGTTAATATTAACGTAATATTCTGTATTCGTATGTTTTATTTTACACTTAGTAAAAGTTTCGATCCACAATTGTCCACATGTCTAATGTAAGACCCCTCCACGAATTGGATGGACATACACAATGGTGTGGGGTATCATATGGTCGGCTAGACCGACTATATCTTTCTTACTTGTTGTTTTTATAATTTTTATTATAACTAAATAAATAAAATAAACGAAATAAAAAATTTGATGAAATCGGAAGACAATTAAGAATTTTGTCTTTAATGTTGTTTATACAAACTAATCTATATATATATAAAATTCTTGTGAAATAGGGCAAGAGGGGTAAAACCACTATGTCTTCTTGACTAATCAACCGGTTTTCTTAGAATTCGGCAGACAGACACTGTAACATCTGAAAGGAACTTAGAGATATAAATTTTTTGGCGTTTAGAGCGTAAAATAGGGCAAAACGGGTAAAAGTTTACCCTACCCATGTCTTCTAAACTAAACTAAAGGATATAAATTTTAACATTTAGGGCGTATAATAAAGCAAAAGGGGTAAAAGCACCCCCTTTCTATACCTTCTTAATTAATTAACCGATTCTCTTGAAAATTTTATGTATTTTTTTTTTTTGACAATTTTTTTTCGTAATTCTTTTTATTTGCCATCAAAAAATAACAATAATCATACATTTGCACAATCCTAACATCACTCTCTCATATTTTTAATTTTTGTAGGAACAATATCCAAATAATAAATCAGTAAGCACATAAATTTTGTATAATTGTCTGTGTGTATTACAGTGAATAATGTCAGGAAGACGCAAGGGAGCAAATTTGTCAGCACGAGCATACGAACAAGCCCAACAAAATAATAAACACGTGCGTGGTAGCATGGCGGTATTGCGTGAATTTCAAACACAAGAGGCACGAGCTGAACGGAATCAACAATGAGTATTGTTTCTTTTTTTTTCCATCGCCAATCATGAAAAATTGCAAATTTTCCGGGAATCACGGGATGGGAAATCCCAGGTTGCATTCCCTGATTAAATACAACATTTCTACTCTTCCCCTCTGTTGTTAACTCTTGTTCTCTAAGTAAATTGTAAAAACCTCTCATACACTGTCTTTAACCGCCATTTTTATTTATTATTAATATTGTTATTAAATGAAATCTGCCAAACTGTCAAAAATAATAACATGGGTTTTAAATATTGATTAAGCTTAACAGAAAATATTAGATTAAGATTTATGGATTTTTATATTTTTTATAATTTAAATTAAAAATAAATTTATAATACTAAAGAAAGAATCTTTAAATGAAAATATAAATGATTTATTAAAACTTTTACTTTTTACTTTTAAAACTTGTTTCCAATTTCCCAGCCTTATATTTACTTCTAAGTATATTAAGTGCATTAATGACGTTTCTTTTACATTCTTTTATTAATAAATAATTAATTTTTATTACTGTCAGTGTTTCAATGTTTTTACAAGTATTTTTCTTTAGCCTTTAATGCAAACAAAACATGCCATTTTCTTGTTTCAAAAATTTTAAGGTTTAAATGTAAAATGTATAGATTAATAACTAGATATTTGTGTGAGAGAAAAAAACCTGAATCAATTGTTAAAAACCTAATTCATGCAACAACAAAATACATGTAGTCACATATATTTTGTTTTTGTGTTTTGATAAAAATGAGTAATTTTTTTTTTTTAAATTTAGTTCAAAGTGCCTCTCACATATACTTCTAGTTATATTCTATGGTAAAATGTATGTATATATGTCAGTTTATTTATTTACGTCATTCACTTTGGTATCTAATTTCAATTCTATTTTTGCGTAAATTGCAGAAAATTGTTTATTATTTTTTTTTTTCTTTGTAATAATAAAATTATTAATTGCTTTTGTTACAGTTCATTAAAATTTTATAGTTTTGTGTGAAGTTTTTGAAGAGCAAAAAAGTATGAAAAGGGATTTCAGTGAAATTTTTTTATTTTGAAATATTTATGTAAGTAGAAATTTATTTTTCGTTTTTCGTTCTCAGAAATAGAAAGAAAAACATTTTAATTTATAATAATCTTGTAAATTTCTTTAGTTCAGCCTTTGATATTATTTGTAAAAACTTTTTAATATTTTTCGAGCTAGAGGCTAAAAGGTTATGATTTATAATGCCAATATTTCGTCCTAAATTAGTTAATATAAATATTAAAATGTCATAACATTTAACATATACAAAACAATTAACAGTCCTGACCAAGAAACAAAGACGTTTGAGACAAAAAGGAATGAAATAGGTTAGGTTAAAAAGGGCGGCGTCCTCACGCCTCCATCCAGAGACTAATTGATCCATTATGATCCCTTTATAAATGCCAAGAAAGGCTAAGAGAAAAAGAGAGACTTTAGTAAGATAAGGCAATAGAATAATAAAAGAAAGGAAAAATGTGGAACCTAAGACCCATTAATCAATAACGACTATACCCGTTACGAACTCTATAAGGTTACTAAGTCCTTTGAACGTAACCTCCTCTAGTTCGTGTAGCATGTACCAAACCACTTCAGTCTACTACGCTGAAGCCCTACACAACGACAGAATATATGCTCTACTCTCTCTAGCTCCTCCACATCATCGCACGTCCTACAAAAATCTGACGTGCCAATGTCCCACTTACTAGTCATATTTCCTACTGCGAAGTAACCAGTAATGATACCCATGGAATGAAATAACTGGACACACAAATATTGATAAAGATTTTTGTTTAGGATATTACGTTTTTGTATTAAGGACAATTAGTATTTTATATTTAACGATAAATTTTACAGACAGAAGAAGGTTTTACCTTTTTCAGACTTAGGCTCACCTATTGTGGCAGATATTGTTATGAAGAGCTTGTTAGACGAATCCATGCAGAGACTTGTCGAAAAACCAAAAATTTTTTGACCAAATACAAGTACGATTTGTTTTGTATCGCAAGGAAAAGTGCAATAGATAATATAATGACCACAATAATTTTAAATTTACAATTGAGAAGGAACGGGACCATAGGCTTCCATATCTGTATACCGTAGTAACTAGAGAGGACAGTAATCTTAAGATTGGTATATGAAACCCACTACTTCGGGAAGGATCATAAATGATCATTCCAAACACCCGAAGAGGATAATCTTTAACGCTGCTAATAATTTTAGTAAGAGAGTTCATCTTCAGTTATTTGAATCTAAACGTTGTTTAGGTCTGAAGCTGTCGCAGGGATCTCCGTTATAGGGAGACTGCCAGGAAAATACGCTTCCATTAAGACGTCTAAGGTCTCATGGACAGCTGTCACAAGGTGTCTGAATGTAACTTGTCAAGAAGGTGAGGAAGCAAGGATTTTGCGTAAGCGACTAATCTCGGAATTTTAACTTTGACCTCTTGCTATTAAGAAACGGTAAGCCTCATTATTACAAAAATTTATGGACATAAAATTTAAAGTCTCTAGATAACAAATCTGCATATATTTTCTTCCACTAACTGAATTGAACTTTTTGCCAAAAATTCGAACTTCTAACCCAGAGTTCTGAAGACTTATTGAGACTAATGGTTCAGTTCTCTTTGGTATTTCACTACAAGAAGCGCGGCTAATCTGAAATGAATGAACCAGAAGTAGAAAGATCTGGGTGAGAAATGTTTTCCATATTTTCAATCTGTCATTGTATTCCCCAATGATGGCAATGGTTTTAATTCTTCTTTAAAAAAATGTAAATGTTAGAACTGTTTCTTTTTCCCTTATGACAATGAAAACTGCTGCTGAAATCGTTGTTGGAATTCTAATCTTAATATTCATTTTAATTTTATTTTCACTCCAAATTGTAATCATTTATATAATTTTCAACACCAAAGAGCATAAATAATTTTCAAGGCTTTTAAACATAATACATTCAACGAACATTTCATTTCACCTGATTAGAATTTTCCCTAAAGACAAAAAACCAAAGCCAGACTAAAGCTTTTGTAAAATTCATGTCATTTAAATAGCCAAATCTAGTTAAACCAACCAACCAAACTCATTAAAAGGAACAAAGAAAATTGTAATACATTGAACAATGGAGCAGAATCGAAATTTTTTGGAAATAAATCTGTAACTTTTAACTTGGAGTCTATAGTTTTTCTGACATTTGGAATTAAAGTAAATTTTTTGTTTTTTAGAGAAACAACAAATATTGTATCTGTAACAAAATCTTTGTTAGTTAAGATATCTTATTGGGCATACCGCTGTCATCTTGCAGATCAATGATACTGCATTACTTGTCGAGAATAGCTCAACAAAGATGGACAAACGATGTCAGCTACGAACACTTGTAGTCACTATTACTGGTTTGCTGATGCGCACGCTGGAAGACTAGGACTCCCTTTTAACGACTATTGAAGAAATTGCTTTAACGAGGAGGAGGAAGAGACATTAGAACATTTTCTCTGTCACTGCTCTGCTCTTGCGAATATAAGGACTGCTGAATATGCTCTCTGCATCTCTGAAATTAATGTTAGATGATCCATCGGGGTAACACAATGGGACCTATAGGGCCCAATTATGAAGTGTAAAAAATAATCCCACAATTCGCAATAAAAACATCAAAAATTCCAAAATTTTATTTTTTGAATTTTGCCCATTTAGTCCACATTTGTTGCAGGGCTGCAAAACTACGCTGGTAAACTTTTTGTAACACATTTCCAAAACTGCATTCCTTTTATAGATTCCTGCTTTGCTATTTTAGAACATATAGGCTAAAGCAAAATTCGTTACAAAATAAGTAAAATTTGGTGGGTTCTGTACCTAATTCTATTGGGATATTCGGCTCGTTTTTAATTTTGTAATCATCTTCGTAAAGATAACTTTCAGAAAAGTATAAAATCATTTTATATTCTTAAGAAAAATTTTGTTTTAGAAGAAAAAGAGTGTTAAAGAGTGTTAAAAAAATCAAGTTAAATCGGTTGGAAATTTTAGGCCGTTTGCGGGAAAATTTAGAGTAAAATCAGGCAAAATTGAAACAGTTGAAATTTCAAACCAAAATAACTCGAAAACTGCAGGAGATAAAAATTTTTCGATGTCAAAGGTACCCTACTTTGAGCCTGTTTAGCTCGGCTCCTGAAGGTACTGTGGGACCCCGCTTCCAAACTGAAAATTTTACTCTCCTCTGCTATGCCTATATCAAATTTTATGTAAATCCAACCAACCGGTTGGAAGTTACAGATTTATTTTCAAAAATTTTCAATTTCACCCCACTGTGCAACGCTTTGGTAATAAAAACGCACACGCAATCATTAACATTTTCTAGAACTATTTCATAAATGGTAACAGAAAAAATTATAATAATATTAAAGAAAATAACCGTGAAAAATGAAACTTATTGACTTTATAAAAGAAAAGCATGTTAAAGTGCTATATTCAGCTAAGCCGAATCTTATATACCCTTCAAACGTGTTGAGATGTGTTATATAAAAATGAAATACATTATATTGGATGTAATTACAAATATATTTACCTATACTATATATATCTATGTAAACAGTGCTTCTTTATGTGCTAATACGTTCTTCGAATTTTAGCGACCAATACAATTATAAGTTGTTAACATATTTTACATTTCAAAAATAAAATCATTTTATATATTATTTAGTAGCTCCGCAAAAGTATCTCTATTTCCTGCTTCGCTCAGAAGTCCGCCCATATCTCTAATACTAGTCCTTACTTCAATATTATAAATCCATGTTGTTTCTTTACTCCCTCTAGCAGATTTTTCCTTAATAAACGCTCGTGTTATCGATTGTAACAGCTTATATTTTAGGTTTTTCATAAAATGTCCCAGATATGATGATGTCTCTCTTTTTTTATGACGGTAAATAGTTCTCTTTCGCAGTGCATTTTTCTCAAAACTTCAGTATTTGATATATGGTCGATCCAGGATATTTTGAGTATTCATCTATAAACCCACATTTCAAAGGCCTCCAATCTTTTTGTGTTTGATGATTTAAAGGTCCCTATTTCCACCGCATGTAATAAAATTGACCATACACCTCAAAAATGCGATTTGGCATCGACTTGTATAATGACTCTAAGTAATTTGGCGAAATTGAACTCCAGGTTTCCGTTATTGCATCCTTTAAGGATTCTATCGTCTCAAATTGTTTTCCTACTTCATAAATTTTTCTTGTAAGCCAACCCCAGGAAATTTTCCATTCAGGTCTGGTGAATATGGGGGCCAATCCAAAAGTTGAACACCTTGTTGATTAATCCATTGTTTTACTGCTCTGGCGGTATGAATCGGAGCGTTGTCGTGTTGGTATGTCCAAGGTATGGGACCAAAGAAATCATTAAATTTTGGCAATGCTTCCTCCAGAATGTTTTTGTAAATCCATAATACGAAATGGCACCCCATACCATTATTCCGCCCTCTCAGCAGTGTCTGCGGCTCAAAAAGAATTCCTCCTGATTTAGGTCATGGAAGTAATAGTTATACCCGTCGGGACCATCAATATTAAACTTTTTTTCATCGGAAAATACAACTTTAAACCATTTGTCGGACCATGTCATTGTATTTTTGGCAAACTGTAGACGTTGTGATTTGCGTTTTTCATTAAGTAGTGTTTTTTTTTTTTTTTTTGCAGTTTTCGTCGGACTATATATGGGCACGACTTTAAAATACGGTGCACTGTTCTTAGACTAGCGCTGACTCCACTTTTTTACGTATTTTTGATACCGACATGGTAGAATTTGATGCAATTTTAAAAATTTTTCGTATTTCTTTTGTATTTTTTTTGTAGTTGTTGCCATTTTCTTCCGACCTTTCATGTTTTTCCATATCTATCCGTGTTATTTAAATAATTGTACACAACTGTCTTCCCTCTATTAATGTTTTTGGTTATTTGGACCGGATTCTGACCCTGACATTTAAAAATCAGAATTTTTTCTTTTTCAGAGTTATTAAGAGCCTTACCACGTTCCATTTTATATAAAAGCTATCAAATTAAAAATTCTCTAGCCGTTTATATTGAAAGAAATTCAAATCATAGCCTTCCTGATTAATATTAAAAGAATTCCTTATTCAAGTGACACACGAAATAGTACCACAGAAATACATGTCATTAAATAAATGCATAATTTTAGTATAACAAAATATGTATATTTTTTATTTCTTCAGGAAACTAAAGCCAACACTTTGAAATTTGGTTGCGCAAAAAATTATTTTTTTCTGAACTTTAGTTTAGGAGATATACTTAATTAAAGTTAAAAAAATGTGATTCCTTATTCAAGTGGCAGGCAGTGTATATATATATGTATTAATGAATCTTCATTTGGTTTCAAAATGAATATCGTGATTTGTAAGTATTTTTTTTTTTTTTTTTATTTAAAAAGGCATTTCGAGCCATTTCTATACGGCATCTTATTTTCCTTGAACAATCCCATTTTTCGTTGATTGTAATGCACTCTTTCGGTGCATGCGTTTCGGTAATTTTAAGCAAGTAATATTATGGTTATTTTTCTTGCTCACAATCATAAATTTTGTTTTTCGAATATTGATATTTAGATCGTATGCTTCACTGGATTTGAAAAAGTTATTAAGTAATAAATATTCTTTATTTGTTATTTCTTGAATGTTTAAATCAATTAATGCTTCAAATCTGAAAACCTCTGACACATATCAAATAATGTATTCCATCTAGTTTTGCAGTTTAAAATTAGTTTCAATTCCTCTCCTTTGTTGTCCTTTACATATTTATATAAAATCTCATTCTTTGTTCGCGACTTTCTGAATAATTTAGATAAGCAGTTTAATTTAATTTTTGTCTGTAAGATCAATTTTTCTTTCTCTTATATATAAAGAAAAGAAATCGAATGCTTGTTCATCATATGAAGACGTTAAATCATATTCACTTGTAAAAAACAATTAATATTGCAAGGTGTATCCCATGAGCGTAACAAAGTTGCTGTTTTGACGTAATAATTTTTTCCAATTTTTTGCATTATATGTATGATGTTAACTTCTCTTCTATATGTTGAATATAAAATGTAGCTGTAGCAGATTTTTTTTTTATTCTGACCAAACCAAGGTTAAAAAATTTGTCAGAGGAATATAGAATCATATTGATATGATGCGTTTATTTGCTATGGAAGTCCATTCGTCAAGTAAGACTGAATTTTATAACATTGGCTTTAATTTTGTTTATTTCTTACTTGGTATTGCCTTTACATTTTAAGAAATAATCCATAAATTTTGCTTTAATAATTACCTTTGATTTTGGAACATCAAAACCACGGGATAACAAACTTTTTCGAAGTTCAGTCGATGTAATAAACGCTGAAAAGGGAAACCCGTCAAGAGCAGTCATACGAGCGATACATGCGCCAAGAGAAACTTCTTTTAAGAATGTTTTTGGCTGGGTTTCTTCTCTGCCATTTTTGTCTAATTTTATGTTGTAGGTCTAAAAAATGTATTTTGTAATTTAAAAAAAAAAGTAAATAATGTTGCAAATATATTTTAGAACTTACCGTAATATGTATTATAAGGCCCTTCGTATAACCTCCATTAGTTTTTAAAACTTTTTTTACGAAATTTGCATTTTTGCCTTTGCAGCCCGGTGGCATCAATTAAAAAATAAAACCAGACAAAACTTTTGTTACCACTTTTTGTTTTGTGGTTTTCAAAACTCATTTTTAGTGTTTTAGACCAAATATAGATTAGCTTGTAAATTGTTTTAAATTTCGCACGTAAAATACTCGTAATTATAACGAAGTTGTACTTTTATTTATTATATTGCGACAGTTATAGTCACAGGGCGTTTCATATATTTTTAGAAATAACAAATTAGTGTTACCGTAGAGATTAATGATACCGTGTAGGTACGACAATAAAATCTTAATTTTCGGAAATTCCCGGGATTTCTTAATCCGGAAAAAATCCAGGATTTTCGGGATCGGGTTTGGCATTCCTACTTTCAATGCATTACATTTCCTTACGGTCTTTTCCAATGGATGTGAAAATTTCCATCAATTTATCATGTTTCACGTTATAAAAAGCTTTGTTTTTTTTTTGTACATTACAGCATTTTCAAGAATCAAGATTTTATAAAAAAATGAGGTGTAAGTTTGCTTATTCGTTTTTTTTTTTTTTTTTTTTTTTGTATTTGTGTATCAATCACATCTAAACTGCTTAACACACTGATAGCACCTGTTTCAGAGGTGGTTATAGGCTTTGTTAGATCTCGATTGAACATCACATCCACATTTTACGCCTACTTTTAAAAAAAATATATTTTTTTAATTTTACAGGGAATTAATGAAATTTGACGCACAGGTAGTGCTTGCACAGTAGAATGTTATAGATTATGTTGGATTTTGATCGGATGTCACGTCCATATTTACGCCCACTTTCTTAAAACTCTCAATAGGATAAACCTATTAGCTTAAAATAGATCGAAGCAGAGGCTGTAGTACCCGTCATATAAAGAAAATATTCATTATGGCCTATCTAAGCAACCGTTACAGTGAGGGCATTGATGAAATCATGAATGATGAAGTGAAAATAGAAAGGATAAGTCCAGGTGGGAGGTAGCACCCATACAAAGAATATATAAATTTTCTCTTCTAAAGGATTCTTACATTAAAAGTCCTAAAAAGTTTTAAAATTAATTTTCATATCAAATTTCGAATAGGATAGGTAGGTCAAGGGAGAGTAGTAGCTCCCTTATAAAGTAAATTTTAGTTATCGCATCAAATAGGAAGTCTAGTAAATAATAAATTTAATAATTTGGAATTTCATAAAAATTCGCACATATTTAAGGAAGATATAATTAATTCGGTCAGAACAAATATTTTATAAATGTAAAACAATATTAAATTAAAAAAGGCTGTGGAGGAAAATTTATGAACTGATTAGGCTGATTTCAAAAACCGAAATTAAAAAAAAATATATTTGTGATAGATTTATGCAAAGCTTATATAAGAGCTAATATTGGGTTTTGGCCTATAATTCGGTTAATTCTGGATCTACTTAGTTCATTTTTTCAACACAAAAATTCTTAAAATAATTTCCGATTTTTCTGTGAAAGAATAAAGTCTCTAGCTTACATATGTGCTTCAAAAAAGTTGATAAAACCAAATATACCTCAATTTATTGTTGTTTTTGTTGCTGTTTTTCAGTACCTATGAAAACAACAACTATAAGGGAAGTAGATATTAAAGAAATAATTTATGAACGGATTTGGTTGATTCAAAGAAACGTAATTCAAGAAATATACTTGTGATCGATCTATATAAAAACCAAGTCCGTAGCTTATATAGGGGCTTTAGAAAATTGAAAACCGGTTTAAAAAACCGGTTTTTCTTTAAATCTCTAAGCTAGTTTTGATTCGTTTTTTTTCGAGCTTTAATAGAAAAGTTCTGAAAAAAATGACTCATATTCATATATATCATAGATCTGTGTTATCGGGAGGCTTCACAAACGGCATTTAAACCATTTTTATAACATTTAAAACATTTAAAAAGCTCGGGTTTTTTACACATATCTCCGCTATTTATGAACCGATCTTGCTGAATTTCAATAGCAAAATTCTCGAAAGGATTTCCGATCGTTTGATATATATGTTATATATGACAGTTATCGGTGGGCTTCATAAATGCCATTTCAACCGACGAAAATAGATCCGGAAAATATAAACGACAAAAATTGCGGAAATTGTCAACGGAATGACAAACTTATATATACCCTTTACACCTGTGGTGAAGGGTATAAAAACAACAACACGAAATATTTCCTTCTAGAATTTTGCAGATATTAACATTCAGTCTTTATTATTCATTTGAAACTTAACACAAAAGTCCTTGTGGCTATAAAAATTGGAAAAAAGTAAAGAAAGAAAAACAAACATTTACACATTTAAAGAAAAATTCAACAGGTTTTTCATTAAGAAACTTTACTGTAATAATGTTTATAACTAAAAATGGTGACAAAGGAATAGTTAATGTTGTGTATGAATTTGAAACCATTTAAAAAATTTCTACAATTTTTATCTTTGTGTTTTCTGCTTTAATGAAGGCGAAATACAAGCGTGTGTTGTATTTAATGTGTAGAAAAATGTTGTTGCTATTGTAATTTGGGTATTGTATTATTTTGTATTCTGTAGAGTCATTTGATTAGCTTACATTTTAGTTAAACAAATACAGTGGGGAAGGAAAGTAGACGAACACTGAAAATCTATGTTAAAATTAAATAATATTTGTCTATAAAAGAATATTTAAAGAGCAACGTCGTTCCAATTTAAAAATTACAAAATTGCTTAAGTTTCTCTTAAAACCATCTTCGATTACGAGGGCGGATCAATAAGTCCGTGACTTTTCGAACTTCTCTCGTAGTTATATGAAATACAACACTATTCCCAAAAAGTACCACATGTCAATAGACTACTGTGAAATTTTGAGCAAGTTTCGTCATTTGAAATTCCTTTAACGAGGTGGTTAAAGATCACTTGCTGCAGGCACTGGCCAACGACATGTTTGGACGTATTCTCTAAGGATTTTCTCAGCAAATGCATCGCTAAGATTAGTAATGCATGGGAAGGCTTAAGCCTTAAGCTTATCCCAGCGGAGGAGTTCCCTATGAGACCGCGGGCAAAGGTTTGGTTACCAAAGTTGAGATGCGAGAACCAAAAAAAACTGGAGTGTCTGAAGCTAAGGAACCCCAGTATCACCATGAGTGACTGGACAGTCATCCGTACAGAAGATCATGGGGACAATAACAAGAGCATTATCTTCGCCATCTCAGAAAATAGCGCAGTTAGAGAAGGCGGGGCTAAAAATCTACTTTGGGGTTAGGGACGACAAGGTTAAGGTGTTCCGTCCCAAAGGTCCAGGAGCTGGCGAGGCAGATGAATTGAATGTAGCCAATAATCTGCTGACAGGCATGCAGCTAAATGAACCTACAAAAAACCGACGATGAAAATCGTGCAAATTAATCTGCAGCATTCAAAATGTGCTACAGACAATCTGAGGATTCTTTTTGGGGAAAATGACCTCGACATTGCTTTAGTCCAGGAACCCTGGGTTTCAAACTTCCAAGTCAAAGGGTTCCCGACTTCAACATATAAAACACTCTATATGTAAAAGATAAAGGTAGGCCAAGATCTTGTCTTATTACTAAGAAACACATAAATATATTTCTCTGCTCACAGTATAGCTCAGCAGACCTGACAGACGCAAGAGTCGAATTAGTGCGAAACAAGAGCTTCTTGATCGCCTCCAGCTATATGGCACCTGAAAATCCAGCCCCGCCAGACGAAGTGAAGGCGTTTCTAGCCTCTATAGAAGCTCAAGATGACATTATCCTTAGCTGTGATGCAAACTCAAGGCATACAATATGGGGTAGCACTGAAGTCAACGACAGAGGTGAATGTCTACTTGATTTCATTAATACTAACCACCTGACCACATTCGTTTTTCCGAACTCGGTAAACCGTACTGGATGGGAAGAGGTGCTAGATATTACACTTACAAAAATTTTTTTTAGTCAACTATATTAAAATTTTGATTGAATATAAAAATTTAATGATAAAACTGTAACAAATACATTATTATCATGAACACAATATTAACAATATTAATGAAAATTAAGAATGAGAACATAATATTGTTGCAGTTACAATGCCGTAACCGTGTTTTTTTTTTTTTTCTCTGCGTGTAATTCTCACTCATTAGTTGTTCTTTTAAGATAGCAATGGTAAGTTTTTAATAGCGAGAACTGTAGTATTTATTTGAATATTAGAATACTTAGTATGAGAGGTTTTTTTTTAATATTTCATCAAGTCATTTATAGGCTTAGATCCTAAAACTGAAACGAGACTCATTTAAGGGCTACAATGCTTATTCTGGAAGACACAAATCGCTGATCTCAAAGTCTTCTCTAATGAATCTTTAAATAGTTATTTGAATGTTTTAATAAAAAGCCGGAAAGATTTTAATAGCAGCTGTTTAAGGGATCATTTTGTGAGACTCAAATGTTGGCTTGCTAATGAGTGCTTTATGGATTATAATCTTGGGTTCTACAATGTCGCTTGACGACTACAATTTGGAGTTTAGAAAGTTTGGCTTCTTTTAGTAATCGCTTGAAAGATATAATTTAAAATCAGGAACTTTTAATGGTGACATTTAAAGGGATCGTTTGGCATGCTCAAGTGTTGGCTTTTTAAGAAATCATTTATAAGTAAAATCTTCAATCCACAAGGATCTATTTAAGGCTCAATAATATGTTGTTCAACGACTATAATCCTAAGTCTAGAAGAGTCAATTTATGATTCTTTAAGTAATTGTTTGAAAGGCTACAAATCTAAGTGTGCAAGGATTCAATCATAGCTCTTTAAAGAATCGTTCGGAATAGAATTAATCTTAATTTCAACACCCACTATTAACTTCCTACATCTTCAAGCTTTTCTCACAAATATTTTATATATTTCTATGTTATTTTTTTCTTTAGTTTCAACATGTATGTAATGTAGTTATATAACAAAAATGCTTTTGTTTTATTCTCTCTCACTCCCCAAAGTCTTTAGCTTTTTTGTCCTGATTAATATAAAGCTAAGAAAAGAACACAAAATAGAAATAATACTGTAAAAAGAAAAGTAAAATTAGGACTTATATAAAATTCTTATGAAAAGAAAAAAGAACAACGTGTTTGTATATTTCAACGTGATTATCGATTTTTTCTGAAACCAGAAGTTTTTAGCAAATTAAAAGAAGGAAAATTATTATAGAGTTTTTTCTTATATTTTAATAAACTTAAATAAAACTTGCTAATTACTCATGGAGAGTGGATGAATAGATGGAACGATGTTTGAATGTGAAGAATTACACTTCTAATTTAATAATAAGAAAATAATTGTTGACATGAAGAAAAAAAAATAGTAGCTACCCAGTAAAAATTTTTTGGTTTTCGGTAATGGCAACTACTTATTAAAGTAGTTTCTCGGTAATGAGGCGTCATTATTATTTGCCTACTCTACTCTACATAATACAGTGATATTGTAATCGCGTGGATGAGTTGGTTAGAGCGCTGCATTAACAATCAGAAGGTTGTTGGTTCAACCCCTTTCTGATGCTGTTAGTTTCTTATAAAAATAAACCTTTCCAATTAAATGATTTCTAGTCAATATTTTGGTTTGTAGTTAAAAAAAACCGAAAGTATTGTAAGTGTGTGGGGAAGGATAGGCGTGCTTCTACACTTTTTTTATTTTACTCCCTAAAGGTTAAAATGTATAGCCTTTAGTTCCTTCAAGGCTTGAAACTATAATCGGATAATTAATTAAAAAGATGCCCTAAATGTTGGAATTTCCAAAAAAAATTATATCTTTAAGTTCTTTTAACATATTACAGTCTCTGCATGCCAAATTTTAAGAAAACCGGCTGATTAATTAAGAAAGTATTGGAAGAGGGAGGTTTTACCCTTCTTGCCCTATTTCCCGTCCTAAATAATAAAAATTATATGCTATAGTTCCTTCCAGATGTTACACTATTTGCCTGCCAAATTTCAAAAAAAAACGGTTGATTAGTTAAGAAGTTATAGGGAGGGGAAGCTTTTACCCCTTGTGGCCTACTTCACGCCGATTTCACGCGATATGAAATCTACTTTATGACTCCTAAAACAATAATTCCGAGACTTCAACCCTGAGTTATTTGAAGGTTCGTTAAAACGTCGTTAAACAACTACCATAATAATTTTAAATGTATTTACTTAACCGCGGCTTTTCAAAATGTCGTCTATAGACCACAATCTTGTGACTTGAACATCTTAATCTCTATTATGGTTTAAAAATTATTTCATATCGGGACTTCAATTTTGAGTTTTCAAACGATTACTCTTGGCACGTTAAGGAGTCATTTGTAAACAATAATCCTAAGTTTGAAAAGCTTTAAAGATAGATTGTATAAAGTAATATAAATGCTTTAAAAGTAGCACTTTCAGATGTAGTTTGATAGCCACAATTCAGAGTTTTAAAGTCTTTAATCGGGGCTACAATCCTGACACAATCCTAACATTTAAAAAAATAATTTCGAGGGTTTTCTCAACTGTGAACCGTTTGAAGTCTCTAATCGTGTATCTTTAAGATGAAGTTTGATTGCAAAACTCTGTAAACGCGTCTTTATAAAATGCTCTTTCCAAGCCATAATCCTGAAACTTAAAGGCTACAATCGTGATTCTTAAAATAATCATTTCGAAGCTACAATCCTGGGACGCTTGAAGGCTATAATGCCTTCTGACGACCACAATACTGATTTCGAAAGTACTTAATAGTGACTTTTTGAAATGTCATTTAAAAGCCATAATCCTGAGACTTACAGGTTGCAATCGTAGGGAAGGGTTGCCCAGCTTGTGCATCCACTCGGAGACCTAAAGGTCCATTGCAATCGTAACTCTTAAAACAATAACTTCAGATTTCCATCCTGAAGCTTTTAAAGGCTCTAATCAGGTCTCTTTAAGATTTTTTTGATAACTACAATTTTTACTTCAAATATCTTTAATATTGTCTTTTGTCGTTTGTTTCGGAACTCTTAAAAAAAATTAATTTTGAGGCTTCAAGCTGAAATCTGTAAAGCTTTAATCGTGACTGCTGTAACGTTTGAAGGTTCTTGTCGTATATTTTTAAGATGTCCTTTGATGACTTAAATACTGTTTTCGAAAGTACTTAATATTGGCTTTTTAGAAAATAATTCAAAGGTCAAAATCCTGAGCCTTGAAGGCCGCAATCTCGAGTCTTAAAAAAAGAATTTCAAGGTAATAATTGGAGGCTTCAATTATGTCCCTTTAATATGTCAGTTGATGACTACAATACTAAGTCATAAAGTTTTTAAACACTGCTTTTTAGGAAGTCATTAAAAGGCCACTGCTTTTTAAGAAGTCGTTAAGGCCGCCATCGTGATTCTTAAGCAATAATTTCGAGGCTTTAAACTGGAGTCTGTATGGCCTCAATCCTGATTACTGTGTCGTTTGAAATCTTTAAAAGCCACAATTAAGATAACGTTTGAAAGCCTCAATCTTTAAGAGCAATCATGGCTCTTAAAACTGTTAATGCGAAACTTAAATCCTGAGTCTGCTGTTAGGTTTTAATAATGACTCTTTAAGTAATCATTTCAAAGATTCTATCAAGTTTCTTTAAATAGACATTTAAAGGCTTTACTCTTGTGTTTTTAAGAAGTCTTTCAAAACTTTTTAATAACTTTTTTTAATAACAATTTGAAAACTTTAATCGATACTTTTTAAGCAGTTATTGGGAAAACTTTAAATATACGTTTTTTAGCATTTAATATTTGTTAATTATTACAAAAAAATACCTTTATCCTTCTTTCATATATTCTGTTTATATTACGGACAAAGTTTTTCCCATCAAAATTAGTTTTACTTACAAGAATTCTTTACCTAAAGTTGTTGACATTTTAGCCTAAACAACAATGTTAAGTAACACAAAATAAAGTCCTACAAACTTTAAGTTTTTTTTTCATATAAAAATGTAATAGAATTCATATATAAATATTTAAACATTTTGAAAACTATGTGGGCTAAATAGCAACAAGAAAAAACAATTTAGAAAGATGCACATGTTACAAATTACACCAAAAGCAAAATACTTTTGGTAGTTTATAACAAAAAAAAAAAACATATTTATAAAATAAAGCTCTAAGAAACAGCTTAAAAATGTCTTTTTTTAATTTTTCATAATTCTCTATTTTTGTCTTTATCTCTAGAAAACCTGACAAATGTTGCACAGTGGTTCCAAAACACTTTTGTTTGCAAATAATTCTGTAACTTGTAATCCGTTAGATATCTCAGTAAAATTTGACATGGCCGGAGCTAAAGTATTTTCGAGTTGATTTGGAGGAGCACAAATCCCTATCGGATAAGGGTGGTATTGGGTCGACCTCCAAAGTTGGTTATCTCGGGTATGTCACTTTTTTTAAATCATCAAAATTTCATTTATGATTTTGTTGCAAAGCAATTTTAAACATAGATAGTCTTATAAATCTCTACAAAAAATACGCTTACCTGTGTATTTTTCGGCCTAAATATCTGTTAAACTTAAAGAGATAATCTACACATGTAAGCGTATTTTCCGTAGAGATTTACAAGGACTATCTATGTTTAAAATTTCTTTACAACAAAATCATAAATGAATTTTTAACGATTTAAAAAAAAAGTACATACCTGAGGTGACCAACTTTGGAGGTTCACCCACTACCTCCCTGATTCGCTAGGGATGTGTACTCCCCCAAAACAACTCAAAAACACTTCAGCACTGGCCATGTCAAATTTTATTAAAATATCTTTAACGGATCACAAGTTACATAATTATTTCCAAGAAAGAAAAAAAAAGAGTTTTGGAACCTCTGTGATATTATCATTATTCCCTTTCGTGTTATTTTAAATGTAGCCTTTAATTTAGTTAAGCTGTATAATATTTAAGCGTAATTTAATGGAACACCTTAAAGTATGCAACAATTTGTCATTTCCTTTATATTTTACTTTTTTTCCACAAACGGCTTCCTGTTTCAAAATGATTACTAAAATCCTGCAATGTATTTAAAAAGATATTACTCTCATACTATCTCAATATCTTTAGACTCATTCACACATTACACCCCCCAAACTAAAAGTAATAATAATAACATCATCAATCATTATGACAGAGGCAAAATAACAGACAAAATTCTACAGAACCACTCACCAACATACATTTTCATAACTATATATACCTTTTCTTTTAAAAAAACAAACCATGTGTCCTTTTAGGAGCATAAAAAATACAAATATGAAGTCCCTTCAAACTCCCACATATTAAAATCTCTCTCTCTCCATAGACCCTTTTTTGAAACACTCTAACGACCGAAACGTTTCATTTAAAAGAATTTCACAAAATAGTTGGAACAGAAAAAAATAAATTTTCCAAAGGATTTATTTTCTTTCATATTGAATTTATTGTTTTTGTTATTCCATGTTTTGAAGGGAAAATACAATAAAAATATGAAAATAAAAAAAGCAAAAAAAGAAGAATACAATTAACTTTAGCAAATAAATATAACAACAAACAAACTTTAAAGATAAATAAATTATATAAAGAAAGTTAGATAAGAATTGCCAAAAAAAATTCTTAGAGATAACATCGCAAATATTTTTAAATGGGGAATGAAATTTATAATTTAAGCAGGAACAAAATTAAACAGCACCAGGAAGTCGAAAGTAATACGATAAAAGTCTTAAAAGGATTGTTTGAAGAAGTCAAGATTGAAATCTTCAAACGAGTACTAAACGAACTGCGATTCTCGCCTTCAAATACGCCTACCTACTACGACTTAAAGAATTTTGTTTGAAGCCTTCAAGTGACTACTTAATGGTACATAATGGAAGGCTTTCAAGAACTTATTAATGATCCAGGATTAAAGCTTTTAAACGTCTACCTAAAGAGCCAAGATTGTAGCATTCCAGCCTTCATTGAAGCTTTCAGATGAATATTTAAAAAGCTACGATGAAAGCTTTCCTAAAGCAGAATTCAAGACTTGAAATAACTATCTTAATTAGGGCTCTCCAAACTGAACCCTCAAATGATTACCTAGAGAGCATGGATTAGACCTAAAAAGAGACAAGATTGAAAAAAGTTGAAATATGTTCTAAAAGACCCACGATTCTAGACTTTCTACAACTACTTAAAAAACAACATTTGAGGCCCTGAAATTACTTCTTAATGATACACAATTAAAGGCTTCCTAGAACTACCTAAAGTTCCAATAATAAAACTTTTAGACAACTATATAAAATGCCGAGATTGGCGACTTCTAGACTTAGGATTGAAGTCTTCAAGAGCCACGATTCTAGCCTTTCCACAACTACAACTACTGCCTCAAAGATTAAGTATTGAAGCCTTTAAATGACTACTTTGAGAGTCAAAGTAGAACCTTCATGAAAGCGACACGAATATAACTCTAGTATCTCCAAATTGTTGTGTTCAAATTACATTTGAGGATTAATGATTACTTTAAGAGTCGCATAACAGCTCTTCTGAATCAGAATTAAAGACTTCAAATAGCTACTACGACTAAGACCTTTCAAACTCAGGATTATGAACTTCAAACAACTCCTCAGACAACCTCGATTATAATCTCCCGGAATCAGAAGGGTAGCCTTCAAATGATTCGTTAGAGAGCGTACATAATCCAGAAATAGTATCCCCTATTGCCTCTGTGGTTGAATAATTCCCGACTCAAGATTGTAGTCTTCAAATGAGTAATTAGAGAATCTCTATTATAACTTTTCAGAGTCAAAATTGTAGCCTTCAAACGTCTACTTAGAGAGTATCATTAAAGCCTTCCAAATTCCTTCAAAATTATTGACCTCAAGTGGCTCTTTTCAAAGCCACAATTAAAGCTTTTCTGACTAAGGATTAAGGCGTTCAAATAACTGCTAAGAATCTTGGATTATAACTTTTCGGAATCAGGTAGAGCTTACAAAACCCAGAAGTAGTGTCTGCAAATGGCTTTTTAAAGAGCCACGATTAAAGCCTTCCAGACTCAGGACTATAACCTTTAAATGAATACTTAGGGAGCCTTAATTATAACTTTCCAGATTTCCTACTAGCATCTTTCAGACTGATGATCATTGCCTTTAAACGACTCCTTAAAGAGCCATGAACAAAATTCAAATTTTATATACTACAAACGTCTATTTAGAGACTCTCGAATAAAATCCTTCGAACCAGGATTATAACTTTCAAATTATTCCTCTAATAGCCGCAATGAAAGTTTATCTGAATCAAGATTAGAGACTTAAAATCACTACCACGATTAGGGTTTTCCAGATACAGGTTTAAGGTCTTCAAACGATTACTTAAAGATCATAGATTATAACTTTCCACAATCACAATGGAAGCCCTCAAATCATTCTTTAAAAAGCTTCTACTAAAGTCCAAAAGACTCAGGAGTAGAGTCTTCAAATCACTTCTTAAAGATCTAAAATTGGAACTTCCAGACTCAGGATTATAGCTTTGAAATCTCATCTCGATTAGAGCATTTCATACTCAGAATTGTAGCATCTAAATAAAGCACTTAAAGAACCTCAATTAGAGCTTCCAATATCAGAATTGTAGCCTTCAAATGATGTCTTTAAGAGTCACGATTAAAGCTTTTTAAAATCATGATTAGGGCCCTCAAAATTCATGATTGCGATCATCAAATGACTACGTAAAGGGCTTTGATTAGAATAGAAGCCTTTAAACGACTGCTTAAAAAGACATGATTTTAGCCTTCACAAGTACCGCCTCACAAATTTAAGATTGAGGCCTTTAAATAACTCTTTAAAAAGTTACCACTAGAACTTTTATATTCAGTATTATAGTATTTAAATGTCAGGAACAAAGCCATGATTAAAACTCAGATAACTCGAAATTATAGCCTTCAAACAACCACTTAGAGAGTCTCGATTAAAGCCTTTCAAAATAAGAATTATAGCCCTCAAATTACTCTTTTAACAGCATCGATGAACCTTTTCCTAATTCAGGATTGAAAACATTAAAATTACTACCAAAAATAGGGCCATTCAAATAACTACATAGAGAGAACTTTCCAGAATAAAAATGGTAGCCTCCAAATGACTGGTTAAATACCACGGCTTTAATCTTGCCGACTCAGAATTGTAGTCTACTAATGTTTTCTTAATTAGTCACCATTGGAGAACCTTCCATACCCAAGATTGTAATCATCAAATGCCTTTTTAAAAAGCCACTACTAGACCATTTTAGACTTAGTATTGTAGCTATTTGAAACATTTGCTTAATGGGCTATGATTACAGAATTTCATGCTCGGGATTTTAGTTATCAAAGAAATCCTTAAAAAGCCATGACATTAGCCTTTTGGATAAAGGGTTGTAGTTTACAAATGTCTTGTTAAATAGTCACCATTAGAGTCTTTCAAACTTAGGTTTGCGACCTTCAAAAGACTCATTAAAAACTCACGATTACAGCATTTAATCCTCAGAATTGTAGCTTATTCAAACAACTCCTTAAACAGCTAAGATTAGAGACTTTCATGCTCAAGATGATAGCAAATTTAAACAATCCCTCAATTATGCTTGAGGTATTTCATGCCCAAGATAGATCTGAAGTTGTAGTCTGAAGTTGTACTTAAAGAGTCACAACTTGATACTTCCATAATCAGCATTGTAGCCTTCAAAACGATGGTTTAAATAAGCACAGCTAGAGTTATTCAGACTTAGGAATGTAGTCAAAAGACTTCATAGAATATTATGATTAACATTTTTCAGAACAACGATTAAAATCTGGAGTACTCAGAGTTTCAGACTCAGACTTCAAACGTCTACAGGTCAACTATTAGAGCTTTCTAAATTCAGGATTGAGGCTTTCAAATGACTACCTAAAGAGCCAAAGCTAGAGCCATTATACTCAGGATTGTAGTAAACAAACGACATCTTAAAGGGGGTAAGATTAAAGCCTTGAACACCAAAGGTTGTATCCTTTAAATGGCTAAGTAAAAAGAGACTATGAGAACCTCTCGACTAAGGATTGCGGATAACAAATGACAGCTTAAAGACCTATGATTAAACTCTTGAAGGCTCATTATTATAGAGTTCAAATGGCTAGTAAATATTTCAAAACCAAATTTAAAAATTGTAGCCCTAAATCTACTAATTAAAGATTCACAATTAAAATCTTCTAGACTCTGGATTTAATCTAGAAATTACTACTTAAATGTCCTCTACTATAATCTTTTAGATTCTGAATTGCAGTCATTTTTTCGACTACTAAAAGAGCCTCCAATTGTTTTCTAAAAAATAATCTCTAGAAAAATCTAAAACTATAAAAAAACACAGATTGTTTCTACCCATCTTTTATTTTGCTATTCAAAAACCATAAAATAAAACTTTTTTAAATTTATTTATTTATGTATAATATTCTCTTTTCTTCTTTTCAAATATTCAATCATTGATTTAAGAAACCTCATCGGAAGCCTCAATTTATAATATTAAGTAATACCAAAATCAGGGTCAAACGTTTATGTTGTATAGCAGCATATATTTAAGTGTATTGCGAGTTATTTTTTCTGTTTATCTCTTAACGACACGGCGGGTAAGCAAAGCATCATCAAACACACACTATGACGTACTTTCAATAGTCAATAATGAAAAACACCAAAAACACTCAATAACAAATCAAAATAAATATAAAAAAAGACAAACAAAATAAGAAAAAAAGAAAGAACAGATAAGAAAAAAATTTAATTAATATTTAGTTTAACCCAAGCAACAATTTGATTTTCGGGGTGTGAAGTTAAAACAGAATAAAAACGTTGGAGTTTAAAGAAAGATGTAAAGAAAATTTAAAAAATAATAAATTATTTTAAAATGTTTGAGATAAATAACTCAAAGACTCATGAATAAATCATTTAAATGATTATGTAATGATTTTCGAATAAGAATTTTAAACGATTACTTCGAGACTTATTAAATTTCAAAATTAAATCAATATCAGCAACAAATAAGTTCTATAAAGTGAAAACTCAATTGTCTACATCTTGAAAGATCAGAAAATTTTTGTCAATAGTAATCGAAGCTATTTAAATATTTCTCTTAGATATTAATCAACTAAAAGTTGGACCAGCTAATTGATTTATTAAAAACTCCGGAAAATCATTGAAATAAAATTCATTGAAGAGCTAATCTACTAGTATTGATAGAAGCCTATAACTCTGACTCAATTTCAATTGTTCTTGGAGAAAAATAAATAAGAAATCAAGATCAACACATAATCTTATATGAGTAATGAAAGAACTCTTGAGCTAACTTAAATAAGTCTTGAGGTCAAGTCCAAAACATGATTGACGATCATATCGTTGAAACTTTGAAATTAGCTTAACTCTACGGCTTAAATCCGAAAAGGTTATGAAAATTCAATTTAGTTTTGTAGACCAAAACAGGCAATTTAATCCGGCAAACACCCAATATTATAATTGAAGGAAATTAAAACTTCACCCTCGACCTCTGAAGTATTTTTTCTTTATTTAACTGGTAAGCGAACAGTAGCAAAAAACTACTAAGATGTCATTAATGATCCTTGAGGTCCAATAATGAAAAACAGTTGAGAAATTTTGAATTGTCATAAAACCCAACAAATGTAAGTGTTTAGTTTTAAAGCCACAAAAATTAAGGAATTCTAAAACAAAATTAGGCTTAGAAGTTAAATTCTTGCAAAGAATCACCGATAACTGACGTATATGTATATATATAACGATCGGAAATCTTTTCGAGAATTTTGCTGTAACAAATCGATGCTAAAAGTCCTAAAATTGTCTGAAACAGATAAATAATTAACAGTTTGGTTTATTTGAAAAAAATTGCATATTTTTGGTTACCCTGGTAATAATTCCCTTCCGTTTTGGAGATTTTTTTCATATTATTTATTATTTCCAGTTTGAAAAATTATCTTTTTTTCTTTTTTTTTAGCATTTTTGCGTTTTGCTTTTTTTTTTTTTGTTTTGGCGGTTTTTTTCGTTTCGGCGATTTTTTCCGTTTTTGGCAATTTTTTTTCGTTTTGGCTATATTTTTTTTATTTTTTAGAGACTTTTCGTTTAGGCGATTTTTTTATTTTTATAGAGATTTTTTTATTTTGCGATTTATTTCGTTTTGGCTATGTTTTCCCGACAGCAAGACCGTTTCATAATTGGCAAGGTTATGTGTAAAAAACCGTTTTTTTTTTTTTTGTTTTTTAGACTTAAAAAGCAGCATTTGTGAAACCTCCCAAAAACATAGATGAAATATATATCAAAAGATCAGAAACCGGTTCAAAAATATTGGAGATATTTAAAAAGTCGGGTTTTCTAACCGGTTTCCGATTTTCTGAAGCCCCTATATAAGCTAGAAACTTAGTTTTTGCTGAACAAAATCGAAAAATTTTTTCTGAATTTTTCTGCTGAAGAAATGAATTCAGTCGGTCCATTAGTAAAGAGATATCGACCAAAACACATTTTTTAATAAGCTACGGACTTGGTTATTATATAGATCGATCACAAATATTATTCTTAAATTTCGGTTTTTTTGAATCAACCAAATCCGCTCATAAAAGAACCGAGTTATTGGTAAATCTGTTTTTTTATTTATTTAGTGTATGTTTCTCTTATAGTTGTTGTTTTTTTTTGGGTACTAAAAACAACAACAACAACAATAAAAGAATGCATATTGGGTTTTTTTCAACTTTTTAAAGCACCTCTGTAAGCTAGAGACTATTCTTTCACAGAAAAATTTGAAATATTTTTTTAAGAATTTTTGTGTTAAAAAAATTAACTAAGTAGATCCAGTATTAACCGAGTTATGGTCCAAACCCCTTTATTATCCTTTTTTAATTTAATATATGTTCTACACCGAAAAGATAATTATTTGCGAGCTTTAGTAAAATTCCAAAGTATTAAATTTGCTATTTACTAGCTTTTACCGGTGCGCTTCGCTACCCTATTTTATGCGATAAGTAATATCTATTTTATATGGGAGCTACTACTCTCCCTGGATCTATTCACCCTATTCGAAATTTCATAAAAAAGTTACTTTTAAAACTTTTTAAGACTTTCACTATAATAGTCCTTTAGATGAAAAAATTTATATTTTCTTTATATGGGTAAAGGTCGCCACGAAATTTGAGCTCTCACTGCAATAGTTCCTTCTATATGCCATAATGAAAATTTCACTAATAACAAATTATGTAAAAATTATATTGAGTGCCAGATGTGGGACACATTTCTTTTAAATGTAAAATATGCAGAATTATGCTGTTTTGTGTAATAAATGCAATATTATATTCTTAAGTATAAAATATGCAGAAATATGCCACTAAAATTGCTGAAATATACTCTAAGATAAGGATTTTCTATGAAAGTATGACAAAATATGCTGCTAATCCCAAAAGATAAAAAAAATATACCATCAGGACTAAAGTATGCAAAAATATGCTGCAACAAATCGATGCCAAAAGTCTTAAAATTGTCTGAAACAGATAAATAATTAACAGTTTGGTTCATTTGAAAAAAAAAATTGCAAATTTTTGGTTGCCCTAATAATAATTCACTTCCGTTTTGGAGATTTTTTCATATTATTTATTATTTCCAGTTTGAATTTTTTTTTTTTTTTTTGTTTCAGCATTTTTGAGTTTTGGTTTTTTTCGTTTCGGCAATTTTTTCCGTTTTTGGCAATTTTTTTCGTTTTGGCGATATTTTTTTTTATTTTTAGACTTTTCGTTTTGGCGATTTTTTTTATATTTTAGAGATTTTTTCTATTTGGCGATTTTTTCCCGTTATACTATTAGAACTAAAATATGCTGTAAAATATCTATGCCAAAATTCTTAAAATTGTCTGAAATAAATAAATGATAAATAATTAACAGTTTGGTTCATTTGCATATTTTTGCGTTTTTATTGTTGGAAAGTTTTAATTATCTATAGAATTGAATTAATGAAATTTTTAGTTGATTTAAGGCAAAGATTCAATCATAATTCTAATTAATTTGATTAAAAAAAAAATTAATTGAAATTTTAACCAAAATTAATTATTCTCAGTTAATAAATATTATGATTTTGGTGATTAGAGCAAAATCAATTAAAAATTTAATTAATATAAACAATTCCGTAATTAAAATCTATTTTTATTTAATTTAATTTTTGTTTTTTTTGTGAAGTTAAAATTTTGAAAAAAATAATTTTAATGATTTTTACACAACAATTATGATTTTTCTTTACTCAAATTATGATTTTCTTAATTTTTCTGGCAACACTGATGTCACTGTTTTGTATTGAAAAAATTGTCAGAGAGACAATACCTTTCTAATGGTATATTTTTTATTAAAATCGAACGTATAGTGTGAGCGTAAAAGGAATAACAAAAAATGTGTTTGCCTATTAATTGTATATGCACATTAGGGTGGCCCCGTTTGTATGGAGCAAAAATAAGATATCGATGTTCCCAGCTCAAATGAAAATTTATCTCAATCTAAGATATCGTTTCTTAAAATGTTTATCCTGACGTTATCCTGAGCTGAATCAAAATGAAAAAATGTCCTTTTTTCGGGTTGTTCGGATTTTCTTCATATTTATGTCAAAGGAACAATATGAAAATTTGGTATCGCAAGAAAGGCCTTTGGGACGCGCATTTAACGACATAACAAAAATTTAGCACCAGCTCCAAGTACAAAAATTTTGCAATTTTTCACAGAAAATTAGGATATTTGAATTTTTTACACATAAATATTTTTAAAAATAAGAGCAAAATAATATGATATGATTTTCTAGCGGTTATACCGAATTGTTTTTTTCCGTTTTTTCTTTTTTTTTTTTTTTGTAATTCCACCTTACTTGAATTTTATTTGCTTCTATATGAAATTAAATGAATATTGATTCAAAATACGCGTACTTTTATATGCTTTTTAAATGATAAATTACAATTTCTACTTGTATTAACCAACAATAAAATAAATTAAGTTTAATGGCCTGTTTATATAACCCATGTCACTCAAAATTTTTGTTGAAATGATTGCAAAAAATTATTTTTCGTTTTTGTAAGGCTTGTGTCGGGTCTCTGTGAGTAAAAACGTAAGAACTGGCGTTTTTGTCCACATTTTGTGGTTTTTTTTAACGCATTTACAAATGTTATTAATGTCAAACATAGACAATCGATAAAATTTAATCATGAAGCGAAATGCTTTAATAAAACCATAAATATAAAAAAGTTTTAAAAGTTATCTTTAACATTTTTATAAACATACCGCTCCTCTGGCAAATCTAACACATTTAATGCATGACGAACATTTCTACGACATATACGTGTGTCGCCAACACCACTCTCACTAGAATCACTCGTTTCGCTAAAATAATATTTATAAAATAATAATGATGGTAAAATTATTGTTAATTTAAAAAAATGTATTTGCAATTTAATTTTTTGCACTATGTAAATTTATTTTTGTAATATTTTCCGAACACAACATTTTTAAGTAAACAGAAAACAGCTGTTTTTTGTTTATATTTAAGGGTTTCCAATTTTTTGTTCAAAAATTATGATTTTGTATGAAAAATATTTACAAGATGTAAAAATTAAATATAATGGCAACAATTACATTTGACAATAGCAAAAAAACAACGTAAGAGAACGTAAGATAGACGAGTACTTTAAAATAACTCATTTTCTTACGTACTCGTCTGGGTACCACTCGCTTGTCTGAACCTTTACATGTCTTGTGTAAAGAGGCCATAATTAAAATATCCACAAAATTTATTTAATAAGGGTTTCTAGTTCACGAAAAAATATTGTCAGGATAAAATTTTGAGAAACAGTTTTTTAGAATGAAGTAAATTTTCATTTAAGCTGGGAACATGGATACTTTTTATTTTGGCGCCACTCTAATGTACATATATATATAACTATTTTTAAATTAAAATCTAAAAAAAATATATAAGCTGGGTATAATATTCTACACAGAGTCTAAAAAATAAAACAAAAAACTTTTCTTTGATTCACAAAAAAAATAAATAAATAAATAAATAAAATAAAAAATATCAACCGTTTGGGTATTTTTGATGAGATTATGTGCAAAAATACCCATGTGTGTTGTTATGCCTCCTATTATTTAGAATTTTTGCATAAACAAAAACTGTGTGAGTGTTTGTTGTTGGGATTACGTGCGTTATTTTCCAAACAATTCTATGAATGAAAATTCAAAAACAAACCACCACAATCAGCAGTAGAAAGGAAAAAAACAACGCAATTTTCTTATTAGTGCAATGGCTTTTCTTTTTTTTTTTTTTGTAGAATTTAATGGAAAAACAAAAGAAAATAATAGAGAAAAAACACACGCTTTGTTAGACAGCCTTCAGCTATTAAAATTACACACACATATACAATAAACGAAACAACATTTTTTCAGAAGAAAGTAATAACAATAATAATGAAAACTGTGAAAAAAGGAAAATAATATTTAGGTTGTAACTTGTGTAGAGTATTGGTTATGGTGTTAAAATAGAAACAAAAACAAAAAAAACATTTATAACTATTGGGGTTTTACGTTTCATTTTCCACGTACAACTTAAACAACAACTACAACAAAAGAGCTCTTAACGAAATGAATTGTAAAGAAAAAATGCCTTTCTTTTCATACCATCATGTCATTGCCACATGAGATTTTGCTTTACTTTTTATATCTTTTGTTTTTTTTTTATTTTTATTCCTTCTCATATAGTTTTTTCTCCACTTAGTTCTCAATAGTTTGATTGTCCCGTCATAACTGTTGTTACACTGGTTTTGACAATTAACCCTTAAATGTTCGCAATAAATTTAAAGGAATATGAAAAGAATGAAAACACTAACTGGGTCTCTAGTTAGTGTTTTAGAACAGAAACTAAAGAAAATTTTAAATAGTGTAAAAACATGAACTTAATTCCAAAATTTTGAACCATATTTTAAATGTTCGAAAATTCGAACACAATTTTGAAATTCTAAAAACTATTGAAAAATACATCGAAATTTTTTGTGTCATAAAAAAAACAATATTTTTTTAAGCAAATTATCAAAAAATATATATTTTGCAGCATTTTGAAAATTTTTGTATATTCTAACATAATTGCGAAATTCAAAAAGTTATCTAAAAACGCATCTTTAATCGATCTATAATACAAGATAACAAAATTTTAATAGGAATTTAGCTTTAAACACTTTTCTTCATCATTTAAAAATCATCTAAAAATTGGCTAAAATTGTTTTTATTACCAGAAAACCATAAGATTTTTATAACAATTTAGGTAAAAAATAGAATTTGTGCAATGTTCGAATATTCGAATTTAATTTTGAAATTTTAAAAACTAAAAAAATATGTTATTTTACAAGTATTTAATACAAAAATTATAAAAAATAGTTTTTATTTTAAAATTTCCCGGATTTTCTTAGGTTGGAACTTTATCGAAAATTCTAACTTAAATTCGAAATTTGAAAATCATTTGAAAATTTGCTGAAGTAGTTTTTAACATGAAAACTATAAGATTTTTTGTAAAAATTTTGTAAAAAAAATGATTTTTTGCCATGTTCGAAAATTCGAAATTATTTTCGAAGTTCTAAAAACTAGCACAAAAAGTTATTTAAAATCATCCTGGATTTTTTTTACATTCGAACTTAATTTTGAAATTTGAAAATTTGCTAAAATTGCTTTTTTAAGAAAATCGTAAGATTTTTATAAAAATTTAGTTAAAAATTGTTTTTTTTTTTTTTGCCATCATCGAAAATTCGAATCTAATTTCGAAAATCATTTAAATATTTGCAATTTTTTTTACCAGAACACTATAAGATTTTTGTTTTAAATTTAATAAACAAAAATTGATTTTTTGCCATGTTCAAAATCGAATTTAATTTCAAAATTCTATAAATTAGAACAAAAAAGGTAATTTTACAAGTCTTTAATACAAAAATTATAAAAATCTTATTTTTATTTAATAATTTCCTTAATTTTCTTACATTCGAACTTAATTTTGAAATTTGAAAATCAATTAATAATTTGCTTTTTACAAAAAAAAAAAACAAAATTTTTGAAAAATTTAGTTAAAAATTGCCATGTTCGCATATTCGAACCTAATTTCAAAATTCTAAAAAGCATTTGAAAATTGTTTAAAACTACTTTTTAAATACAACAAAATTTTTGTTAAAAACTGAGTTAAAAATTGATATTTTGTCGTGTTCAAAAATTCGAACTCAATTTTTAATTTTAATAAAAATTTTATTTTTATTGAAAAATTTTCTGGATTTTCTTCCATTCGAACTTCATTGAAAATTCGAACTTAATTTCAAAATTGAATATATATTATTTAAATACATATATATTTTTTCTTTTTTTTTTATTACAATTTGTCCCTTTCGCTTTTTTATAGGGTTAACTACTCTCTATGCAACCTCATGTGTGGATATTTGTTAGTCAATGTTCATTCTTTTTTTCCTTTTTTATTTTCTTCCACAAGTCAGCTAATATTATTGTTGTTGTTAATTTTCCTTTTAGCCTGTTGTTTCAATGTATGTGAGAGTGAGTATATGTTGTGTATTGTTCGTATTAAAGAGGGTGCGTTTGTTGAGTTACAAAGTTGTTGAGTTATTTGTTGTTTTTCATGTTGAGTTTAAAGAAGATGAGGTGGATTTTTATGTGAGTGTAAATGTGTGAGTTAATTATTTCTTTCTTTTCCTTTACATAGTCATTGTTTTTCTTGTATCATTATTATTATTATTTTTTTTAATATGTTGTTACAACACACTTGTTGGTGTTGCGAATGAATGAACGAAACACAGTCAGATTTAAAGAATAGTAGGTGGTTTTTCTCTAGTAAAAAATATGTTTGAAACAGAAAATTATTTTTACATTTTAAATATTTTTTTTCTTTAGCTAATTTCTCTTATTCTTTACATTGAATTTTTTGTCAATATTATTGTCAAACTTATTCCGTTCTGTTAAAAAAAAAATTTTAATTGTTAATATTTACCCTTTAAAATTCTGCTAAGGACAAAAAATATATTTTTGCTGCTGAAATTTGTATAAATATTTATGTATGTATTAAATAATTAATATTTATTTAGTTTTTTAGAATAAATAAATTGTATTTTAAACTTTTTATACCACATCAAATTCGCACTTCTTTTATTATTATATTTTTTATTTATTACTTCAATAAATATTTGTATATTTAATTTTTTACAAAACAGCTGCTTATAATTTTTGTTAATACACTTGCATTTTATTATGATAATTATTTTCCCATAATTTAAATATTTTTTCTCTTTACTTGATTCTATTTTTTTTTTTTTTTTTTTTTTTTTTTTTTGTGATATTTACTTTCAATTTATTGACTTCATTTAATACACTACACTTCACTTTTATTCTATAACTTATTTCCTTTAATTTTTTATTCAAATTTTCCTTTCATTTTTTTTCCAAAAACTAAATTATATTTCAAATTTATTAAAATCTTTAATTTATTTAATCATTTAATAAAATGTTTCGTTAATTTATATTTTTCAATAAAATTTGTTTTATTTTCCGTTTCTAATAAATTGTTATTAGCCCTTTAGAAATGTGTGTTATCTGTTACGCGTTTCATTTTCAACTGTGTTTTTTGCTTTACTGTTGGCCGCATAACACAATTTTTCTTTTCGGCGTTTTTTTTTTTTTTTTTTTTGTTTTTTGTCTGCCTCTGTTTTTTTATTGTTTCAGAACTTTTAAGCCAATAACAAATAATATTCTAATAAAAAACAAATAAATAAAGAGCTTTTTTTGTTTGTGATTTGCGCAGCTTTTCTTACTCACAAAGTTTATGGCATAGAAAATAACTAGAGGTCCAACGTACCCTAAAAGAACGAAACTCAGCTGTCAAAAAAAAAACAGAACTCTTTGTATGGTTAGTAGAATTTTCTTCAGAACTAATTTATACGTGTGAAGAGAGTATTTTTTTTTGCTGAGCGAATTAAAAGAGTTGGCCTTCTAGTTGTTTTCTTTGGTTTATGGTTGCAGTGTTGCCATTTTGCTTATTTCTAACCAAAATTGGTTATTTTATTTTCCAATGTGGAAATGGCAATTTTTTTCAATTTTGTTTTTTGTTAAACCAAAAAAATTTCATTTTTATAAACTAGTTTTAAAGTGCCATTTTTATTATTCTGTATTATTCTTTTTTCAAATTTAACTGACCAATGGCAAAACACAATTCTAATGACATCAAGAATGCTAATGAATTATGTTGCTGAGCAGAAATTAAATATTTCATTGTCTAATCTAATTCCCAAAATTCTATTTTTGTTCCACCAAACAGAAACAAGTAGCAAGTCAATTTCAGAACATCGGCCGATAATAGAATATACCTTCCATAAAAGCAATATTAATTAATTTGAAAGCTTAAGAAAATTATATAATCAAAAAACTCCAGACAGAAGCATATTTTCTTTGGTCGTCAATGGGTTAAAATGCAACGTGATGAAAATGTTTCATTTAACATTCCACACTATATCTCGTTTAAGTAATAATAATTTCGCATAGCTATTCATTTGAACTCTAAGAATCAAATGAAATTGATATCCCTATTCTAAACAGTTAAATTTAAATATTTTTCTCTTTTGAGAATTTTCGGCATTAAAAAAATATTTTAAACGTGAATATATAAAAATTATATTAACTTTTATATAAATAATTTCAAAATTTTAATTTTGATTATTTTTTTCTAATTTGGTTACTTTTTTCAATATTTTGGTTATAAAAAATGTTTTGCCATGGCAACACTTATGGTGAGTGAAAAAAGCTTTTGTTTATAGGAGAGTATAAAAGCTGTATATCAGTAACGGTTTATTCACAATTTAAACATGTTTGTAGGTTATTAGAGTTGATAGATTTGTAAACATTTTTAAGCGAATGGTAAATTTCCAAAGAAATAAAATTTTAAATAAATTTTGTTATTCTATAGTCTTCCTTAACTTCATTTATATCTTCCTTTTAGTTATAATTTTCTTTAGCTTGTATTTAAACCTAACGAGCATACAATTCCAGAACGACAGTCAAGCACAGCGACGAATAACTTGGATTAAGAAACATTTATTTTAGCCAGAGCCACTCAGATCCTCCACACTTTTTCCAAACTGACCAGCGGTGTTGGTGAACAGTGTTGCCCAAACTTTGAAGTCATGTGCCACCAGATTGTATTAAATAAGATCGCTGATTGTTACCGATAAAATATTTCTAATTAAAGGAACTAATAAATTGTTATTTTTTTAATATTTAAAACTGTTAAAAATTAATATCAATTCCTTCAAAATCTTCATTTTGAGAACTTGAGCGCCATAGAATACAACTAGAAGTTTATATGAGAGTGTTGCATGAATTAGCTTTTTGACAATTGAATCAGGTTTATTTCTCTCACATAAATATCTATTTATTAATCTAATTCTAAAATTATTAGAATACAACTAGAAGTTTATGTGAGAGGTACTTCGAACAAAATTTTCAAAAAAATTACTAATTTTTTTCAAAACACAAAAAAATATACATATGACTACATGTATTTTTTTGTTGCATGAATTAGATTTTTGACAATTGAAACAGTTTTTTTTTCTCTCAAATAAATATCATTTTTTTAGATTTGGCTGATTTAAAACAAGTTCAACAAGTGAATAGATATATAGAGCATTCGTTATTTTAAAGAATATAGGATTAAAATATCTCACGCGCTCCCCAACGAATATTATATGTCTATTAAAAGAGAGAATGGCAACAAACCAGTTCATCTGCACTAGGGATGTCATCTGCAAAGCTGAGCCTACTCACATCAAATGAACAACTAAGATGACCGCCTAAACTAAAAAACACCAAAATGAAAAAATGCTAAAACGAAAAAAAGGCAAAACTAAAAAATGCCAAATGGAAAAAGCGCTAAAACGAAAATAATATAAAACTGAAAGAAAAATTAGCAATAGGGTGAAAACCGCCAAAATGAAAAAGATCGCCAAATTAAAAAACGCCAAAACGAAAATAATAGCAAAAAAACGATACAAGCTGCCAAACTTAAAGAAACGGGAAAGTAAAAAAATCAAAAGCGGAAAAAATTTCCAAGACGGAAAAAATTACAAAATTAAGAAAATCGCCAAATTAAAAAATGCCTAAACTAAAAAAATCGACAAAATTAAAAAGTTGCTAAAATATACAAAAAAATAAATCACCAAAAAATCGCCAAAACTAAAAGAAAACACTAAAATGAAAAAACCGCAAAAATAAAAATCGCCAAAAAATTCCAAAACGTCAAAAACTTAAAAAACCGAAAAACGGACAAAAATGTCCAAAATGAAAAAAACGCCAAAAAGGAAAAAAATTCCAATTTCTGTATTGTAACCATTATTATTTTATTATTTTTCACTAATTTTCGAAGTTTTTTTGTAGAAAAACCAGGATATAAACATTTTTAATTGGTTAAAATATTTGAAAAAAAAATATTGAAAGGTATTTATTTACTTTACAGATTACAATTAGCTCAGTATTTGATTAGTTATAATCGTTAAAAAATTTTGTTAACAATTTTTATTAGATTGTTAATAAACGAGCTGGATTTTCTGGTGAAAAATATTATATAAAAAAAACTTATTTACACTAAACTTTTTTTATTTCAATACGATAGAGGAAGCGGAGCGACCCAGGTATAAACTCTGGCTCATTCTGCGTTTCGATTACGTTCCCGCATTCAGTTACGCTCGAATCGAAAATAGGTATTCTAAAAAAAACCTAATCGAAAGAAAAAGAAGAAGAGAAGAGTATGTTTAAACCAGCTGCTTTGTTATGAAACGTATGAAATAGAAACATATAAAATTTTGTAAACATTATAATTGTTAAACTGTAAAAAGTAAAATTTTATGAATAAATAGTGATAAATACATATATAAAAACTAAATATTGTGGTAACTATAATTAAATAAACTCATCAGTTAAGTGTGGAAAGGAAGAAAATAGCCAGATTATAAGCAAACGGTATTTGTGGCCAAATACCGTTTCCAGTGTGAGGAATCCTGAAGCGTCGTAGCGAAATTTTAATTTTCTATAACTTTTCCAGTCAATCCACACCTTAAAAAATATTTTTAATACATATGCGTTGCATACATATGCAACGCATTATTAAAATGTCATACTTTCTTCCATGCAGCGTCAGTTTTTATTGGTGGCCCTATTGCGTTATGATATCCAGACGCAATATCATCCTTCTTTGCCATTAAACTCGCTAGATTTTCATACTACTCAGGTGTTGTGTTTTTTGATCTGCAATAAATTAAATAAAGCTTTAAAGTTAAAAAAAAAAAACAAAATTTATTACAAAATAAATTTATATCATTTTATACTCACATTTTATTTAATTATACACTTTTTTAACTACAGAAACAAAAATCGAAAAACTTTCCGTTAAAAAAATAAACAACTTGAAAAACTGCAGAATACATACAATCGAAAAACAAATCGAATTGATACGGGGAACGGAACGCAGAATACCAAAGTTGCCAAACTGAGAAATTTACCATCCGAATCGAAACGCAGAATAAGGCGGACTAATTATTTTTAAGCTCCAAGATTCAATACTAAGATCTTCACTTGAATAATTTATATTGGTCTCAGAACATGATCATTTTGTCTGGTTATTTTTCCACTGCATATATTAAAGTTTATTATTTAACAATTTTTTAAAGAAAACTTATAGTTAGTTATATATATAATTTTTAAATATAAGATTAGTTTATATTAAACGTAAAAAAATAATATAATACTTTGTGGTAAAAGTAATTAAACTTCTTTTTTCTCTCATAATTCAATAGCAAATTTTAATAATGCCTTTAAAAAACAATAAAAAAAAACTTGTGTTTTTAAAGACTGTATAATTTGTCTAATAAGAGATGGTGAAATTGATTTCGGTTTAAAGTTAAAACGGCCTATAGTTGTTCTGGGTTAAGATATTTGAGGTGCAGTAAATTCGTCAGGAGATAAACGTTGCGTGGAACGTTTACGTAGATTGTTTAATCCCGATATATTTGAAGACCAGAAGTTTGAGCTAGAGATTGTGTTGTAAGTAGCAATAGATGTGGTAGAACTGCAGCTATCTCCTTCTTCCTCAAAATGTGACAGATACTTGTTGTTTGCTTTTAAAGATTTACGTTTTCTAGTGCGATTAGCTATGCAAGAGATTTCAAATTTACTATCATTTTCTTTATAACCATCATCTACTATGAAATTATCTAAATCTGTATCAACTTCGTTTACATCCAATTCACTTTCTGTTTCAGATTCCGGTTCTGTTTCTTCCTCAATTACTAGTTCATATTCTTCATCAGAATACTGAACTTTTTCATAAATTTGTGACATTTCATAAAATGATTCTTGAGAATAATTTGTTTGCGAACATATTGTTTTACGTCTTGTTCGTGATATGTTTGAGTGATTTTCTTGCTGCTGCTGGAAAATGTTTATATCATTATACATAGATTTACGTCTTGTTCTCTTGGCTATACAGGAAATATCCAAAATGTTGCTGCCTGGATTATCATCTTTTAATTTGGCAAATTTATTTTTTTTAGTCTTTTTATCATTTGTTATATCTCGCTTAACTGCTTTATCTTTTTCTTCCAGGGGTTTTCCTTTAGAATTTGTTAAATTAACTTCATTTTCTTTATTATCTTTTTCTGTATTCACCTGAAAGCCACCATTAGGAGGATTTGAATTATTGGTTTTACTTGAATGTGATCTTCTTGTTCTTAGAGCTATAAAACTGATATTCTTTTGTTTTTCTATAATTTTAGAGAAATTTTCAAGAGGATCATCATCCTCATCACTGTCTTCTATTACCAATGATTTATTTTTGGAATCATACATTTTTTCTTCATTTTCTCCAGCTTTTGTTTCCAAACATTTGAGTTTTGTTTCAAATACTTCATCCACTTCTTCATCATCTGTATCAAATAATTTTGTGGAAGATTTTCTTTTTCTATTGGGCTTTATAATTTCCTCTTCCGTAGAAAATCTTCGATTTTGTACGCTTTTAGTCTCGTGATCTTGTTCATCCTCTTCTGAATTAGTTAAAGTAGTGGCAGTTGTTCTTTTTCTTGTAGTAACCAGAGGTCCAATTGTAGCGCTGCTTTCGGAATCTGTTTTTAAACGTCTGTTATTTCTGTGGCATCTAGGCCTAATTTCATCCTCGTTATCGTTTTCTTCCTCAGAATCACTTTTTAAACGTCTCGTTTGCGAGACATTACAAGGTTTTTTATTATCATCAGTATAGCTTTCTAAATTCATAATGTCTTTATCAGTACTCTCTCTAATCCTTTTGTTTGTATTATCACTTCTTGTTGTTCTTTTTCTTGTAGTAACCAGAGGTCCACTTGTAGCGCTGCTTTCGGAATCTGTTTTTAAACGTCTGTTATTTCTGTGGCATCTAGGCCTAATTTCATCCTCGGTATCGTTTTCTTCCTCAGAATCACTTTTTAAACGTCTCGTTTGCGAGACATTACAAGGTTTTTTATTATCATCAGTATAGCTTTCTAAATTCATAATGTCTTTATCAGTACTCTCTCTAATTCTTTTGTTTGTATTATCACTTCTTGTTGTTCTTTTTCTTGAAGTAACCAGAGGTCCACTTGTAGCGCTGCTTTCGGAATCTGTTTTTAAACGTCTGTTATTTCTGTGGCATCTAGGCCTAATTTCATCCTCGGTATCGTTTTCTTCCTCAGAATCACTTTTTAAAAGTCTCGTTTGCGAGACATTACAAGGTTTTTTATTATCATCAGTATAGCTTTCTAAATTCATAATGTCTTTATCAATACTCTCTCTAATTCTTTTGTTTGTATTATCACTTCTTCTTTTAGATTTACTATCTTCCGTGTGGCTTCTCAAACGTTTTGTTTTTATGGCTTGGGAAGTTTTAATCTCCTCTAAATCTATATCATTTTCCTCTGTTACTCTTCTATTTTTCCCCAGTTGTCTGGTCTTATGTGTTATATTCTCTTCATCACTACTTTCTGTCTGATGATCTTCTGATCCTGAATCTCTTTTATTACCACCCGTTCCTATGAGTCTGTTAATTATATCGCAATCTTCTATATCACTAACATGGCACACATCCACATAGTCATCCTCATCATTGTCATCGTCATGATTTATATTAAGACTTTCTCGTCCACTATCACCCTCCTCCAGAGCTATTGTACAATCAGCACAATGGAATATTTGACCGCCATTCGGCAAACATTGTCTATGCATTGCTGTGGAACCGCAAGAACTGCACAATATAAAGGGATTGTTTTGACTTGTAGCTTTGCGTCCTTTTTTATTTTTACACTCTTCAGCCGCGCATTCACTGGGACGTTCGAGAAGTTCGGCAAAGGCATTGGGTTCTAGTTCCCAGGCAGCGTCTCTGCGAAAAGGGAAGAAAAAAGAATGAGAGATGTTTATTTGAAATTTTGCTAAATGTTTTGGGAAATAAGAACTTTTTTGGAAATTTGGCAATTATATGGATATTAGTTTCTATTTGGTACATTTTTTCTCGTGTGGAGTTGACAGACCTCCCATCGAGCGCGTCCTTATGTGGCTGTTAGGGGGAGCTTTGTCATTACTGACGTTTGACATAACATACTGTCAGACCTAAGTAATGACACGCGCTTAGGCCGTGTCTAGTCACTGTCCGCGATCCAAAACCGTCACCACTTGTAAGGTTAAGGTGGCTGGTAGCTGTGCCGAAAACCTGAATGGCTAGTTAGTGGTTAAAGAAGACTAGTCACTAACAACTACCCTCCGACGCCAAGGCACGGGTCGGTTGTAGAAGTTGAGTAGCCCAAATCTGTTGAAACTGCATTACGTTCACTCGTAGGGTATATTGAAAAATGTCTCGAGTATAAGGAGTATGCATTAGTGGCCTTCCTTGATATAGAAAGGGCTTTTAATAATGTGACTCCGGAGGCAATCAAATTGTCCTTGGAAAGACTGAACATTCATCAGTCGATCATTAGCCTCATATAGAGACTTCTAACCAATAGGGTTATAATATCCAGTATGGGTTCGTCTACCGTCTGCAGGGTAGCAAACAGGGGTAGTCCGCAAGGAGAAGTTTTATCTCCACTCCTCTGGAATATCACCGTTAACTCATTGCTCAAGGAACTTGATTCACTGAAGTTTAAAACTGTTGCTAGAAGATACAAGATTCCATCTTTCCCACTACCACGCCTAAACGATGTTGAATTAGGGCTCTATAATACACGGGCAAGAGCCTCAAAGGCCAGTATATATATGTGTAGTAAGACCATCGGTAAGTCCTGGAGAATAAATCCCAGGTGATTAAGCCCATACTTATGTATGGAGCGATAGTATGGTGGAGGGCTATTGGGGAAATGCACCCACATTGGAATCTTCGACAGGATTCTGCGTAGTTCAGCGTCACTCATAACAGGAGCGCTTCGTAAAATTCCATCGAAAGCCTTATTTGTCTATATTCCCGCTTATAGGAAAAACATTTCCTTTAAATTGCCAGATCACTGCAGCATTCTTCAAGCAGAGATCTCGGCCATAATGAGGGCGGTGAACTGGTTAATGTATTATAGGATATTCGGAGCGGATATCCAAATCTGTACAGACAGTCAGGCCGCGATCAAAACGCTCTCGGGTGTCTTTTCGACATCCTGATTGGTACATGAATGCCGGACATCTCTGAACAAGATGGCGAGACATTCTAACATGGAGCTGGTCTGGATTAGGGGTCATTGAAGGACCCCGGGTAATTTTATTGCGGATGCACTAGCCAAAGATGGATCCCTTCTTCGAAGTGAAGATACGGACCAACTGGTTGGAGTACCGCTTTCGGCCTGCAGATCAATAATTCGAGGATTGCACAGGATAGGTGGACAAATGAATCCACATGTCCAAACTCGAGGTAACTATGGCCCCATTATGATGAATGTCGATCTAACTTCATCTTGGGACTATCGGCTGAAAACTTTGGTAGCCGCGGTTACAAGGCACTGGATTGCTGGGGCGCATGCTAGGCATCTTTTATTATTAGGACTTCCAATTTTGATAGTCCGTTTATGCATGTGTTGTCAGATCTATCTGATATCGATGTCAGATGGATCAGCTCTTTCATTCATGCGTCGGGTTGGTCAGGGTTTCACAACGGGACCAAATTGGACCCAAGTGTGCTGTCTCTGGACAGCTGCCCTAATAACCTACCCTAACCCTGACCTAACCTAACCTTGGTACCTTTTTTTAAATTTAGACTTAAAAAATGGTATAAAAACTCATACCATTTTGGTACTTTTTGCAAATAATGAACTTTACGGGAATACATTCTTTTTTATTTATTTTGAATAATACTTTATAACGTAGCCTTTTGGCCATAATTGGTCACAAATTTCTACTTAACAGATAAATTTACATTTGAATTCATAAATACCAATTTAAATATAAAATAACATAAAATTAAATAAAAGATGAAAAAATACACTTAAAAACTTTTCTGATGTAATGAAAACAATCCAACAAAGCCCCATCAAACAAAAAATAATAAAAATAAATGTTAGAAAATGAAGTCAATCATTTATTCATATGAGCAAAAGCTTGGCAAAAAAAAGTTTGTAGTTTTTTTTTTGGAAAATTATAATTTTTTGAAAATTTGGTACTTTTTGGAAAATTGTAAAATTAAAAAAATGTTTAAAAATTTCTTGGAAAACTTTTTTTTAAATTTTTCGAAAAAATTTAAATAAGTATTAGTTGAATTAGGTCGTCGAAGCAACCCAGCAATTTTTTTTTTTTTTGCCAATATGATTAATATGACCCTCAAAATTTAAACAGCCATCAAGAAAAATACCTAAACATTTTAAACGATCGACAAAAACGATAGTAGTTCTATCAATCGAAATATTCAAGTCACGCAAGTAATGAAGCACCAAACATTATTGCTTTTGTTTTTAACGAGTTTATAGAAAGGTAATTATCAGATGACCAAATAGAAAAACGTTGAGGAGTACTATTGATTGAAGAGAATCTATTTCACCTGGTCTACCACTAAACAGACTGTACATCATGAACAGAAATGACTTACAGCAGGAATTGTCGACATGATATTGCAGATCGTTTGTATAAAGAACAAATAAAATTGGACCCAAAACTTTATGGAAAATTTCGTACTTTTTTAAAAATTAGGTTGTAATTTGCAATATTAGTGCTTTTTGATCAATTTTCTAATTTTTTTAAAATTGGTACTTTTTATATCAAATGCCTTTGTGAAGATTTTGTATTTTTTTACAAAATGATTGCTTTATGGAGAATTGGTACATTTAAAAAGTTTAGTCGTTTTTTTTTTTTTTTTTTGCACAATTTAAATTTAGTACTTTTTAGCAAAATTATTGCTTTTTGAAAATGTTGTACTTAAAATTGGTACTTTTGAAAATTTGATAATTTTTTCGAAAATTTTTTATCTTTTATTAAGTACCTTTTGCAAAATGGATTTTTTTTTTCATTTTTGCAAAATTTGTACTGTTTTAAAACTTGGTAAATTTTTGAATTTTTTTTTTTTTTTCTTAATTTGTATTTTTTTTTTTTTTTTTTTTTTTTAATTGTTTATTTTTTTACAAAATTGTTACTAATTAGAAACTTTTTTCTGAATTTTTCTATGAACTGATACTTGTTTTGCAAAATTTGTACTCTTTTAAAAATTGGTAAATTTTTGAAAATTTGGGTCTTTTTTTCTTAATTTGTATTTTTTTCAAAATTATTTATTTTTTTGCAAAATTGTTACTAATTAGAAACTTTTTTCTGAATTTTTCTATGAATCGTACTTTTTGGAAAATTTTATACTTTTTTTTTTTTTTTTTGATAGTTTCTCTTAAACATTGGTACCTATTTACAAAATTCAATTGTCATAATTGAATACCTTTTTAAAATTGGAAAATTTAAATTTTTTGCAAAATTAGTGCGTTTGGGAAAATTTTACAATTTTATTTAAATTGGTACTTTTTAGAAAATTTGATAATTTTTAGCATTAATTTTTGGATTTTTATCTTTGGAAAGTTTTTGTATTTTTTAGGAAAATTCTCTTAAATACAAAATTAACAAAAACTTTTAAAAAATAAAAATTATTTTCTTTAAATAACAAAATTTCGAAAATTTTCTTTATATATAATATTCGTGCAAAATTTTCTTTAAATACAAAAATTATAGAAAATTATCTTTAAATATAAAATTTATCGACAATTATATATAAAATTTATTAATAACTTTATGCAAATATAAGATGTATCGAAAATCTTTTCACAAAAAAATTATCGATAACTTTCTATAAATATAAAATATGTAACACTTACTGATTTGGTATAAATATTCCTCTCGATGGTAATTTTTCCCGAAAAATATTGGAATCATTGCACAGTGGGCACTTGAAGAAATAACCCGCCGTATTGGCAAACTTTTGCAAGCACAGCTTGTGAAACCAACCATTGCGGCAACAAGGTGTTAAAATCATGCTGACAATGCTAAATTTCTCCTCAGAATTACATAAATTTTCATAGCAGATTAAACAGGTCTCCTTAGGAGACGGTCGCTGTTGTATTTTTCGCACATGTCTATGACAATACGAACGAAAATCATGGCAAAATCGATTTTCAGCTTTATTTTCGAGACCACAAATAAAATGAAAATTACGGCGACATTTTTTTTCACAGCAGCCAATATTGGCATATTTTTTGTGGCAATAATAACATTTCTAAAGGATTGTTTTTATTAATAATAAATCTTAAACCTTAACAAAAAAAAAAACAACTTACCAATAAAGATATACGTTTGACTTCTTGTTTTATATCGGCTTCTAGGAAACCCAAGAAACCTTCGTCATCTTCACCATTTTGTGATAAATTTGAAGATAAATACTAAAAGTAAAACAAAGAAAATATCCTGTACATGCATGCACACATCCTTTGTCCTTTTGTTTTTGTATAGTGTTTACTTACCAGACAAAATGTGTGTACCCCAAAATGCTTATTTTTCAAAAATTTTCCATATTGTATTTCATCTTTTTTTGAAGATTTGCATAACATGCAAGTATCCATTATACAAAAATTTCTTATTTATTGTTTAATTTTACTGAATTTATTTAATAATTTGTAATGAAACTTGTAAACAAAATAGAATTCACGTTTTTATTATTATTTTGGCGTAAGCAAATAATTGACATACCCAAGCGCGCTTATTTTTGTTTTAGTGTTATCAACTCATAGTGAATGTGCAATTAGTGTTGCCAATTGTAGTGGAAGTAGAAATATGATGGTTTGTTGAAAAGGCAGTTGTATTGAAATGTTAAAAAAATGCGAAAAATCTTATTATTTTAATGTTTTTTATTTAATTTCAATTAAAATATCAATAAAAAGAAGCTGTTCTAATGGAATTAAAAATATTTAAAGTAATTAATTTATTTAATATTTGGCGAAGTTCAAGTGTTTAAATAAGTATTTTATTTTCACAATATCCTTTTGGGAGCCTATAAAATTTATTTATTTTGGATCATTATGGGAAATCGAAATAATCTTTCGAAAAGACACTAATAACAGAGGGAAATTATTGGAAATATTCCAAAATACCATAACCGAAATAAAATAAATTATCGTTACAGCTCAAATAAGATTACCATTATTACACATTTTGAAAAAATATTATTTTTAGTATTATTAAAACTTGTATGAATGATATGGCTATCCCAGCCCGACCTTTTAATAATTGACCACTTTATATTTCATGGTTGTAAACCGATATTTTCGAAATTTCTGAAACAATCTTAATATACCATTACCGAAATAACTACAAATACCGTTACCGAAATAGCTCGAAATACCGTTAATGCTAAAATATCGCTACCGCTAAAATGCCCTTACCGAAATAATTCAAAATACCATTACCGTTACCTTTTTGAATCGGTTGCCAAGCTAAGTTTTCACCTCAGTTGGGTCCCTTCGTGTTTAAAATGTTACAATGTTTTCTTCCCTAATTATTTCAATGAACTTAAACCTGAATAATTTTCCGAATAATTCTAATAAGTACGAATAAAAATTAATTTCTGTTAATTAATAGACTAACATTATTACCATCAGGAGCAATTTTTTGACAGAAAAACAAAAAAGTAATAACAAAAATTGAACAAAAAAAATATTTTAGATGTGTAGTTCGTAACAACCCGTCTAGGCGTAACATAATATATAAGATTTATGTGTCAGAGAGTGTCAAATTCGCATTCTGAGAGAATTATTTCACGTGTAGATTCAAATATTAGTATTATAAGATGTATTATGACTGTTGTGATCAGATTTCTCCACATAACCATCTTATAAGATGAACTGTCAAAAATACACATATGCGAAAGTTTGTTTGTGTGTGTGCATGTGTATTTTGGAAATTACTGAAAAACAATGTTTTTTTGTGAAATTGTTTCCTTTTAGGATTTGTTTTACATGGTAATTATCAATAAATACTGCATTTTAAACCTTTTTTTCAATTAGTGATTAATATACTTTCTATTAATTGACATCACTCTTAAGGTTTATTTTTGATATACCCAAATAAACCGCTGTATTTCATATGTTATAATGCACAAATCAACCGCGGTGTTATTTACATTTAACAAGTTTTTTATTTTGTTTTGCATGAAATGTAATAAAATTTTAATGTTACAGTTAGTTCTTCGAGGCTTTGAATTAGCTGAATGCTTTTAAATTGAAATCCTACTCCATTTGCATAGTGTATATGAGTAGAATTCGGGGATTCCGGCTTCCTGCGCGAAGGTGTGGGTCGAAGGCAGCTTACAGAGGAAGCTCCTTTGGCGTTTTACCATAATTTGTGATGGCGTTACGGTTTATTTCGCGTCCTAATAGTTACTCTTCAATGGTATATTGCTATTGAAGGGGTAACTTAAAAATCAAACAAAAATTTTTATAATTTCTATTAAAAAAACTAACATTTTAAACAAATTTAAATTAGTTTTTCATAAATTTTTATAAAATTGACAATGCAACTGTCGAACTATTATACAAATAAAATTTTCTTTAATTTTAAATTGGTACCATTATTTTTATTTTCCTTAATTTACCTTATCCTTAGTATTATCAAATTCTTTCTCTTCGATTTTGGTAAAACCCGAATACCTTATAATTTTACCCTTTTCAACATTTAAATGTTTACTAAATTGGACGGCCGGCGATTCTTGTTTCTCTTCATCTGTCTTATAGCCATAATAATGGGCCCAATCACTGCGTCCACTGAAGATCATATAGCAAACATAACCAAAAGCATTCCAGGCTAGCAAAGCATAAGCAATGCTCAGGCGGCGTTTCCATAAAGCAGCCTGTAATTCCGGTATGGGATTAGTGTGACGTCTTACCAAACGGCGCAGCCATTTCATTTGAAATAGGGACATTTTTTATTATTTTTTTAATAACAATAAACTTTAGTAGTTATATAAAATTTGTTACTATAAAATGGGAAAAAATGTAAGCAAAATGTGGGGTTTTATTATTATTTATTTTTTTGTGGAGAGAAAAAATAATACAGCTGTTTTTATAGCGGTTGAATTTTATAAACTTAACCCAGGTCTACAATTTAGATTAACGCTGATATAATAATAACATTGTCAGAAGAGAAAAACCATTTTGTTTATATTATATTAAATCTTAAGTAAACATGTCCTTTTATTTATGAAATTCATACTTCTTTAGCAAAATTTTTATAAAAATGTTTTTAAAATATATTCATTAAAAGGAAATAATTTTACAAAAAACATTGTTTTTTAGTAATTTCCAAAATACACACAAACAAACTTTGGTATATGTGCATTTGTCTGCATTTGGAAGAGAGTTTATTCATCCATCCACTAAAAAGTGTCTTTTTTGGCACTCCTGGATGTTCAAAAATAGAAAATGCACAAATTTGCAATAACAAAATACATTAGTATCGAATTTTGATCTAAAAAACTTGGCTTGTGCGACTGTTTATATTCCAGAGCAAAGAAAAAAATAAGCACTGCATAATTTCGCTCCGTAAATGTATATATTTAAAGTGATGAATGTTGTTAATTATTGATTTTTGCTTTTAAATATTTCATATTTAATTTAAAGTTATATTTAGTTATTAATTTTAAAGTTATAGTGAGTTTTTATAGTGTATAGTGAGTTACTATAGTGTGTTTAAATATAAGGTAAACATTTAGCTCAATTACAATTATTAATATTTACCAGAAATATTCCAACTGTATTTAATATACTTTTATTATACAAAATCGATTGTACTTCGATACTTTCTTGATGTAATTTTTTGCACTTCTATGTGATAGTATTTCGACACCCAAAGAATGCACTAAATTTTTTTGACTGTTATTTAAGAAAAATCTTAAATATTTGTTACATAGTGTCTACATTAGAGATGTTTTTATCAAGACAAACGTCAAACTTAACGCGAATTTCTGGAAGGTGGCAACAGTTGCACAAAAACAACAATATGGCGTATTCATTCTTGTTTTTTATATATGCAGTTTGACAGCTGTAACAACCAAAATAATAATCAACTGTATAACTGATTTTGATGTTTGTTTTGATATAAATTTGCCTAATGTAGACACTAGGTTACGTGTAGATGGGCTTTATACAGTTGTGTAATTGAGTATGAAAACAATGTTTTTTGCCGTCTAGATTTTTGCACGATTAAATCAAGCCGCCGATGGTTTCAAAAAAACGCCCTTGCCGAAAATTTTTAGTCATAAATTTTTGTACTAGTTTTCGTAAATTCATTATAAATTTTTGTGTAAATTTTTAAGTTAATAATTTAAAAGTTTTTAAATTTAAGTTTCTCCTAAATTTTGTTTAATCCGTCACCGAATTTTTACTTAAATTGCCAAAGCCATAGAAATTGCTCGGTTTAGTTCGGTAAAGCAGCCGACTGAGTCGATCCGCCGAAGAATTTCAATAACCGCCGCCGACAAAATTCGGTCTCCTTTTTTAATTTTTTTTTTAAAGTTCATCTTTTAAGATAGTTGTGTAGAGAAAACTCATTACAACAGTATCATAATACATCATATAATACTGATATTTAAGTCTACACGAGAAATAAATCTCTCAGAGAACGAATTTGACACTCTCTGACGCAAAAATCTTACATATTATGCTACGTCTAGACGGGCTGTTAACCTCAGTTGTATACCTGGGGTTATGTGAGAGAAAAAAATTAATTCAATTGTCAAAAACATAAATTCATGCAACAACGAAATGTGGTCACATATATTTTGTTTTTGTGTTTTGAAGTGCTTCTCACATAATATTCTAGTTGTATTCTATGTCCAAAACATTACATTAAGCTGCAGATCAAGCAAAAAAGTACGGATTTTCCAGATTTTTATAAAGGAATAGTTTTTTTATTTTTATAGCAGAAATGTTTCGAAGTTTTTAAATAGTTTAACTTGTATCTAAACTCAACCAAATTAGTCATACAGATTAGAAAGTACTTTTCTTCAGTTTAAATCAATATTCCACTCTGAACGGATACGTGCCCGATTCTACAATGTGTTCCTTGCCTTAAACTGTTCAGTTCTAAACATTCTTTGGAGGAAAATTTTAAAAAATGGGCTCAGGGACATTTTTCTCTATGTATATAGAACTTTTTTTGGAAATAAAAATATTTTGTAAGTTTCGATGTATCAATAAAAATGCAAGTTTTCCTCTTGAGGATTTAATGAATATAATCATATTATATATCATTAGAAAGGTATTTGAACGTACTTTTTAACGGTATTAATATAATTTAAATCGCATATGTTAATAAAGAAATTCAGAAACATGTATGAAAACTTTAGAGGCCAATAACTCGTAATCTAAGAAGAAGCGGGCAAAGTTTTTTTCATTATTTTAATCACAAGTAAAACTACTACTGAATCATTATAAAAATTGCAAGGTTGGCAACCGATTCAAAAAGGTAACGGTAATGGTATTTTGGATTATTTCACAGATATCGGTTCGCAACCATGAAATATATTGTGGAGTTAAGTATTTATAATTCAGGCTGGGATAATCATAATCTCATAATTTTATTCAAAATAATAGTTTTCATCCAAATTGTGTAACAACGATAGTGGTATTTCAGCGGTAACGATACGATATTTTAGCGTTTTTTTTAATTAATGCGGTATCGGTATTTATATCTAATCGGTAAAGTTACTTTTGCGGTAACGGTAATTTTAGATATAACGGTAGTCAACCTCGAAAAATTGTTTAAAAATCAAATGGCTGATTGTCTTAATTTACGCCAAAATCTTTAAAAGTTTATTAAATATTACATTTAATTCATGATTTTTAATGTCTAGCAAAATTGCTATTTTTATAAAATTTCTTGTATCAATACACACACACACACACACTCGTATGTAATGTATTGTGTTTTCAGCCGATTTTGAGCCGCCGCCTACAATTTTTTCATAAATCGCCGCCGTTAAAAAGTGTCTGGCGTAGGTCTCAGCTGCTAAGAAAGAACATTCTAAAACAAATATTTTTGCCAATAAAAATATTTAATTATTGCTACTAGAGTTAATAAATTTTTGTCAATTTATTTAAATGTCATGTGTTATAGTTTTTGTTATATATTGGCACCGTGTGGCAGCAAATTAAAATAAATTGCGTATATTTTTTCGAAAAATTGCAAAAAATACTTAAAACAAAATGTTAATGCGAAATCAGCAATTTAACAATTTAGACTATCGTCGTCGTCAAATTGATACTTTAAAAGTATTTAATGACAAGTAAGAGCTTAATGATAGTTTAATGTTTTTCATGTTTATACTATATTTTTTTAAATTCTTTTTATTATTTTCTTTTAGTGTGGTGGAAGTTTGCGAATTGGAAGAATATTGCCTGCATTTTGAGTCTGGCGGTCGTAATTTTATATTAACCGTTTTGTTGGGTGTAAATTTTCCCAATGAACGGCCAAAACTTATACTGTCACCCATAGTGCAGCATGTTTGGATAAATGCATCAACGGGTGAAGTGGAATCTGCTCCTGGTTTGTTAAATGTAAGTTGTTGTAAGGAAGAAAATAAGGACTTATATGTTTTGTGCCTTGACCTTGTTAAAATATTGAATTTTCCTTTGAGCTTAATTTTGTTGTTAGCTGTCAAATTGTCTGTCATTTTGGGAAAAATACTATAAACAAGGTAATATCAAGTTGAAGGCTAATTATTAGTTTTATTTCTTTTTTTTAATTTTCACAATAAAATAAAACATCAGAAATAGCCTTAAACTTGTTAATAATAAAAGTTAAAGTTGCCCATGCACTTTTGATAACAAAAGTGTTGTATGGCCTGGAAGTAATATCCGTGATTACGTCTTATATTATTATAAGGCTCAATCGTATTATGAATATGATTGCTCGTTATGTATAAAATGTTTCTCGTGAAACGCATATCTCAGAATATATTAAACAATTTTTGGGTTGTTCTTTTAAGAATTTTATTTCATATCGTAATATGATGATGTTTTTTTAAGTTATTAAAACTGGGTGTCCATTAAAGCTTCGGTCAGAGTTCACCTTTTGACATTCTTCTGTTTTTGAGTGATCATTTATCGTTCGGATTGCACGTTGTTGGAATTTTTTGCCACTTGAGCTTCGTTTATTTTCTCAATCGAATAATGCATTTCGTTTAAAACTAATGAGATATAAGTGGCTCAAAATTGTATGACTTTCTTTTTGATGTTTATACTACTTATGAGACTATGTGACTTTATGCTGTTTTTTGGTCTTGCTGGGGAGCCATTTAAGTTGGAGTATTGAATATGAGTGTAATTAATTTTTATAGTTTTTATTTAATATATCCTTATTCAGGAATAAATTTTTGTAATATATATTTATTGGCCTAAGAAGGCTTTTTATATTACTGTGAATTGAAATAAATAAATTTTTAAATTAAAAAGTTTTCAAAATAAAGAAACAAAGGCCTTTAAAAAAAGTGTACTTTCAAAAACAGTACTTCTTTCAGTATGAATTAAAAAAATACGATTTTACAAAAAGCGCCATTTTGTAAAGTATCAATTTGCAAAAAAAAGTAATTTTTAAAATGTATCAATTGGTGAGAAATTGGTCGAGGTTCACTCACACGAAGCAATTTTTCTTGCTGCATTCAGGGCTGTCGGATATGCCGATTTTTCACCAAACGTGGTGATAATATATATATATATATATATATATATATATATATATATATATATATATATATATATATATATATATATATATATATATATATAATTACCTTTCACACTTGAGAGTTTAACAATCCAACTCTTTTTAAGTCTATATCTTAAAATTCTTTAAAGGAGAGAGGGCAAATAAAATTAAGTAACTGTAATAACAACTCTTCCGTTTTGGAGTGTTTTTTTCTTGTTCGAAAAATTTTCATTTTGGCGATTTTTTATAACTTTTTCCGTTTTTTGCGATTTTTTTCGTTTTAGTGTTTTTTTCCAGTTTTGTAGATTTTTTATGTTGACGTTTTTTCGTTATGACGGTTTTCTTTATCGCGATTTTTTTAAGTTGGCGTTTCTTTTTCGTTTTGCCGATTTATTTTTATTTTTAAATTTTTCCGTTTATGCATTTTTTTTCGTTTTGGTGAATTTTATTATTCAAACGATTTTTTTATTTTAGCGTTATTTTTACTATGGTGAAGTTTTCCATTTTATCGATTTTTTCATTTCGTTTCGCGATTTTTTTCACCTTGGCCTTTTTTCACTTTAGCGATTAAGTTTTAGTTTGAAGTTTTTTTTTATCGATTTTTTTCACGTTTTATATTTTTGCTTTTCAGCGTTTTTTAATTGTTTCATTTTGGCGGTTTTTTTTTGTTTTAGCATTTTTTCCGTGTTTACCGTTTTTTTTCGTTTTGACTATTTTATTTTGGAGTTTTTTTCATTTTGACGGTTTTTTTATTTTTGCGATTTTTTTTATTTTAGGAATTTTTTCATTAGGGTGATTTTTCTTTATTTTAGGCATTTTTTTCAGTTTTAGAGATTTTTTAATTTTGTTAATTTTTTATTTTTTTTAGTGATTTTAAATTTTTTTCATTTTGGTGATTTTTTTCATTTCGGCATTTTTTATTTTGGCGATTTTTTCGTTTTGAAAAAAATTTCATTTTAGCGGTTTTTTGTTACTTATTTTGTCGATTTTTTAATTTGGTGATTTTTTTTCATTTTAGCGACCTTTTTTGTGTTTTACTCAAAAAGAAAGAAAACGAAAGACAAAATTTATTCTATCTTTTCAGTATTCCCCCCACTCGGATTTGGGTCGCGTCGTCCAAGCTGTGATCAGAGAATTTGAACGCTTTCCACCACCTGTGATTAAGGCTAATAGTCCCATCAATATACCCACACCCAACAACACTTCTATGTCTGCCTCTCAGCAAACAATGCTACAACACACTCACTCTCATCATTCCCATCCTCGCCATCACCATCCCTATCCCCTACAAGTGGCCAAATCATTAGATAGTGGAACCAGTAGTGGTGCCTCTAATAGCACCGCTAGTAGCAAAGAAACTTCTCCCAATGACCCTTCCAAATCTACATCACCCCGTTTAAATGAAAGTAATTTTCCCAATCTCTCTACTCTCTCTTTGGATGAACTGAAACAACTCGACAATGATCCTGATTTCTTTGATGATTTCATAGAGGAAATGTCTGTGGTACAACAGCTTAATGAGGAATTAGATTCTATGATCAATCAAGTGGAATCGATTTCAAAAGAAAATGAAACGAAGGAAACACATCTAGTGGAATTGAAACGTAAACTTAGCGATGATGTTACTACACTCAAGCATTTGGGCGAAAAATGTGATCAATTGAATAAGAAATATCTTAAGAAATCCGAAGAATATAATCCCCAACATATAAGAGAATTATTACAAATAGCCGCCTCAAATGCCGATACAGAATGTGAACGTCATGTGGAACGATTTTTGAATGGCAAAATCGATGTGCAAACATTTTTGCAAAGTTATACACACTGTAAAAAACTCAGTTCGGAACGTAAGGCCAAAGAAGAAAGATTGGGCCAACAGTTAACGGCTTTGGAAAGAGCCGGCATTTAAAGGAATTTGTGCAAGCTAAGCTCAATAAGAAATGTGTTAAATAAAAAACTAAATGCAAGAATTAACTTAAACATATGAAACTACTAGTAAAAGAAAAATCTTCAACAGCCTGGTGCTGGGGCTTAATATTTAAAGTGTATTTATATTTATTATTTCAAATTAAATTGTTGTACTTTTTATTATTTTTATCCTTATTATATATCCTTTTAATTTATATTATGTTTTATTTAACCAAGTTTTGTTTTTGTTTTACATTTGTAATCAAGTGTTCTCTAAATGCTAAAAAACATGCAGGAATTTTAATAAGAAAATTATAAACAAATCTTAAAATTCTTATAGAAAACCTATAATAAAATGCTGAAAAGAAAAAATCCTTTTGTAGTGGCATATTAATAATGCTGTAAATTTTATAATTCAATTATTATTGTTTTCCTTTTTTCTATTTTTCCTTGTTTTTTTTTTTAATAAATAATAGCGGCTGCTAGTGTTATTAAAAACTATTTAAAAAGAATTTCCAACAAACAATAAAGTTTATTTTTCGTTAGAAAAAATTTATCATAAGAAATATAAATTAATCATAGTGTTTTTATTTTTGGAAATGGATATGTTTTACATTACTTTTCAGGTAAAACAAAGGGTTCCAGTATGCGCATTTGAAACGAATACAACGTTTTCTGAAAAGTCTGCATCATCCTCATTCACAAAACCGAGCAGTATAAAGCTCTCGCGATCTAAACTCCTACGTTTCGTCAGTGGGAGCTGTCCAACAAGTCCAACTATTTACAGTATAGAGCCCTCCCTCTCGATCTGAAATCCAGAGATCTATATTTCGGTTAGATCGGGAGATGCTGAACTAGAGCTCTATAATGTATACGTTCTGCCAGTTGTCAGTTATTCAGTAGGCTACAGTCGAAATATTATTAGGGCTTTATAGGAGGGATACAACCGATTAGTCCTTGGGTATAACCAGCGTATCACGTAGTTTACGGAAGAAAATGGCAAATTCACCTTCTGCAGATTGAACGATAATGCCTCCACAAGCATTATTGGTATATGTGGTAGCATCACTATAGCTAGCCCTGGTCTGATCAACTGCTTAACCTGGAGTGAGGTTGTATCTCTGGATCGACCAAGCGATTTCATCGTTTCTGAACCCCGCACGTGTATGAATAAAAAAAGCAGACTGGTGCGGCTTCAGAGAATTTACCAACCGTCGCTTCTCTCGCTTCATCCCAGCTGGTAGAATATGAGTAATGCGCCCGTACTTTCCAGCAGAACATAACATCCGAAATACCAGTTCTAACGAGCATAGGATCGCTCAACTGAATCGTGAAATCAGCAGATTGGTTAATTAGGAAGAAGTGATTAGATCAGTTGAAAAGTGCAACTTGAGTACGTGAGTTGGAAAATTGTGGTTAACTCGCTTAAACGATTAAGTTTGCAGACTACCGCCATGACCGGCCTTAAAGAATGCTCAGGTACAATTCATTGAACATATAGATAGACAAAATCCAAACCAAGGTTTGTTCGCAAACATCACAAAATTCCAGACACGGAGGAACCATCACGAAACCTTCACTGCAGCAGTCGTTCGCTTCGTTGCAGCTGGCCGATTATCCGTAGTGTGTCCGCACTTTCTATACCAGCAATGACGAGCCTATGATTGCCCTGCTGAATCGTGAAGTCAGCAGGTTGGTAAATGAGGACAAGCGGAAGATATTATTAGATCATTTGGAGAACCCAAACTTCTCTCGGGTCTCTCTCAAACCCGAAGAATAAGGTCGACAAACTCTATATTTAGTTTGCAGATAAACACTTTGACCGACCGTGAAGAATATTTCCTACGACAATTGTATCTTCGTTCCGGAACGAACCAGAAAACGCTCGGACAAAGATTGTCAGAAGTTTTTTCTCCAGGTAAGAACTTTCGACAACAGCGGAAGTTTTGCAACAACCCTAAGCAAGTTCTTGTACGTTTTGCAACCGGAAAGAGACAAGGCAAAACGAAGTTCTATTCACAAACTTCGTAACCTTCCAGTCACGGACAAGTCACAATTTTTCACGCTAACTGAAGTTGCAAAGGCCATCAACAATACTAAGCCTGGCAAGGCGATTAGCCCCAAAGGAATTTTTCTGCTGATGCAGAAGAATCTTGGTAGGAGTACCTGATAACGTTATGTAAGCTTGGTTAAAGCTAATACCGGGATAATGAAGAGTCATGCCAATTTTGAAACCCGGGAAAGACGTGAGTGAAGGATAATATACAGTCACACATATTTTGAAAAATTAATTGATTCTAGACAAAAATAGATACGAAAAAACAGCATAATCTTCAATGAAGAAATTCTTTAATTTTTCACTCCCCGTGTAGTGGTAAAAACTGAAAATCTAACTTTTTCAAGTTTATCGGGCATGTTCTAGGAATCCAAATGAAGGTGATTTAAAATCGAACATATTTTAAAAATGAGATCAACTCTTAAAACTAGGAAAAACTACGGTCATTTTTGAAAAAAAATGAACTAAAAATTCATTCAGTTCGATTCCAATTTCACTTCATTTTGATTTCTAGAACATGTATATTTTTGCGTTTTATTTTATAAAAATATTATTTTTTTTTACAATGGATTTGTTAAACAAAGGTATTCAGAAACATATCTACTTATTTTTTGATAAAAATTTTTTATAGAAATATTTTTGATATTAAAAAAACGGGCACATTTTACATTTATATAGAAAATCAAAAAAATTTTAGACGAACTTGGGTGAAAGTAAAAATGTTGTATTTTGACGCAATATGTATGTGTAGTGCATATGATGAAAATCGAAAAAAACTGCTGATTTCGAAGAAAAATATGCTTGCTTTTTGAACAAATATGAAATTATTATATATTTAAAATTAAAGTTTGTTTAACTTGTCTAATTACTTTATTTAAAAAGAGATCTCCAGCAAAAACTACTTATTAAAGTAGTTTCTTAGTAATGAGGCGTCATTATTATTTGCCTACTCTTTATTACATTAATAAGTACTCAATAGTATAATAGCACAGTAATACTGTAATCACGTGGATGTGTTGGCTAGAGCGCCGGATTAACAACCAGAAAGTTGTTGGTTCAACCCAATTCTGAAGCTGTTAGTTTTTTATAACAAAATGTCTAAAAAACTAAATAGAGTTTTTGTCGCTTAAGATGCTATGTGCGAGATGGTGTACTGAGTAAGATGTGTGTCCAAGTTCGAGTCTCACTGACGGCAAAATTTTTTTGTTTTTTTTATTTTTGTTTTCGTTTAGGTACATATTTTTGAGTACCCCTAGAGTCAAAAAATAACTACATGAATTTGTGGACAAGTCGAACAAAAATAACTAGTTATTCAGGCAAAAAATAAGTAGTTTATTTTTGTTATTGTTATAGTTATTGTTTTATTTTGTTTCCTGCTAGCTTACCAGGAAAGCAAAGTTTTTGCTGGGTCTATTTAGAATTTTACCACAATATTTAAAACAAGTAAGGAATTTGCAGTCGGGCATGTTTTGACTTCAATGGACAAAAATAAATTTGAATTGGCATTGGCGTGACAGGTTTTTATATAGAAGTTATGGTTTGATTCTGGTGAAATTTGACTGTAATACTAATACTGAAATTGATTTTATTTATACTTAATTTCATCTTTGTACGAAGATCTATGAAGGAATTATACTCGGGAAAGTGTTTTTCGGCAGGGAGTCTATGTGGGAGCTATGGTTCATTTTGGACCGATCCTCTCAAAATTTAGTGGTATGATTTTTGCTTTGACAAAACTGACCTGTTAAGAAATTTATCAAAATACAGATATATTTAAGACTTTTAAAAGCTTTTGATCCATTTCCGGAAACATTTTTATATGGGACTCAGTGAAAGAATGGTTCGATTATAACCAATTTTAACATGTTAAAGTATTGGCCCAAGAAAAGCTCACGTACCGAATTTCATTAGGTTATCTTTAAAACGGTGAACTACAAGTTATCTCAAATGCTAAAAAAAGAATATTTATAAATTCAGAAAGTATTTATTTGAAGTACTAAAGACCTAATTGTTACAAACAAATTATAAATAATGCGCTATATCCCTTCTTTGAATTAAGCGCCACAATGTGAGTTGTTTGTGATATCTTATGCATCATTGGAGCGACGTCTCATAACGTTAATATCCTATGCGGTTTGGTAAATTATCTCAGCGAAATCCACAATTTCTTCACTACGTGTATCTTGAAAGTATCACCAATGGAGTTGACAGCAACACTCTTTACCCCATCTCAGAACCACCCGAATATTCTGGGGGTCACTTTTGATAAGACCTTCAAAGTTGGCCATTTCGGGTATGTATATTTTTCTTTATTGTCAAATATTCATTTATGATTTTGTTATAAAGAAATTTTAAACATAGGTAGTCCTTGAAAATCTCGACAATAAATACGATAACATGTGTCTTCCAGTTTAAGAGATATTTATGTCGAAATAAATTTTCCTCTCATTTTCGGCCTCGTTTTTTATATTCTTTAAACTTGACGGGCATCATTTGGATCCTGAAATTTTTTTAAAGCATCCACTAGATTTCTTATAAAATTCTAAATAGTATTACTGCAAAAATCGTATAAACATATGGATCCGATAGAAAGTTATATTAGTCTGAAGTTGAAACTTAAAAAATCAGCATTTTTGTTTTTTTCCAAAAAGCTGGTATTATTTTTTCACTTATAAAATTTGTTTTTGTTCTGACCTGTATAATTTTTTTAATGCTTTCAATAGAAATTTTAACAAAAATGCATGTAAAGTAAACCCGAAGATGCTTGGGGCAACGATCTCCTCACAAGCCCTATCCAAACTTTGTAATTTTTCCAATTTTTATTTTTTGTAAAATTCTCGAAACGCAAAGCTGGGATCAAAAAAAGTATATTAATTATGTTATTACATATGTTGGGAAAACACACAAAAAGTATTTTCTGATGGACGACTTTTATAAAGACAGAGTGACGATTTCAATTTTTGAAAGATATTTTCCCGGCTTGAGATTTTGGGTATTTTTATACAAAAAAGTGATACCAGATTATGGTCTACCTCTATTGGTGATCATACACATGAAGAGGTTTTGTGGGAAGAGTTTTGAACTATCATGTCTTGGGTAACCGATATGGTGGTCCAATGACCTGAGGGAACAAAGTGAACAATGAGAAGGTTGCTTAATAGGGCAAAATTCACAAGAATATAGACTGAAAGAAAAAGGAATCTGAAAAGGGCAAAATGGACCTCATGAGTATACTTTTCAGATTTTGGCGAATTTTACTCAAGGACTCTAGTGTTTCCGGATATATTCAGAGAACAGATGACTAATGAACGAAATACTGATCGGAGACCCTTGCGCTTATTTTGGAAACATACTTTCCTGGTTGAATGGATAAAGGGAATGAGGAATCACCATCTAAGAGTCCGAATGAAATTTTTCCAGCTATGCTTCAGCACATCTCAGCTGATGTGTCATTTGTTTATCCGATTAATATTGCTTGATTAACTGTTCAAATAATTTCAAATTGTAAATTTTTGAATAACGAATAAACCGATTAACCAAAATTTAGTTTTTTTTTTGAGTTATATTTAGAAAAAAAACCTATTTTAACAACATAATGTGAACTACCTCTTATTTCTGACAATAGAAATTACACTGGCTGCCAAAATGGAAAAAAATCTGCAGCACGGAATATCTCAACTAATTCGGATACCATAGTTTTTGTATATATTATATATGATTATTTTCTTACCTTAATTAAAATTTGTTTATTAAAATAATTATATTTAATAAATTCTAACTTGAATATTATAAGATTTATTGAGTTTTTTTTTTTTTTTTTTTTTTGAAATATAGTCTTTTGATGGAAATAATTACATCTGCAAAAAAAATGGTTTACCCGTTTTTTCGGAAATTCAAAAACAGCAAACGTTTTTTTTTCAAAATTCTAATTATTAAAAAACTGGTTTCTCCAAAAAGACGAATAATCGATCTACCCACTATGTATATAAAATTACTTAATAATTTTATATAGATCAGTTTTTGGCGGGATGTGTGTAAATACCAAATAAAATGTGTTTAAAAAATTTATTAAATCCCACAAACAAACATTTACGGATGTAATGTTTCTTTTCATGATTTTATAGCCTATCTTTTCTTTAAATATTATATATGTGCAGTGTTGCCAGAAAGTGAGGAAAAACGAGGCTAAACTGGACTTTAAAAAACTTCAAAAAAAAGTCCAGAAATTTTTTAATTAAAAAACTTTTCTTTTCTCATTCTCATTAGTTTTTGATATTTTTAAAGACATTAAAAAAAATTATTATGAAATACTAAGCCTATAAATCATTAATTTATTCAAATCAATGAATAAAAAATTTTATGCATTGATTTGAATGAAGTATGTCGTGTTTTGTTTGCAATAAATTTACATTTATGATCAAAGATTAAAAATTTACATTTTTGTCATTTTCGAATTCTTATTTATTTATTTTTTTTAACTGTTAAGCGTATTAAAAAATAATGCCAGAATATCTTGTAGACAATTTTAGTTCAAATATTTTTATATTTTACTGAACCAAATAGGACAAGTCGTTCTCGAAGTATACTTCAATATATGGTGGAAACTCGATAATTTTACAAATAGGGATTAATCGCGATAATCAGAGTCAATTAAAAAAATTGGTTATAGGTTTAGTACTTCATAATAACATGTATCCGAATTGACTGAGAAATCCCGTGCCGCAGAGTTAGCGTTTCCCTGTAATATTCTAGAAATATAGTTTAGAATAAGATAAGATGAACCATTTGTGACGAATTTAATCTATATTATGATTCTAATAACTATTTTGACTGATTAAATTTCGAATTAACCGATTAATATCAAAACCCGATTAATTGAATACTATAATGAGGTGAAGGGAGGTTTGTTAGACTTAGGGAGTAAGGTCTTGCTAAGTCAAGACACACGCGTTTCTTAACTGAAATCAATCTACATGGTACACATCTGACTCCATTCGGAGTCTACGGACTATAAGTTTACGAGTATTTATTTTGAGGAAGTAGCCTCGGTACAATCCCGGAAAGAGATAAATGGAAGAGATACAAGAAACGAATAAAAATACTAAAACAAAACGGAGAACTCTATAGGAAAAAAGTCGTCAAAATGAAAAAACCGCCAAAATAAAAAATTTGCAAAAAATCGCTAAAATTATAAATACACTAAAAAACACAAAAAAATATTTAAAAAATCGCTAAAATGTAAATAATTGCCAAAACGTTAAAAAACCGCATAGTGGAAAAAATAATTAAAACGAAAAATAAAAAACAAAATCGCCAACACGGAAAAAACTAGAAAAAAATCACCAAAAGCAAAGAAAAAATAAAAAATCTGTGAAATGAAAACAATCGCTAAAAAATCGCCGTGATAGAAAAATTCACCATAACAAAAAAAAAAATCGCTAAAACGAAAAAAAAACGTCCGAATAAAAAATTATCAATCTGAAAAAACCAACACGACAAAAACATAAAAAAACATGAAAACATCGCTGCTAAAGCGGAAGAGTTATTACGGTAAGTTTTATTGTCCTCTCTGCTTTAAAAATTTTATGAGAAAAAAAAGACGAATTGTTTAAGCTAGTAAGTGTTTTATTTTTGTTTTGAACAGTTTTTTTTTATTTATCACTAATTTTGAATAATTTTCGTAGTTATTTTTGTAGATAAACCAGAATCTATCACATTTTTAAATTAGTAAAAAAATATTTGAAAAAAAGCTTGAAAGATATTTATTTACTTTACAGAGTACATTTGGCTCAGTATTTGACTAGGTATAATCGTTTTTACAAAAAAAAAAAAAAAAAAAAAAAAAAAAAAAAACTAATTGAATGAAAGAAAAATACTTTCATTCAATTTGAAGAAGATTTAAATTAACAAAAATTTAAAGTAATTGAAAGTAATTCTTTATAAAAATAAAGAATAATTCTCTTCTTTCTTAACAAAGAATTAAGATTTCATTAAGCTATGAATTAATTAACTCTTTCGAAGCTCTGCTTTAAGCCTAAGACTTAGAAAGTTCCCTAATAAAATCCATTTAATGAAATGAATCAGCTCTTTTGCAGCAAAGGACCATTTACCGGTTTCAACATTAAAAAATATCACTCCTTTATTAAATTTCCTTTTACACGTAAATTAAATAAAACAACTTTTTAAATTATTATTATTTTTTGTTTGATTTTTAATACGTATATCAATTACATGTATTTTACTTCATATCAATTTACTTGAATATAATTTTTTATTTTCGTTTTTTTTTTATTATTTTTAAATTTAATGAAGTCTTGGTACAAATAAAAATTTTAATTTAATTAAAATAAAACAAGAGGAAACACAAATTTATATTAAAAACATTGAGAAAAAAATAATTTTTTTTAAGACAAAAAAAAATATGAAATGATTTTATAAAAACAGAAAAATATTTTTAATTTGTTTATATAAAAACGTTTTATAAAAAAAATGAATGATTAAATAATACTACTTTGTGAAATAATGAGTATAAAAATGCCGAGAAAATATTAAAATTATGTATATTAACTGAAGTATAATTACTAAAGGAAACGAGCATTTAATATCAAAATTTAGTTGCAAGAATATTTTATTAATAATTAAATATAATTGATCCCTTTTGGTAAAAAAATCCAAATTTGTTTTAAAATATCACTCCTCTTCTAGGAAATTTAAAATTATAATAAACAAGATTTACTTTTTTTTATAATTTCTTGGTGTTTGAAGGTTTGGGGGAGAAGGATGGTTTTTAAAATATCAATTGAAATGTTCATACATACTTTTTTCTGCTATTTTATGTTTTATTTTTTTATTTTTTTTATTGTTTTTGTTAATTTTATTTATAAATTATCGTCATATATATTTTATTTGTTTTAAATTTATTTTCCTTTCTTTTAGTTTAGTAGTTTAAGGGTTGCTTGGTTTGTTTGTTTAAATTTTAAATAATAAGAATATAATTAATATAAATATTGAAATGTTTAGAGTTTTGTTTTTATAAATTTAAGTTGTTGGACATTTAATTTTGAAATGCCTAAAAACTTTCTATTATTATTATTATTATTATTTTTTTTTTTTTTTTAATTTAAGATTTTTTTAATTTTTTAAGAATTTTTTTATAATTTTATATTCTTTTCAAATCAAGTGAAAACGCTTAAAGCGTTTAAGGGATGTTGACTTACATATTAGAGAGTTTTTTTTTTGTTATTTTTTATAATGAAATTATATTCAAATAAATTTACTGATCCATGGCTTCTTGACTGGTATCATCGACTTCCATGCCTGAGGGTTCTTCTTCGGCTTTGGATGTAGAACTGCTAGTGGTTGTAGTATCATCAGTAGCCATAGCTGTGGCTTCTTTAGCTAAATCGGCAACTTTATCAGCTTCAGCAGCAGGAGGAGGTTCTGCCATTACAACCTCTTCAACAGTGGGAGAGGCTTCTTCGATGTTGACATCTTCTACCATGGGTTGATCGTTAAGTGCTAAGGAAGGAGGTGTTATGGAGGAGGCGGCGCTGTTAGTAGATTTATCTAGTGGTTTTTCTAATTCATTTAACGGCGCATCTTTTCCTTTTGTTTCATTTTCGTTTTCTATTGTATTTTCTTGTGTTTTTGTTGTGGCAGTATTTTCTTCTTTTTCTATTACTTTTTTATCATCTTCTTTAGTTTTTTCTTCTTCTTTAACCTTTTCTTCTTCTTGTTCAACTTTTTTATCTTCTTTAACTTTTTCTTCTTCTTTTTCTTTTAACTTTTCTTTTTCGTTTAACTTTTCTTCATTTTGTTTTTCATCACATTTTTTAGTTTCTACTTTTTCTTCGGTTTTACTTTCGTTTGATTTTTCTTTTTCTTCCTCTTTTTTTGTATTTTCCTTTAAGGTTTCTTTATCAGTCTTTTTAGTTTCATCTACTCCAAGTGAGATTTCTTCAGTTTTTTTAGCCGCTGTTTCTTCCGGCTTTTGTTTTTCTAATTTTTCTGCCGCTCCTTCAGTCGTCTTAATTTCTTCGATTTTTGTTTCTTCTTTTTCTTGTTTTTCCTCGTTCTTGCTCTCTATTTTATCTGCTTCTTTAGCTTCTTCTGCAGGTTTTTCTGGAATGTCTAATTTTTCTTCTTCTACTTTCTTTGCTATATCTTTCTCTAACTTTTTTTCATTTGCTTCTTGATTTTCTTTATCACTTTCGGCTTGTGTTTCTTCTTTTTCTTTAAGAGTTTCTTTTGTTTTTTCCTCTTTTTCACCCTTTTCCAATTCTTGTTTTTCTACCACCGTTTTTGTTGTTACTTCTTTTTTCTCCTCTTCTTTGTTTTCTTTTACTTCTTTCGATTCTTTTTTATCTTCTTCTTTCACTTTACCATCAACTTCCATGGTTCCTTCTTCTTCTTTAATATTTTCTTTTGATTCCTTAGCTTCTTCAACTTCTTTCTCTTGCTCATGTTCTTTTGTCTTATCCTCCTTTCCTTGCTCTTTATTCTCTTCTTTTTCTTGTTTGTTTGATTCTGCCTTTATGTCTTCCTTTTTCTCTTCTTCTTTAGCAGCTTCTTTTTTAGTTTCTTTAACTTCTTCTGTAGCCTTTTCTTCCACCACCTTTTCATCCACTTTTTCCTCCATTTCTACATCTTCTACTTTATTAGCCACTTCTTTTTCTTTTATCTCCTCCTTCTTATTTTCACCTTTAGCTACTTCTTCCTTTTTATTATCCTTCTCTACTTCCTTAACCACCTCCTTCTTCTCCTCCTCCACCTTCTTTTCTTCTGCCTTATCTTCACAATCCATTTTCTTATCATCATCTACCTTAACCTCTTCCACGTTTTTCTCCGTCTCCTCCACCTTCTTCTTTTCCTCTTTAACCTTTGTTTCTTTACTTTCTTTTTCTTCTTTAGCCACCTCCTTCTCTTGCGGTTTCTCTTCCTCTTCGGGCAAATCTAATTTAGCCTTTTTAGGATTTGGCAAATTATCATCATCATTGGCATGAGTATTTTTAGTAGCCGTTTTTTCCTCGGGTTTGTTTTCATCTTTAGCTGCCTCGACTTCAGCTTTACTGGCAGTTCCATTACCATTAGTATTTTCAGCATTATTAAACAAACCATCAGCTTCCATATCAATGTCTACATTAACGTCCAAAGAGAGATCACCATTGACCACCGAATCCAAAGAATCACCATTTTCTGATTCGGTTCTTTTACGTCCTGGCTCGACGGTGCTGACTACTGAAAATAAGTTAAGTTGTGAGAAATGGAAGGGAATATAGAAAAATTAAAAAAAAAAAAAATAATAATAATAATAAAAAATAAAAGAAAGAGATGAAATTTTAAAATATTTACGAGCGAAATTGCAAAAAAAAAAAAAAAATATATATGGCTACACCACATGATAGATTTTCTCTCGCTTTAAGAGTTGCTAAATGACTTTAACGCGACTTTGTGAATAAAAATTTGTTTAACTTATTTATAAACTCTATCTTTTCTCTTAATAACTTACCAAGAATATTCTTCTCCAATGCACGCATAAACTTATCAATACGACTATATTGTTTGCGTGGATCAATTAAGAGTTCACACAAACGTTGAATAGTAAAGGGAGCTGCATTGAAAAGTTCTAAACGCTCCAATAAGGAAGATTTCATGCTTTCATAGTTAAAGGGATCAACATTGGGATATTGGGGAATTTCTGAAATTAGAAAAAAAAAAAAAATGGAAAATCAAATTTATAGTTTTTTAAATAGAAAATAAATTAAAAAAGAATTTAATGGAGAAATATTAAAAATAAAGTAATTTTCCTTTATTAATATATTAATGGCACATTAAAATCCATTTGTATAAATGTAGTGACTCGAATGCATATAGAATCAGTCCGCGTTAATCATTTCCTGCAAGGAGCGTGAAAGTTATGGCCGTTTTACGTTGAATATATAAAATTTTTTACAAACTAGTTACTAGTTTATGCATAATTCTGGTAAAAATTACGCGTAACATAAAAACCTACTGAGTTATTTGGATAAAATTTATAACATTTTCAATGTTTTATGGTATTTGGATGGCATATTTTAGGATTTCCTAGTAAAATTAAAAAAAAAAAAATTCTTTTTACTAAAAATCGCGATTTTTAAAAATGACGAAAAATGTGGTTCGAATTTAAGATATTTCTCCATATATTATACGAAAATATAATTTATTAGAGCTTATTAAAAAGAAGTGCTATTTAATATTGTGATCCTTTTTTAATAGAAGTAAATTTTTTTTGGTCCATAAAATTTTAATGTTCGAAAATTTTTTTATGCGTCTCTACATTTTTGGTAAGCATTATTACAAACACCATCTAATTCTGCTATTTATGGTCAATTTTGCGCTGTCCATGCGATGAGACTCAACAAAATCTGTTTTGACAAAAGTTTCCCGTTTTCAACTATCAACGACATTTAACTTAAATTTATGGTCTTGATAAATTATATATACCGCCATTCTTATATCTATATACATATACAAAATACAAAAAGTGCAATTTTTGCGTAATTTTCAAAAATTCCATACATTTTTTTATATTAAATTTATTTTTAATTTTCCTGCGATTGTATTGTTTAAAATAACAAAAAAAAAAAAAAAAAAAAAAAAAAAAAAAAAATAAGTTCCATGCTATTCCATTAGAAACTGTAAATGAGCCTCGTGAAAAACCGATTTTTTTTTTAATTTTTGTTCTTGTTTTTCAAACTTTGAAACTATCTACTGCGTTGAATAAGTATCAATTCCTGTTCAAAATTCTGTATTCTGTTGAAATACGCACCAAAAAATGTTTAAAGTTAAAAAATGTAATCAAAATTCCACTACCCTGTATTTAATTATTGAAAGCCTGAAAAATAACAACGATGGTGTAGAATTTATCACGATTAATTTATAATTAGATAGAATGAGATCAAAAAGTATAAAACTGCGAACAAAAAGTGTAGAAGAATGGGATATTTAAGTAGTTTTAAGCCCATTTTCCAATCATAAAATGAAACCTCCTGTGATGCTAAAAAAAAAAAAAACACCTAAATAAACAAAACAAGAAAGAGTGCTATATTCGGCTATGTCGAATCTCATATACCCTTCACCCGCGTTGATTTGTTATATGAAAATGAAATACATTATATATATTCTATATCTATGTCAACACAAAAAACTTTAAATAATCTACATTTTCACATAAATTTGAAATAGAATAAAGATTTTATAAATCCTTATAATATAAAAATGAGGTGTAAGTTTGTTTGTTTGTGTATCAATCGCGTCTAAACGGTTGAACCGATTTTCACGAAATTTGACACACAGATAGTTCCAGTTTCGGAGGTGGTTGTAGTCTGTCAGATATCGATAGGACATCACATCCACATTTTACGCCTACTTTAAAAAAAAATCTATTTTTTCAACTTTGTATGTTTATTAATGAAGTTATTTACATGATAGTGCTTGCAATGTAGAATGTTATAGATTATGTTGGATATTCATCGGATGCCGCGCCCATAATTTACGACCACTTTTTTAAAACGGGTGAACAGATTTGCTTAAAAATTTCACAGCATCATCCTGTGTATCCCTAAAATCAAATATATTTTATTGGAGCAGGAGGTGTAGTATCTCCCATAAAATCAAATATTCATTATATCATATCTAAGAAATTACTACAGTGAGAGCCCAAGGGGTATAGTAGCTCCCATATAAAGTAAATATTAGTTATCGCAAGAAATGGGGAAGCGAAGCGCAACGGTAAAAGCTAGTATATAATTAATTTAATACTTTGGAATTTTACAAAAGTTCGCATATCTTTAAGGACATATAATCCCTTCGGTGCAGAACAAATATTCTATGTTAGGTTAGGTTAAAAAGGGCGGCGTCTTCACGCCTCCACCCAGAGACCATCCGGTCCATTGTGATCCCTTTATAAATACCAGAGAAAGCTAATAAACGAAGAAAGAGAAAAACCTTAGTAGAATAAGGCACAAATGCAGAAGGAAGAAAGATAACGAAGTAAAAGAAATGTTACGAAATATAAATGTAAGACAATATTAAATTAAAAGGGAGTATGGGGGAGATTTATGGACCGAGTGAAACCGAAATTCGAAAAAAATATTATTTATAGATTTATGCAAGTAGCTATGGACTAGCTTATATAGGAGCTTCAAAAAAATCTAATAACGCGTTTTGACCCATAACTCGGTTAATACTGACCGAGTTAATTTTTTCAACACAAAAATTCTTAAAAAAAAAATTCCTATGCTTACATAGGTGCTTCAAAAAGTAGAAAAAAAACCGAATGACTTAGTTTATTGTTGTTGTTTTTCAGTACTCATGAAAACAACAACTATAAGAGAAGCAGACATTAAATAAATAAAAAACAGCTTTGCCAATAACTCGGTTGTTTATGAACCGATTGGATTGATTAAAAAAACCGAAATTCAAGAAAAATATTTTTGATGGATATATATAAAAACCAAGGCCGTAGCTTATTTAAGACTTGGATATAGGTCAAAAATCATTTTTGACTGATATCGACTGAGTTCATTTTCTACTTTTTCGATTTTGTTTTTCAAAAAAATAAAAAATAAAAAATCACTAATTTATAAAACGAAAATTTTCTTTTAAATATTTCCGCTATTTTTGAACCGTTTTTTCTGAATTTCAATAAAAAAAAGTTATGGAAAAATCTAGTTATTAATCTATGGCAGGAGTTTTATTTAGAATTTCTTTTAAGGAAAATAGCGAATATTTTCCAAAAGTTTTAAAACCCAAATTAAGAATTTCTTTAAATAGTTTTTTTTTTTTTTCATTTTCATTTCACAATTATTATAAATATCTTTGCTGTTTAAAATGTTTTTTTCATTGGTTCCAAAAAAAATATGTGTTGTATTTTATTATAAATATCCATCATGACGAAAAAGCAAAATATAAAAATTTTTACAATATCAGTATGTCTAATTGCAATTCTTAGTTCGTAGGAGAGAGAGAGGAGAAGGGAATACTAAGCTTTTACATTCTCCTTACCCCTATTGCTTACGAAGTCAAAATTCCAGAAAGAAAAACTGTTGTGTGTGAGTGAACCCCCACTATGGAAAAATTTTCAAAAAATATTTTCTTATATTGTAAATATTTTTTTTTTAATCAATGAAATTGTTGTTATTAGCATGATACAACTAAAACAGGTAGAATTATTAGGGAGAGTTGTCATTTTCAAGTCTTGTATATCAAATAATTAAAATATGAAAAAAAAAAAAAAAATAAATAAATAAATAAACACACAAATAGAAAAAATACTTACAAAAATATTTAGTTTACATTTAAAATGTGGAATAAATATTTCTTAAAAGATTAAAAAAAAAAAAAAAAAATTGAACAAATCAAGATTACCAGAACCATTAAAATTATTATTATTATTTTTTTTTACGATAATAAAGATTCTTCTGTGTTCGGGCTAAAGGACTTTCTCCTCTTCGTTCAATAACATTTTTTTCGAATATCATTTTTTTAATTTCGATACAAAATTTCAATTTTACTCCCAGGGAGTTAATGTATATGGACATGTTATATACTATTAAAAGGTATTTGTAAACGCTTTTAAATAACATTAATATAGATTTCATATGTATTAATAAAATTACTACTATTTTTTATATTACTAGTCACAAGTAAAAAAAAAAAACTATTGAAACCAGTATAAAAATTATTTTTTGAAAATTCAATAGTTCCGGTAATCTTGATTTATGCAAAAAAAAAAAAAAAAAAAAAAAAAAAAAAAAAAAAAAACCGTCTGTTAGTTTTTTTTATAATTTTGATTTGATATTTTTTCGTTTTTTTTAATTTCCTCACATTTTTTTTTTTTTTTTTTTTTTGGACTGACTTTCCAGGGAAAATAAATTTGAGAACGTTCTCTAAAATAGTGTCAGCACAGAATAACAGTGACAGCGACATTTTCATACAAATTTGACAGATAACTCTGCTGCTGCTCACTGTCGCTGTGAAATAAAATCAGTGTTGCCAGTTTTGAGTTTTTTCTGATAGATTTAGCAGAATGTTTTGATAAATTGCATATTTATTTTGAAAAATTCTGCTAAATGCTTTTTAGCATAATCGACCCTAATGAAAGCAGATTTTTTGAATAATTTTTAACAGATGAAAAGAGAAATGCCTTCAATCGACAGAGATAGGGAGGAATTATGCTTTCAGGGTATTATTAGATGGATTGTGTACAGTGTAGTGGGTCAATATTGACCACCGCGAATGTAACTTTTACAAATGTGAACCAATTTAAATACTTTTAAATTTCTGAATTCTAATACAGGTATTTCTACACGATTTGTCAAGAATTTTAATATCACAATACAATTTTATCGTCTATATAAACAAATTGTTTGATTGTAAAAAAATACTTGATTTTTTTCGAAATAACAATGGTATTTTTAATTTGTTTAAATTATTAAAAAATATTTCATTTTCATGTGTACTTTTCTACATAAAATAAAAAATAAAATTATAAAAAGTTTTCCGTAAAAGAGTAATAAACTAAAAAAAAAAAAAAAGAAATATTGAAAGAAAAATAAAAACAAAATTAAATAAAAAACTTGTGTATTACCGTGTGAACTACTTAAGCATTTTTTCCATCGGTTTTTCTGACATACCGATAAAATACGTAATATTTTATTTTTGAAAAATATTAATACTTTGCGTGCATGTCTATAAATACCTTAAGTAAGATAAAGAAAAAAACATGCTTACTGTACTATATTATCACTTATTGTTTAAAAGATATTTAATTTAAAAAATTTAATTTCACATTTTTGCCTTTGATATTTTTGCGTTTTCTTTTTCCCTACTTTAAATTTTTTTTTAAAATATATATAGTGAAATTTTCCATATTTTCTTAAATTAAGAACAATTTTGCAAAGTGCACTCTACTTCCGGCAGTAGTCGAAAATTTGCATTTCTGAATTCTTCTTTAATTACATTATAACGAGTTTATTATTCTGATAACTACATATAACGGAAAATATTCGGACTCAAATTTACAAAATATGTTCAGTAGACTTTGTTTCCATTTGTTTGTTTTATTGTAAGTAAAATGTTTTATACATAATTTTTTAACGAAGATACAATTTCTTTAAAAATATATAATGCGACCGCTTTGGAACCTTTCGATGAAATAAATTTCAAATGAGCAAAACGTAGCAAAATTTTTTTGGGAGAGAAAAATTTGTATCGCTGCGCTGGTATTCTGGACCGACACATAATTGTAATTTGTTATTCATTATATCATGACTTTCCAGTAGTTCAAATAACCATGATGCAATTAATAGAAAGAACGTTGTCAAATTTATTCTCTTTTTTTATTTCTCTTTTCAATATTTCAAATATCTGACTTAACAAGGCTTGAAAATGACAACTCTGTCTAATAATTCTATCTAGTTTAGTTGTATCAGGTTGAAAATAATTTTCAACTTTTGTAATAAATATCACATACGATTTTTTTTATTTTTTGTTTTGTTCACAAAAAAAAAAAAAAAAAAAAAAAAAAAAAAAAATAAAATGAATTTTTATTATTTTTTTAAATATCTAAAAATTTTTTTCGATTGAAATGAAAAGTTGGATTTTTAGTATTAAATTTTGGGGTCTATTATTTCATATTTTACTTTTTTATAACTGGTATTTTTATTTTTGTAATTTGTCGATTTCTTTCCAGTAATAATGATTTTAAATGTTTTTATAATGAAGCGATTTTTTCAAAAATTGGTGATTTTTTTGTTATACAACGATGTAATTTATAGATTTTTTATTTTGATTTTTTTTTTTTTAATTTTTGAATACTTTTTTAAATTGTTTTTTTTTTTTTTTTTTGGTAATTTTTTTTTTATTATTTCTTTGTATTTTTTTCATTTCTTAATTTAGCGATTTTTTTGTTCTCCACCAATGAAAAACAACAACAGATTTGTTTAAAAAAAAATCGGAGAATATTTTTTGGTAAATCTGTGAAAGTATAAAATTCGTTGCTTATATAAGTTTTCAAAAATTCGATAAATATAAAACATATGTACGTGTGTTTGTTTTTGTAATATATCCTTTTATGGAGTAATTTTTATAATTTTCAATTTATCTATAAATTATTATTAATTTCAATTAAACTATTTTAATTTTAGTATTTTAGAATTGAAAATTTTCCCTAAAAAAATGTTTGCAAAAACATTGTTCGCATATTAACGTAACATTTTATTATTTTATTCTGCATTATCTCTTACAGTTTCCTATATAAAAGGAAATGCATTTGTAAAGCAGTTATGTTATAAACTTACCACATGTTAAAGTAACATTAGAAATTTTCAAGATGCATTTAGAAAAAAATAATTTTAACTTAATGAAAGAAAACTATAAAGTGGCTCTCTTACATTAATGAGACGTTATGTTAAAATAAAATTTTTATATTAACATGAAGCAGAGCTTGTAGATATAGCAGAGCATTCTGCAAATACATTTCTGTTACATTTTTTAACATTAACATAAAGAGCTGCATACATAAACGCAACCGCGAGAATGCATTTATAAAAAAAATCATATTACTAATATTAACTAATAGCTCTGTTCCAGTACTTTTCAAACTTGCAAGTTTTATTCAGAATTTACAGGAATTTATTATGTTTTTCTGACTAATTCTGAACAAAACCAGATCATTTTACGAGTACTGGAACAGTGCTAATGTAATTAAAGAGACTTTCATAACGGCACTATAACATAAATGACGTTAAAGTAAAAGCAGAATCTTAAAATTAAAATGAATAATTTTTCATATTAAATTTTTTTTACTATAAAAATATTATTTTCGTTAAAAGAAATTGCATTGAAAATTGTCTACAAATAGAAAATTATCATTAAAAATTCATATTCTACAAAAAGAAATTTTTAGCTAAAATTATTTTGATAATAAAATTTATAAAAATTTACTACAAAAAGAAAATTTGTAGAAAAAAATCCTATAAATAGAAAATTTTTCAAAAATATTTAAAATAAAAATATTTATCAAAAATTTCCCATAAAAGAAAAGTTATCGAAAATTTTTCAAAAAAAAAAAAAAAAAAAAAAAAAAAAAAAAAATCGAAATTTTCGAAAACTAAATTAAAAATTTCTTTTTCAAAAATATAGTAAAAAAAAAAGAACATGCATCAAACATTTTCCATAAAAAGAAAAGATCGAAAATTTCCTATAAAAAAATCTAATTTTTCGAACATTTCCCGATATTTTCTGTAAATGGAAAATTTCTTATAAAAATAAAATCAGTGAAATTTTTCCTAAAATCTATCTTATATCAAAACCTTAAATGAATGTATGAGTTCCCCTGAGCCGAAGTTCAGGTGAAAGTATCTCAGGATCTTCAGAGGCGAATTGAAGTGGTAATCGATATTGCACAATTTGTCGTCGTTAGATTTTATTCTTTTTGTCGTTTAATTAAAAAGAAAGAAAAGGAAAACACAAACGACCGGGACTCCTCAAGTCACCTTTATCAAGTGATAAAATTCAATGGACATTACAAATAAAACTAAACATTCGACTATTTATTTTGTTTTTTTTTTTTTTTTTTTTAATTTCGACATCGGACAGAAGGACGGACATCAATTTTAAAATTTCGATAAATTTCATATCGTCGATGCGCTGATGAAAAATCCTGTGTTTTGGAACAAATTTTCAGGAGAGCAAAAACAATTTATTTTTTATATGAACCATACAAAATTATACATTATACTTTTAACTTATAAGTTCGGATCTAATCCAAATATCTAAAAAATTATTAAAACAGAAAATGGACATTCAATAAAACTTTCAGATGGTCAAATAAAAAAAATCGGAAAATTACACTTAGGACTTTTCGTCAGCGCACCGACGATATGAAATTTTTCGAAATTTTATATAAAAATTAACAGAATTTATTTTTTTTTAACTATCAAAAATTTTCTAAAAATTAAAAAATTATTCAAATTTTTATTGAGATCCACATATTTTACGAAAATCCCCAAACCGCTTCCCACGAAAGTTCAAATCATCTGGCAACACTGATGGTAGAGTACTCCTCTGCAAATGCATCTGTTAAATATAATTTCACAGTGAGCAGCGAAGTTTTTCATAACAGAGTAGTAGCAAAAACGGCAGAGATAAGCTGAGCCGAGCTGCCATTAGAAATGTTTTTAAACAGCGCTGCTACTGAAGTTTTTTTTTTTTTTTTTTTTTTTGCAAACTTTTATTTAGAAGCATGGAACTATCTGCATATTTTTTATAAATAACGATCTAAACTAAAACAATTTTAACATAAACAAAAGCAGCCATTTTTGCAAAAAATTATAAAAAACAAAATTCTGTTTTTAATATTTAGGCTGCCACGTTTCTTATTTATGGCCTTTGTTTATTTTCATTTTTGTTATTTTTGCTTATTTTCTAATAAACAAGTTTAAAATCCAATGTTTTTTTAATAAATGAAATCTAAATTTGTTTTTTTATTTAATGAAATTTAAATTTGCTTTAAATAATAATAATTAAGCAAACAAAAAGGAAAAACTTTTAATAAAAAAAAAAGCCGGCTAGAGTATTTTTTAAAACACCACTAATACTTTTACAGTTAACTAACCATATTTTGTTAAGTAACTCTTTATTTGCTCTTTCTTTTAAATTAATTTAATTACTCTTTAGTAATTATTGAGCTGAGCATAATAAAGTAAATACAAAAAATTGTATACACACTATTATATTTTTGCAAATGAAAAACAAAATTTATATATATATATATAAAGGTAAAACAAGAAATAATTGAAATTTACTTAAAAAACCATTTAAAATATGTATAAAGCCGGCTAAATAAAACCACAAGAATAGCAATAAAAACAACAACAGTGGTAAGTGTGCACAATAAAATAGTGTTTAATTAAAAAAAAGTAAATGCGAAAAAAAATTATACGCAACACACAAAGTTACTTAGTAAATAAAAAAGGCTGACAAGACAAATATTTAAGCACAAATATACAAACAAAAATAATAACAACAATGCCATTAAAAAATAAAGTAAAGCTTAAACCAGAGAAACTATTAAATAAAAACGTCTTTTTTATTTAGGTTTTTTCTGTTGTTATAAATTTGTTGCTGCCTTTATATGTATGTTCTGTGTTCTTATAAATGGTTCCTTATGCTTAAAAAAAAACTATTTTTAGAACCAGACTTAAAGTGAATGAATTTTTCATTGTTTTGTTGTGTGTGAACTGGGTTTTGACTGGTTGGTTGGTTGTCTTTTTTAAAAAATGGGATGATACACATGTGCAAAAAAAAAAAAAAAAAAAAAAAAAAAAAAAAAACAAAGACATACACTCAACATATTGCGAAATTAACTTTTTTTCATTAAAAAAATGATCTTGAATACCACAAAAACAAAAATAAAGTAAATGTTTTCAAAACTTAAGTTCAAGTTCAAATTATTTTTTTTTTCTAGAAATTCCTAGGAAAAATGAAATAGAGTTAAGAAAAATAAGACGTTTTGTTGTTTAACAATTGAAATGGAAAAACAAAACTTTCCTTGCTCTTTTTTATAAACTAAATAAGGATAATATGTGCTTAAATAGGTCTTATTTAAAGACAATTTAACATCAAAGGAAAAGAGAAAACGGTACTCAGTGATTTTTTTTTTTGCAAATTAACGGGTTTTTTTGACCACCTTTCTTAGAGTTGCCAGATGGTTTAAAAGGAAATGAGAATTACAAGAATTTTTTTAATTAATAACTATTCCAATACTAATCAGAATTACAGTTTTTAGTCAAAAAGTGATCCTATTCTCAAAATTTCTTTATATTTTATTTTTCTGACAAATTCTTATTAAAACCTATAACCTATCTGACTAGTAACTTCATATTAGAAAAAATCTTTTGAAATTTATATAAAATTCTTATTCATAAGAAAAAATATTTTTTTCTAATTTGATAATTTTAACAGGAATTAAATTCCGCTCATTTCAGAGTGAAGATCAAATTGTTGTGGACCTTTATTCATCTAAAATTTAAAAACGGATCTAAAATCGATAAAATGGATGATAAATTTTAAATGATGCAGTGTACGATCCAAAAAAATTAAATGGAAATAATTATACAATTTCGGGAATGAAATTTCACATAGTGATAGTAGAGGTGCAGTCGAGTTTATGTTTTGAGTTTCGACAATATAGATCTGCGGGTAGTTGCAGAGAGTCACACATTGGGTATGAACATTTTTTAAAGCTATCCTGATTCGTACTGCGACCCTGCGAACATCTATACTGCGACCCTACTGGAAAATCATTTTAATTTTTATCAAACGTAAATTTGTTGCTTCACCCCTGTAGTGATTTCAAATTTTAATTTTTACGAGGCAAATATGAACCTGATAATGGTCATTATCGTGCATTATAAAGCGCGGAATTGAATAGAAAAAAAAAAAAAAAAAAAAAAAAAAAATAGAATAAGGTAAAAACAGAATAGGGTAAAAGCTGTTGCTAGCATCGGAGGATAAAATGATTGCAGATGGATGTTAGATTCTGGAGATTTTGAAGGTGAAAGGCAAAGTGTAAGGACGAAAAATCAGCTAAGGACCAGACTACATATGATAAGGAAGTTGGCACAAGAGATATGATATGCTCATCAGAAAAACTTGGAGATCCACATAAAAGAGAATATTGTGGAGAGAGTTTGTTCTAGAAGCAGACAAAAATGCTCCGCAAATTCCTATCCAGATAAAAAAAAAAAAAAAATGGTGGGAGTTGGGGAGGCAAGTTTGCCTAACCAAAGCATCTTTCTTCCAAAAGGTTGGGGCAGCAAACTAGGAAATGAGGTTATAATGAATTTTATTGCCAAACAAAATTGAGGTTTAAAGGTTGTTGAAAAAATGAGAGGTTTTCCCACAATCAGGAAAAAGTATATATATATATATATATATATATATATATATATATATATATATATATATATATATATATATATATATATATATATATATATATATATATATATATATATATATGTACTAATTATGGAAAAATAATAATTTTGACAAAAAACAATTAATAATTTTGAAAAAAAAAAAATAATAATAATTTAGAAAAAAATAATTAAAAAAAAAAATAAAAAAAAAAAAAAAAAAAAATAAAAATAATTAAAAAAAAAAATAAAAATAATTAAAAAAAAAATAAAAATAATTAAAAAAAAAAAAAAAATAAAAATAATTAAAAAAAAAAATAAATAATTTTGAAAAAAGTACTAATTTTTTAGAACAATGTACTAATTTCAAAAAGTATTAGTTTTGAAAAAAAGTAATAAAAAAAAAATTAAAAATATATACCAAATTTTAAAACGTTCTAAATTAAAAAAAATATATATAAAAAAGTACAAACTTTGATTTGTACTAATTAATAAAAAGTGTAAACATTTTGAGAAAAAAATATAATTTTTAAAATAAATAAGTTGTAAATAAAAACGTATTCATTTTAAAAAAATAAAAATCTTTAAAAAGTACTAATTTCGAAAAAGTAACAATTTTGAAAAATGCACTAATTTTGAGGAATATAGTAATTTTGAAAAAAAAAAAAAAAACTAAAAAACGCTAAAAAAAATATTTATAAAATTTAAAAAAAGTATTAATTATAAATGCTAATTTTGACATACAATTTTGAAAGTACTAATTTTAGCAAAAAATGAAAGTACTAATTAAAAAAAAAGCTACTTAATACTAATTAGTTATTACAATTCAAATAATTATCCGGTTTTTTAATTTGAATAGTTACGAAATATTATACTTTTGGTATTGTTATAAAACAAACTATAAATGAAATTTGAAAAAAATTTAATTTGAAAAATTACCCGAGTTTTTTATTCGAATAATTATACTATATTTTATTTATATTTATTTATTTATTTAAAAATATAGTTTTTTTATTCCTATTAAAATACACAAATTCAAACTTTCCACTAATGTAATAATTTTATTCGAATAATAATACGGGTTTTTATTTGAATAATTTACGAATTTATAAAAATTTCAATATTTTTGATATTTTCATAAAACACTATAAAATATAATAAATTATCCGGTTCTTTAATCAATTATTGTTCGAATGCTTTTAAAAATTTTAAGTTTCAATATTAAAACACGTAATATATACATACATAAAATAAGAATTAAAATTTTGGATTAATATTGCATGTAAATACTTTTATTTGAATTATACGATTTTTAATCAAAAAATTATTCGAACAATTTTATACCAATTTGTTTTTTTTTTTTTTTTTTTGATATTCCCTTGAAAAACAATAATTCAACTCTCGTATTCACAAACCAATTTTAAATTTAAAATACATTTTTGAGATAAAATTTTTACGAAAAATTGTATTTAAAAGGCATTTTAAAAGTTGTTTGTGAATACGAGGGTAAAAGTTAGGTTAATGTGTAATTTTATACAAATAAAAAAGTATAAATTAAAAAAAAAAAAAACTTTTTAGAAAAAAATGTACTAATTAAAAAAAAAAATTATGTAGCATTTTTTTACATAATTTAGCAATTGGCATCACTGCAATTTTTAGGTCTCTTTTTATTGCAGTTTCTCCTTTTTTTTTCAATCCTCGTTTAACATTTTTCCAACAACACTGTTAAACTTTTAAAGGGCAATTATGTTACACAAAAACACAACTCTTTGATTTTTATTTTCTTTAGCAATAAAGTTTCCTATTGCTAAATGTGTTTTATCTTAATAGTTTCATCTTTTAGTTTTCTTTAATGCAATTATTTTTCAAGCTTTCTTTAATAATAAAAAAAAAAAAAAAAAAAAAAAAAAAAAAAAACCTTAACACACACACTTGGGCTATAAACTTAACCTAAATTAACCACTGTAAAAAAAAAACAAGAGCTCTTTAACTGCTCTCATTTTTAATAATAAAGAGTATAGTGAATATGCAATGGTGAAATAAAAAGAACAAAGGAGGAATGTTGAGTATAAAAAAAAAAAAAAAAAAAAATAAAGAAAATGACAAAATATAAAAAAAGGAAAAAAAAATGAATTCAGCAAAGTATTAATTAAAAATAAAACATAACGCCCTATTTAAAGAATAAAAGAAAATGTTTTTAAATTAAAAAAAAAAAAAAAAAAAAGAGAAAGTTTAACAGGAGTAAAAGGCCTGTTTTAATGAGTCCAAAAAAAAAAAAATGAAAAAAGCCGGTTGAACCAGAGTAGGAGGAAAAAAAATTTTTTTATGCAATTTTACTTACCATCTATACGAGGAGTGGTATCATGGAAATTTTTTATAACATTAAGCAATTTTTCACGGAATAAATACTTCAAGGAGGCCCATTTAAATACGGTATCTCCAGTCTTGGCTACATAACCCAAGTATTCATCCAATTCCTTGGGAATTTCTTTTTGCTTAAGACGTGTAAAACGATCCAAAATTTGCATAACTTCTTCAGCATTTTCCATGGTAACCATATTGTCTGCTGGACTGGATATTTTGTTAATATTTTCTTTAGTTTAAGCGAGAAAAAAAAAAACAAAAATAAAATTTTTGTTTAATTATTAGCAAAAGAAAACTTGAAAAAAAATCTTTTCCAATTTTAAGGTTTTTGGTGTAGAGACAAATATGAACGTCGCTTGTTCGACTGGCTGCTGCTTGAGTTGGTTACTTTTTTTTTTTTAGTAGTAATCGCTTTTTTTCTGCACACAAGTTTTTATCGTTGTTGTCGCCGACTTCGTTAACTTATGTTTTCTTATTATTATTGTTGTTGTAACTGCACACACAAAAATTTTTGCACGAAGTCTATTTAAATGTTTGCTGGTGGTAGTTGTTGCGAAAACAAAATTTACCGAATTTTTTGTCTGGGAAGCCGAAGTTTGTCTTTTTTTAATTTCTCCTATATACCAGAAAATTTTTTAGATAAGAAAAATATTTCCGGCTAATAAAATGAGAGCAGGACAATGACCGGCTTTTTTTTGCACACACTGTGGTTTTTTAACCCAAGTTTTTAAATTAGATTTTCCTTAAGAAAAACTCTTCTTTTTTCTCTCTTAAAAATAAAATACTTTAATATGTGCTGAATTGTTGAACCAAAATCGTATTCCGTGAAGAGATGCAGCTTCAACAACGTTGAACAAGCGACTGAACAAAACTCATAAATTTTAACACTCAGCCGTAGAAACGTCAACGCTGGCAGAGGGAGAGAGCAGAGTAGTTAACAGAACATGTCTGCTAACAAAAGCACAACAGGATTAACAGAGAACAAAAACAAAACACATATGCAAACACACACACTCACTTGAATAAATGAGTAATATTTTCCAAAAAAAATAAAAAAATGACAAAACCGGCGATGCCAGATGCAAGGATTTTAACGATTTTTAAAGTCAAAAAATGCCGGATGAAGATTTAAGTTCACAATTTGGATTTTTTTTTAATATAAAAGGAACTTATTAAAATATTCATTATTATTCATACAATATCACGATCTTTATTCGAATACGAAATTTTAACACGAATAATTGTTCTAATTTAAAGAAAAATTTTGTATTAATATATAATATTATTCGGTTATACAATTATATTTGATATTGTAATACACAAATTATATTGGGATTTTAAATATGAAATTGAAATTTTATATTCGAATATCTAATTACTCGAGTTTTTCGAATAATTACCCGGATTTTATTCGGATGTTATAAAAATTCCAATATTTTTTATATTTCCACAAATATAAATTAAAATTTTTCTCATTTGTTTTCGTTATTCTCATAAACAAATATATTGAAAATTTTCGGATTAATATTTTATTTGAATAAAAATACAATTTCTTATTCATAAGTTAAAAAATATCATATTTAAAATTTGAATTAATCTACAAATTTTATTTAAAAATGAAAATTTTAATTTAATATATTTTTTTCCAAATAAGTATCTAAAATCGAGACAATTTTGAAATTCCTATTAAAAAATATAAATTAAAATTTTGAGCTACTATCATTTTATTCAAATAATTGTCGGGTTATTTATTCGAATAATTATCCGGATAATATGAAATCCTTATATTTAGATATATACATATTTAAATAAAACAAAATACAAGTTTTATTTTAATTTGGATTTATATTCGTATAAATATCTGATTTTTATTCAAATAATTATTCGGTTATTTATTTGAATAATTACCAGAACTTATAAAAATTTTAATATTTTTATTGTTTGTAAAAAAAATATATTATTAATTATGCAGTTTTTTATTCGAATAACTATCCGAAAGTTAACACTTTGTTTAAATTTTCTTTTAATATGTAATTGCAATTCGAATAAACATCCGGTTTTATATTCGAATTATGACCGGATATTCTACAAACTTCCATTTTTATATTTAAATTGTATAACAAATTATAAATTTATATTAGTTTACAATTTTATTCGAACAATTATCCGATTTTATTCAAAAAATTATTTTATAATTTTACTAAATTTTAAAAATCTAAGAACTTTTCATATTGCTGTAAATATATATATATATATATATATATATATATATATATATATATATATATATATATATATATATATATATATATATATATAATTTTGAACTACTATATAATAATTTTATTTCAATATTCGGTTTTTTTGAATAATTTACCTAAATGTACAATTCTCATAATGTTTGATATTTTCAGAAAAAAATTTAGAGAAATTTTAGATTAATATGAATATTTACTCGAATAATTATGCGGTTTTTTATTGTATATTATTCCAAAATGTCAATATCTTTGATATTTCAATACATAAAATTTTTCATTATTCTATAAATTTTTATATTAGAATAATTATACGATTTCGTATTCGAAAAATGTACATATTTTAAAGTATATAAAAAAATTACTTTTTCCCCTTATCCCGTTATTTTCTTTCCCAAAAATCATCTGGCATTCCTGTTGAATGTATGCAAAAATTAAAACAACAAATTCTAAGCAAAATTCTTTTTTATTTGCTTTTAAAAATATAATTGTTGCCAAGCGCTTCCTGTTGTCTATTTGTTTAAAAACTTTAAGCATTAATTCTTAAAAACAATAACAAAATAAGTTAAATTTGATACTTTAAGACCACGAAAAACTAACAATTATCAAAAAAAAAACAGCAGCTGCCTCTACGCCACAAAAACACATTTTAAATTTCATAACTCACCTGCCTGGTTTTCTCTTTAATTACTTTTAATTTTCTCTTTTATTTATTATAAATATCAAACTTATGTTATATTTATTGAATTTCTAACAAATTCCTTAAAGAATTTATTTAATTTTTTGCACAATTTCTTTTTTTTCCACTTTCTGCTAGCGTCTCTTTGTCGAACAGCTGTATTAAAGAAATTTGTCAAAATGGCCAAGTACTTTAACATATTATGTCAATTAACAGTGTAAGTGTTAGTAACAGAGAAGAAATGTTAACACAGTGTCTACATTAGACAATTTTTTATAAAGACAAACGTTATGAAAGATGGCAACAGTTGCACAAAAACAACAACATGGCGAATTCATTAATGTTTTTTATATTTGTGTATCAATCACGTCTCAACGACTGAACCAATTTTCACGAAATTGATAGTACCAGTGCCGAAAGTGGTTGAAGGCTATGTTAGATTTTTATTGGACGTCACATTCGCATTTTACGCCTTCTTGAAAAAAATAAATTTTTTAAATTTTGCACGTTATTAATGAAGTTGTTTACAAATATGACATTTTATTTTTCGATCGAACTGTTTTATTTATATATATTATTTTTCGAAGGAACTATTACAGCGAGAGCCCGCAAACCGTTATCCTATCATATCGCCTTGATGAGATTAAAATAGGACGGATAGGCCCAGGAGGGCAGATAGCCCCCATATAAAGAAAATATACATTTTCTCATCTAAAGTAATTTTCATATCAAATTTCGAATGGGGAGGATCGCTCAAGGGGGAATGGTAGCTGCCATATAAAGTAAATGTTAGTTATCGCTCAAATAGGATAGCGAAACGCACCGGTAAAAGCTAGTAAATAATAAATTTAAAACTTTGGAATTTTAAGTTCACATATCGTCATTGCAATGCTTAATATAAATGTTTGTGTGTGTATATTATTAACAGATTTTTCAATTTTTAGCCCATAACTTGGTTGTTTATGAACCAATTTGCTTGATTAAAAAAAACCGAAATTTTGTAAAAATATTTATGACCGACGCGAAATTACGTACTTCCGTGATTTCTGGCGAAATCAAGTTGAAATTACGTAATTTCCCATACATTTTGATACTTGCGAAATTACATAATTTTGCGTAATTTCGGCGAAATTACATTGAAATTACGATGCCCATTTCCGTGCAACTCTGTACATGGTTGGAAAAAATTCTTTTTTTCAACTATATGTAGTACATAGTTTCGATGGTGAGAAGAAAAAAAAATTGACAGCTGATCTTAAATTTAAACACAAATCTTAAAATTAATTATTAAAGTGATTTTGCAAAATGAAACCTATCCTTTATACATTTTTAATTGTTACAAATTAATAATTTCCAATTTAGTAAGTAATTGTTTCTTATTTGTTTCCATTTGAAAATACTTTATTTACCCCTATAACAATTTAAAATGTAAACAATAAGTATCAGCTGTTCACGAAATTACATCAAATGTCATCTAGCCAGTATGAACACTCTAGATTTCATTCGTAATTTCGGCATAAAATTTCGTAATTTCGCGCTGGTCTGAACAAGACTTTAAAATACAAAAAATTTAAATTAGCTTTGCCCCTACTTTAAATTTGTTTTAAAGATTTTTGTCTTAAATTTTATTCAATAAAAATGAAATATGGATCTTATTCTTTATTTTGGGACAAAACCAAGTATTTTTTAACTTTAGAATATATCCAGAAGAGGATGACCCACTCCCGGCCTATATATTTTTACACATATGGTTAATTTTAAATTACAATTTATTTCAGATATATGGTAAAAAATAAAATAAGCTTATTGAGTATACTTGGATCAAGGGGCCATTCGTTTGGACCACTAAAAGTGAAATAAATATTTGTTGAAAGTAAACAATGATAACTTTGTGTTAAAATCATTACTTTTTCAACATTTTTCGTTTTTTTTTTTTTTTTTTTTTTTGAAATTATCGTTTTTTAATTTTTAAAAAGGAGTGGTGAACAATTTAGTTTTGTTAGAAGTATATATTTAACCTTAATTTTTAATTTTTATTATTAGACGTTTCACTTGCACTAAATAACTTTCAAACAAAATGTTTTTGCAAAAAAAGTTTATTTTAAATTTTGTTACATTTTGGTAGGTTTTGATAGTTTTTAGAGGACATTTTGGTAGAAATCTAATGTGCCATTTCCGCTATAAAAATTCAAAGTTTCATTCATGTTTTTGCATAAAAATTCATAAAAATTTGTAAAAATAACAAAATGACAATAAAAATAAATTAATAAAATAATTTGTATAACAGTGATGTTGATTTCATTACAAAATATTCGTTATTCGAATACCTCTCATTAACAAAAATTAAAAGAAAACGCTCATTATTTATACATCTAAACTGACCATACATATAGTTAAGCTAAATTTATTTGCCAATAAATCCATTTTTTATTAAAAAAATCTTAAAAATAAAAATTAAATTAAAAAGTTAACGAATAATGAATTTCAACAATTCAAACACTAAAAAAATTAAAGAAAAACTGAAAATGATTGTTTACCAGTTTAGCCTTTTTAAGGCTAAATCTAGCCTTTTTATTTTGTTTTAATCCTTAAAATTTTTGTTTAACTTGTAGCATTTTTCTTCTAGCCTTTTTTCATTCTTAAACTTTCCTTAAAAATACTAAAATGTTAGTAAATATTTCAACAACGAAGAAAATAGTTTCTTATATGGTATTACTAATTTTATTTTTATAGAATCATCCATTTAAGCATTTTTGTTTATATATTTGCACAAAAGAAGAAAAACGATATTATTTATATTTAATAAAAATTGTCACCTGCTGCGTTTCATTCTCTAAATCAATAATAACTTAACTAATTTTATGGACTTACTAAATCGATTATTATAACATAGTGTCTACATTAGAGATTTTTTTTTTTATCAAGACAGACGTAAAACTTAACGCGAATTTGTGGAAGGTGGCAACAGTTGCACAAAAACAGCAATATGGCGTATTCATTATTGTTTTTTATATATGCCGTTTGACAAATGTAACAACAAAAATAATAATCATCTGTTTAACTAAGGTATATATTCGCACTGATATTGACGTTTGTTTTAATATAAATTTGCCTAATGAAGACACCAGGTAATTATTTTTTAATATACTTCATTAACCTTAGAACTATTTATGAATATAATTAAAAAAAAATCGACCCGCTTGGCAATTAGTTGAACATCTGTTTTGTTTGGGATACCAGATTGAGCGACGCTGGTATCGCTCGTCTGGTAGCCAGTAACCGGGTACACAAAAAATATACCAGCTAAAATGAAGATAAATCATAACAAAAAAAAAAAAAAAAAAAAAAATATATATATATATATATATATATATATATATATATATATATAGTTTTATATGGGGACCCGAAGTGAGCGGGAATAGCTCTCGTTCTAGGTGTTATTTCTTTCCAGAAGGGTGAGAATATTCCTTCTCCTAAAACTCCCTTTCACAAGATAAACAGTACCTTTATCATGGAATTTTATCAAAATGGTGATTGCTCCTAACACACTTATCCATCTCATCATTACCTAGTGTCTACATTAGGCAAATTTATATTATATATAAGAATTTTAAGATATGTTTTAACATCGAACTTTGTATTAATTAATAAAAAAAGGAAATTAATTTTATTTTAATTTTAAGTTCTTAAATGGAATTATAAATTGGAAAAAAAACTAATAAAATTTTAATTTAGCAGGGAAAATTAATCATGGATTTATACCGCAGGACTTTTCTCGATGCCGCAATTCCAAACTCTTAATATAGGCTCGCCTTTTTACTATTTAATAAAGTACGTAACGTACTTTATTAAATAGTAAAAGAGTATATATCATTACATATATACTCTTTTTCTTTTGAATAAATATTTTTTATCTTTTCTACTTTTTTTGTAGGAAAGCTTATATTAGGCATTTAGATTTACGGGTTCATTATAAAACCGATGCCCTAGATTTGAGCTCAACGCCAAGAGACTGAGATTTTCTATTCCAGGTACAAATGCCATAAATTTGTATGCACAATTTTGTTAATTTAATTTTCTTTTATTTTATTTTTTTTTTTTAGATAAAAAATATATGTGTTTTTACCTCTTTCGTTTTGTAGGTCTAGTCAGTTAATCAAAAAGAAATTGTAGTTATAAAATGATGAAAAATCACTTCAAAAAATTTAGTAATTTTTCATACGAAACATAACAGAAATTTGTTTCACGATTTTTCATTGGTTCATTTTGCTGGCAAATTTATTACAAATCCTTAATAAAAATGTAAAAAACTAATGAAGACCTGAAAATATAAGTTTTAGAACTAAAAAATAAGCTTTTTTCTGACTTTATTTTTAAGAAATTTAGCCATTTTTGGCCTTTTTTAAAGTTTAATTTAGCCTCTATTTCTCCTCTTCTGGCAACACTGTTGTCTACATAAAATAAAAACAGTATATTAGTTAAAATGTTGTTAACAATTCTTTTTGAATACAATTCTTTTAATAATGATTTAAAAGGCTAAAATGCTTGCTAACAATTTTATATTTAAAAACTGAAATAATTTCTTTTTTATGAATGAGGCCGTTAAAATATTCTTTAATTTCTTTTAAACTAATAATTTTACATTTATTATTCTTTCCTTTTAAAATCCCACACATAATTTATTGCAAAATTTAATTTTAATTTTATATAGTAGAATACCTTTGAAATTTAATACTTTGATGAGTTTCTTATAAAAATATATATCTCTACATGTGTTTGGGTATTAAAATCATTTCCTTTTTTTAGACATTTACGTAAATAAATGTGCAAATTTTTAAAAATATATAAATATATTTTTATTATATATTTACCTGAAAAAGTACTATTTATTGTTATTTCGTTCATTTAAACGAAAACACGTGCCCATTGCTCAGTAATTTACCTAAGCATACTAACACTCTTGTTCTTTCTCTTTCTCTCTTTCTGTCTTTTACACAGAAATCTATAAAACATTGCCATGACTAAATATAACGGATTACTTATTTTTGGTAATCCTGAACTACATACATACTTACACTGATTCTGTATAGAATTTACCGAAAGAAAACAAAAGCACAAAAAAAAAACAATAATAAAATAAACAGCTGTTAAGGATTCTATTTATAATATATTACCCATACACAATCACTTAAATACTTATTTATGTACGCATATCTATCACCTGTCACTTAATACATACGTATGAGGAAGGGAATGGTAGTAAGAAGGATTCAATGCAAACATTTTCTATTGCGTAAGTCACTAAGAAGAGCCTTGCAGAAGTTGAAATTTATCGCCAAAACTATTGCTAAAGTATCATTAAAATCATCTTCCGTCGGGAAAAACTATTCCTCGTGGATGAGTATTCTAAAAGTTTCGAAGAGGACACTAGTAGAAGTGTCGAGAAAGAGTCTACTGGTCGACAGCCGGAAGATGTTCACAGAAATGTCGCCTTAGTCTCTCCTAAAAGATGTTTTTGCACTTCTACTATAACTGTATTTATAGTTAAAATTTACTTTTTTTTAAATTTCATAATTATGTATTTCACACATATTTATCAATGTACATTACAAAAGAAGAAATTCACATAAAAAGTTAATTTTGTGTTCAGGGAACTTCAAATGAAATCCTCATAAGAAGCTTATAGTGAATTCCGGTATCTTAAAAAGAAGAAAAGAAGCTTAATAATAATTTTTATAATTAAATTATATTTAGATTACCTTTTATGCAAAGAATGTGACAAGACAAGCAAAGTTTTGATTTTTTCTTTATTTGCAAATACTGTTTTATGGAGTTTTTCCTAAAATAAATTAAAATTGTGAGAAAGTATGTTTTTACTAAATAAAATGTTAAAAATATTTGCCTACTTTTTTTAAAATAAAACACTTAATTATCAGGGAAATTGTTAATATTACAGCCAAACTCTATCTAAGTTAAATTGTTATTGAAACCTACTACTGATCTACTGTATTGTTTTCTTTTTATAAAAAACTGGCAATCTTCCTAACACACGCCAAGAAGATTAATGCGCCATAGTAATGTATTTTGTTTTTGCTAAATTCGAATTGTCGTCATATTATCTTCCATAAGTGAAGTAATGTATTTTGTTTTTGCTAAATTCGAATTGTTGTCATATTATATTTCAGAAGTGACTTCAAAGTATACTTTTAGAAGATGAAAGATTGATAGTAACGTATTATTTTTGTAACTTTCGTAAACACTTCTGATAATCATCTAGAAGTCACTAAGAAATGGCGTCTGGACAACAAATTTATCTTCCAAATGTTTGTGTTAACAAAAGTTTGTCAGCGATGTAATAAAAATAGATTAAATCAAGACTGGGCTATAAATTAGACTATAGATTAGTCTATCGAATAGACTATAGATTAGTCTACTGAATAGACTATAGAATAGTGTATTTAATAGACTACATACCAGTATATCGAATAGAATATAGAATAGTCTATATAATAGACTATAGGTTAGTCTATCGAATAGACTATAGACTAATCTATCGAATATACTATCGAATAGTCTATCGAATAGACTATAGAATAGTCTATAGAATTGTCTATCCAATAGACTATAGAATTGTCTATCGAATAGACTATAGAATTGTCTATCGAATAGACTATAGAATTGTCTATCGAATAGACTATAGAATAGTCTATCGAATAGACTATAGAATAGTCTATATAATAGACTATAGGTTAGTCTATATAATAGACTATAGGTTAGTCTATATAATAGACTATAGAGTAGTCTATCGAATAGACTATAGACTAGTCTATCTAATAGACTATAGACTAATCTATCGAATATACTATCGAATAGTCTATCGAATAGACTATCGAATAGACTATAGAATAGACTATAGAATAGACTATCGAATAGACTATAGAATAGTCTATAGAATTGTCTATCCAATAGACTATATAATAGTCTATCGAATAGACTATAGAATAGTTTATCGAATAGATTATAGAACAGTCTATCTAATAGACTATAGAATATCTATAGTCTTTAATATCCTTAAAGTACATTTAAGGTAGCATAATACTTATATTTTTACTCAATGAAATCTAAAGAAAAAGCCCGAGACAACTTGATTAAAAACATTGCTTAAGATTATTTTTTGCTATATTTTTCTTTCCTGTATTTAATTATATTTATAAGAGTTTCATTTCCAGGAAATTGGGTCTATGTAGGGGTGTTTTATTTTATCTTTGTTTTTCCTCTGAGACTTAAGAAAATATGCAACCTAAATCATAATATACATACAAAGTTAATACAATAATTTAATAAATATTTTCTTAATATTGTATGGAATTTAATCAAAGAGGGTTTTTATCATAAAATTATTACAGATTTGTTACAAAATAATTTTCAAAAATAAATTCTTATATAAAAATCTTACGAGATATATATTTTTTGTGGTTTACATATATAAATAGTTAATACCCAAAATTTATTTTAAAGTTGTAAACACAAACTTAAGTATTTAGAGAAGATTTTAGAAGAAATTTTATTAAACAATAAAATTGTTTTTAATAAAATTTTCTACTTTCAAAATTAGGTTGAAATATATTTTCTGAAGTCTGTGTTTCTGAAAATCTATTAAAATGGATTAAAAATGACTCAGCAATGAGAAAAAAATCTATGGCTGCATTTTAAATTATCTTTAAATTGTCCTTAAACTTCTGAAAATACTCAAGTTTGTGTAGAGCCTTAAAATATTGTTCCTACATACATAAATTTATTAAAGAAATAACTCAATAACATTTTACTATACTAAAGTGATTTGTTACATACATACATATATAAATTGATCATTTATGGAGATCTTAAATATAATAAGGCGCAAAGTTTTAAAACATGAATTTAAGAAGTAATAAGGAAATTTTTAAACCTTATTAAAGCGGATTATTATTATTATTTTTTTTTTGTTATTTTAAAACATAATGCGTAGGGCCTGTTCGTAAATGCATCACTGTACGTTCATAAATGCAAATGCAATAGTCGAATGTTCGAAAATACAACATCGAAACATATTATACGCAAATATACAGAAAGTATTAATTATAAAAATGGCTATTGCATTAAATTAATAAAAATGCAATTTGATTATGGAATTTTCATCATTTGTAACAGTTCATTTGTATCAGCAGTGCAAACTTATCATACTGATACTATGCAGTGATGCATTTACGAACAGGCCCATATTGTTTGTTTTTGTTTTTTGAAAAAAGTATTGATTTGTTATTGGTATTTAAGGCATTTTATTATTATTTTTTTATTATTTTGAAAAGTGCTAATATAAGTGCAACAGTCGTTTAAACTTCTATATACTAAGATCCTAATAAGCTAATTTCTTTCTAAGACATTTAAAACGGAAAGTGAAATTAAAAGAAAACATTTTATAAAACAAAATTTTATAAACACTCCTTGATGATTTAAAAAAAATTAAATAATATAAAAATTTAAAATTTTAATTTATTACAAAAGAATTTAGAATTTTTAGAATATTCTTTAAAATTTTGTTTAAAATTTTTGATTCATTTTAAAAATTGTTTTTAATTTTTAGTTTACCACATAAATTAGTTGTTAAATAAAATTATTGACCTTAAATCTAAAAATCCAAAAATTACTCAAAATATTGTTTTCTGGGTAGTTGAACGATTTTTTAGCTGGCAACACTTTTCATATAACAAACACCAGTGATGCCAAGTTAGCTCCTTTTGGGCTTTAGCCCGTTTTTAGTAGTCCAAAAAGCGAAAAATGTTTTTTAGCCCGAAACTAAAAAACGCGCAAATTTAGTATTTTTAACAAGTTTCTTTTAGCTTTTTAATTTTTCAAAAATAAAAAATAATTTTAATGGGATAACATTAATTTTTATAAATTTTTACTTTTATTTGACAATTTTTTTGTACTAAGTTCTCCCCGTATTTGTGGAAAGACTAGGGAAAAAGACACATTTATCCAGAGATCCTAAAAACGATATTATTATTATAATTACAATTATTTGAGTAGAAAAGTGTTGGGAAAAACTGAACAATTTTGAATATAGATTCATAATAATAGAATCTCTACAACCTGCATTTTAATTTGCCCAGTTTGCTATTAATATTTTGAGATATACGTTCCAAATGGTTGATTAATGGTAAAAATATTGCTGATATGTTTCTTTATTACTTTTCAAAAGTAATTTTGCCCATTTTTGCGCTTTTTCACAAATCTTGTCGTGATTGTACCACAAAACTGTTGTCTTTTTAAATTTAACACCTTCTTGGCACTTTTTGCAAACATTTCTACATGGTAATAGTGCCATCTCTGACAAAGACGATCATTAGGTCTGACGGTACTCTTTATGAAATGACAAACTGTTAATGATGTTGCCAGCTTTGATATTTAGACAACTTAATAAATTCAATAACATTTAATAGGAAAAATATAAAAAATAATTATAAAATGTTATAAATTATTAACAATTACTTAAAAATATATTAATATTAAAAATGTAATATAATTAAATTAATAAACAGTTTTTATTAATTAATAAAAATTTTTGAAAGCCAGGAATAAATCGTTGACTAATAGTGGAAATTATAAACACATAATTATTGAACCATAACGTAACGTACCTTACAGCCCATTTACACGTAGCATATAAGATTTTTCTGTCAGAGAGTGTCAAATTCACTCAAATTATAAGAAATATTATGAGCAGTGTTGCCTTATTTTTAACCATAATTGGTGATTTTATTTTCTAATGTGCAATTGATGACTTTTTTCCTTTTTGGATATTTTTTTTGTTAAATCAAAATTTTATTTTTATTAATTTTAAAAATGCTATATAAAAATAATATTAATATTAATATTAATAATAATAATAATAATAATAATAATAATAATAATAATAATAATGATAATGATAATAATAATAAAAAGAGAGTGTACTAAAAATTCATCTCACAATTAAAAAATAAAGGTTCCTATAACTTCTCATTCCAATTTTAACTGACAAATGAAGAAAACAATTTAAATCAAAGATTTTCTAATATTTAACTAAAAAGTGAAATGGATTGGGAGATTTTTGTGAGAAAGTTCTAACTATGAAACAAACAACCTAAATACTTGTAATTACAAAATAAATTACTATTGAAAATAAAATGTATATTCAGTGAAGACCGACTATATGATATCCTACATTATTGCGTATATGACTTAAAGAAATACATACTTGAGAGAAAGCATTATGTGGGTGCTATGGTTAATCTTATTTGAGCCAAATTTTATTGATATACGAAAATTTATGTGAGATTTAAATACTTTTAACTGATTTTCGGTAGAGGACCCTAATTTTAATGCGATCCTTTTGAAACTGAATGCCATATTTTATGTAGGTACATACATATTTTTCTGTAGAATATTTTATATTAAAAATATTTTATTTGTGCAGAATTCCGTAGAAATACGCTTATATGTATTTAAGATATTTGAGCTTCAAAACATTACTCCAAAAGAATATTTATTTGGCGACTAGGTGAAATAATAAACCAATTTCGATCAGCTAAAGAGATTCTGAGTCGATTTTAGGGGGCTCCCCAAAATCTTGCTGTAGCGAATAAAAAATGTACTTTATTTAGTTATTAAAACTGTGCAAGACAACATAATAAAATTATAAAAATTTAAAAAGGACACCACATTATTTTAAAAATAATTGCAATAAAAGTTGTCAATCCCAATGTATTTTCAATTGGATCAAAATTTTGTGCACAATTTTTAAATTAACTTAATAAAATTTAATATATGTGAGTGCTTTGGTACATGAGTGATTGACATTGAATCGTTTCGCCTCCCAATTAAATACCTTTTACTTTAAATCCTTAGATTTTGGAATTCATATTACCAAATGAGATTGGCTAAGTCCCTATAAAAATAACTCTTTTAATGATGTAATTAAACTTTATATCCCGACCCTCTATAAAATTGGATCTGGGAGCACAGTTAAATTTCAAATACTTTTTTCTCCTAAAAACTAACTAAAGCTTATGATTAGTATGCAAAGTATTTAAAACCTGAATACACATATTAAGATTATATTAATTTTTATATAAGAACTTTGCATTTTTAAAATTTAGTTATTTTTTCCAAATTTTGGTTAGAAATTTTTTTTACCAAGGCAACACTGATTATGAGACAGTTGTGATTAGATTTCTTCATACAATAATCTTATAAGATTAACTGTAAATACGAAAGTTTATTTGTGTGTGTATATATGTGCATTTTGGTTATTATTAAAAAAAAAAAACAATATTTTTTGTAAAATTGTTTCCATTTAATGATTGTTTTACATTTAAAAAACATTTTAATAAAAATTGTGCTAAAAAAAGTGAGAATTTCTGAAATAAAAAGAATTGTGTACCTCTTATTTAAGATTTAACATAATATAAACAAAATGGTTACAGTCTTCTACCGGCGTTATCTTACATATTATATCAGCGTTAACCTCAGTTGTAAACCTGGGGTTAAGAAACAATACTATAAATAACTTTTTAAAGAATCTTTCTTATTTCCAACATAAATTTTTATTATTTAAAAAAGACTGTTTATTAACTTAATTTCTTTTCCAATTTAACTTAAAAAACTGTGCTAAAATCTAACATACTAAATTTAACAAAATTCTTCTACTATATTTAATATATATATAAATTTCTCTACATTCTCTTACTCCCTAATTCTGTTGAGCCTTTAATTCTAAGCGTTTTTTTAACATTTGGTATGTTTGATGCATATTACGCATTTGACCGCGTATTGAGGTGGTGACGTCACGTTGTAACTGTTGCACTTCTTGTATGTCCTTGCGTAAATTTATGTATTCATTACGTACCTGCAAAAAGACCAAACAAAAACAATAAAAAATTTTAATATATACATATGTATATTACAAAAAAACTTTTAAGCTTAAATGTTCCCTAACATGTCTTTTATTATTTTCCCTTACCTCTGACATCGATTCTAATAATTCTAAAACACAAATGTCATCAATTTCCTCAAGGTTGTTACAATCCAGGCAACGTTCCACTTCATGCAGTTTATGCGCCATTGTACACAATTGTGTACCGGCATGGGCCACCTTAAAAAAAAAAAAAAACATTATTGTATACGTCTTTAATATATTTAATTCCTTTAATCGCATAAAAAATCATTTAAATGGAGTTTTTATTATAATACATTATGTACAGAAAGTAAAAAGTGGTAAGAGTGAAGGAGGTTGAATAAAAAGTACTTAAGGGCTAATGTAAACAAACAACAAAATAATAATATAGATAAAAACAAATTGATGACGACGTTAAATGGTGAGAGAGGATATAACAAATGTTGCCAAAAAAAATATGTATACAAATACACACTAAATAGCAGTTGTACAGGAGAATGTGTTGAGGAAATAAAATAGTGTTGCCAATTATAGAATAATTTTCTAATTGGTTTCGTACACCAAGGGTTAGAAAATAATATATATATATATATATATATATATATATATATATATATATATATATATATATATTTTTTTTTTTTTGCAGAAATATTACAAAATAAAAATAATAATTCAATTTTATAAACAAACAAGCATTGAATAAATTTCTTTAATATCATAAAAACATTGAAAGTACAAAATCATCAATTAATACAAAATAAACATATAATTTTGCAAAAAAAAAAAAAAAAATCTGACAAAAACGCTTACATAGAAAAACTCTTTACATAGACTAAAAATTGTTAATTTTAGAAAATAATATTAATAATTTAACAAAATTGTTTAAAATTAAAAAAGACTTAAGAAAGTCGCTAAATTAAATAATAGTAATTTCAGATTATTTCATAATAAAATAGAAAAAAACATAATAAGAATCGTCCGTTTGGTTGGGCGGCTTGTGCACAAAGTACTTTTATGATACCAGGACGAAGCGAAATTGGTTGTGATCGGTCCATTATTTCACTTAGCCCCTATACAAATGTACCCCCGGAATAGAGTTTAAACACTCAAAAATGCATTAAAAATAAGACTATTTTAATGAAATTCAGCGCAAAGAATTTCTGTACAAGTAGCAATCTTTGTACCAAATTTTATGAAGATCGGTCTACAATTGACCATAAAAACTTTCTTCCGAAAATCACTTTAACGTGCATAAATCCCTTACGAATGTTAGTATCAAGTTCATATTCGATGCAAATAAGTTTTATGTAAGTAGAAACAACATAGCCAAATTTTATGAGAATCGGTCCATAATTCACCATAACTCCCATATAAACCCACTGCCAGAAATCACCCTAAAGTGCATAAAATCGTCTAGATGCTAGTTTCAATGCAATATTCTGTATTTGTATATTTTATTTTACATTTAGTAAAATTAGCCACAGGTGTCCCTTTCACGAATTTCGTACACAATGGTGTAGGGTATCACATAATCGGTCTTGACCAAGTATATCTTCCTTTTTTGTATTTTATCGAATTTGTTGACATTTTTATTTGTTTGTGATTAAATTTTTCGAAATTTATATAATTATATGTATATATTTCTTTAAAATTGTTGCTTTATTTGAAAATCTGATTTTTATAGAAAAGATATTTTATAGAAAAGATTAATTTGTAATTAATTTTTAAAATTTTTACTTATTTTTAAATACAAATATTTTTAAAAATAGTTAAAATTTCATTTGTTTTTTTTTTATAATATTAATACTTTTTCGAACATTTATTTATTTTTTCAAATTGTACGTTTTGTAAATTCTGTATATATATTTATTACAAAATGATGCTTTCTTTTAATTGGTGCTTTTTATTTGTTTTTAATTTTTATTTTATTTTTTTTTTTTTTGAAAAATTGCTAATTTTTCTGACTTTTTTTAAATAGAAATTTTTATCTAAACCGCTACTATTTTTAATGAAAATTTGACCATATTTAAATTGATATATTTTATTTTATAAATTTGGTACTACATATTTTAGAAATTCGAATTTTTAAAAAAAAATTTGGTGTTTTATTTGAAATTTTATTTTTAATTTAAAAATGTTACATTTTTTAAGGAAATTAATAATAATTTGTTTAATTGGTGTTGTTAAAAATTAGTAGTTTTGTTTGATAAGTGGTCTTTTTAGGATCCTAAAGTATCCTTTTGATATTTTTCTGAAAAGTTTCTAGAAAATTTTACTGTTTTCGAAAATTCGTACTTTATTTAAAAATTAGTATCAGTATTTTTAAACAGGTACTTCTTCTAAAAATAAGTTCTTTCCTTAAAAAAACTAATGAACATTTTTCTCTAAAAACCGTCTAACACTATTGGAAAATAACTCTCCTAATTGGCAACACTGTTTACACTAGTGTTTACTGTTATTTTTACGTTTTAACTTTTGTTGTTATTTTATTTATTTTTGTTATTGTATTTATAGTTGTACTATCAAAGTTTTTATTGCTTTAGGAAAGGTTATGTTTATTGACACCATTTAAATGTTTAACGTTATCTTCGCCTGCTTTTGGGCGACCAAAAGAATAATTTGAATGGGAAGTTGGGAACATGGGGTGGTTTGTATGGTGTTAATGTAAGCAACCCAAAAAAGAGCGTCTAAGTTAGAGATGGTGTTAAGTTTGGGTGTAACTTTATATAGGTCAATATATTATTTATCAATTTAAATGTCAACATTCATACTTATATGTTCATATTAAGTATTAAAATATCAATATTTGTGATATTATTAGTAATAGCAAAAATATAGAGTATATTAAAGAATTTTTATTAGGCCATATATTAAAGATACTTACAGATTTTTCTAAATCACTTAAATCCTGATATGAAGAATCCATAGCCATAATTTTTGAGAAATAAATTTAATTAAATTTATAACTTTTAAAGTTTTAGGTGAATTATTTAAATATATATATTTTTTTAATTTATAAATAAATTTATATATAATTTAATTACTTTATAATTTTCACTCTTCTTTTTTAATAATTTATATAATATTTTTATTTTATACACTTAATTAAGTTTTTAATATCTTTTCAATATTTTTATATTTCTTTTAGAAAAATTTTATATTTCTCTTATTATTAAATCTTTAAATATTTTCCGTTTTTTTATCAGCTTTCTCTATTAATAAATTAATTATTTATTTTTATACCAATTATTTTATTTTTATCACTGGTTTTTTTCTTGTTAATTTCTATTAAAAAAAGTTTCTTGTTTCATGTCCTTTTTATAACTGTTTATTGAAACTTTATGTTTCTGCCATTTATATACATTTATATATCCTGTAAATATACGAGTGCCTTATGGTCTGCCACAACAAAATCTCTTTTGTACACCTCCTAAAAGTATGCTTTTGTGTTATAAATATAAACGCAATTCTCCCAAACAACTATTTTTGGATATTTACGTGTTAAACTTTATCCAGCTTCCTCTTTTTGTTCTTTTTTTTCAAACTGTGTTGCTTTTATTTTGCTTGGATTTTTATACTAACGTTTCTAGTGAATTGTTAACAATACATTTCTGTAATATAGCCGGCATTAGAAAGGATATAGAAAGTGAGTTTGAAGAGTAAAATAAATTTTCTGGGTAAAAATTGTTCTCTTTGCGCAACTCTCTTATGATGAAAAAGAGTATTAAAAGGTAGAGTTGGGATTTGATAACTTTAAATTGAAAGATTTTTAGAAATGTAGGAATTAATTAATTAAATAAATAATTAATTAAATAATGTATTTATTTTCTATATATTTGTTTATTTAGTATGTCTATCTATCCAGCTATATATATATCTATCTATCTAGCTATCTATCTATATATCTATCTATTTATCTATCCATCTATTTATCTATCTATCTATCTATTTATCTATCCATCTATCTATCTATCTATATATCTATTTATCCAGCTATATATCTATCTATCCAGCCATCTATCTATCTATCTATCTATCTATCTATATATCCATCTATCTATCCATCCATCCACCTATCAATCTATCTATATATGTATATATCTATAAATCTATTTCTCTGTCTATTTAGCTATCTATCTATCCAGCTATATATCTATCTATCCATCTATCTATCTATTTATCTATCCATCTATCTATCTATCTATCTATCTATCTATATATCTATCAATCTATCTATCTATATATCTATTTATCCAGCTATATATCTATCTATTTGTCTATCTATCCAGCCATCTATCTATCTATCTGTCTATATATCCATCTATCTATCCATCCATCCACCTATCTATCTATCTATATATGTATATATCTATAAATCTATTTATCTGTCTATTTAGCTATCTATCTATCTATCTATTTATCTATCCATCTATCTATCTATCTACCTATATATCTATCTATATATCTATCTATCCATCTATCTATCTATATGTCTATATATCTATCTATATATGTATATATATATATAAATCTATTTATCTGTCTGTCTATCTATCTATCTATCTGTCTATCTATCTAACTATCTATCTCTCTATTTATTTATTTATCTATATATCTATCTCTCTATCTATCCATTCATTTATCTATTTATTTATCTATGTATTTATCTATCTATTTATTTGTTTATTAATTAATTAATTAAATATATTTATTGATTAATTTATTTATTTTATATTTATTTATTTAATTTATTTATTTATTCGTTCAAATTCTAGCTTATTATTGAATAACTTTCTTTAAATCTTTTTAAACTATAAATTTTCTCTTTATTTAACTCTTTTGTCTTTCACTTTCCCTTTAAAATAAATCCATTATTTCTACTATAATTTTGGCTCCATTTACACTTTCATATTGTTTACAATTAGGGTCTGATAAGTTTAACAAACCTTTGACCATTTCCTAGACAGGAAAAGCAAACAGTTGTTTAGTTTCCTTAAAATTTATTATGTATGAAGCACCAAAAAGGAAAGTTTTCTAAAAGACAAACAGCCTCGAAATATGGATGAAAGAGAAAGAAAAATCTATAGAAAGTATTTGTTTAATAAAAAAATTTTCTTTTTCAATACTAAAAAAAGAATGACTTTAAATATCCAAGTCATAATTTTAACATTTCTTCCGCCTTTTTGTTAATAGAATGGTTTAAAAAGAATTTTCTCACACACATTAAAAAATTAATGTCAATGACTTCTCGAAAGCTTTTCATAAACTTTAATGGGAAAGCAGCAGCAAAAAAAGTATGAATAAATATAAAAATGAATATCATTTTAAGTGGTTGCGAAAAGTAAAGCATAAAAAAGAAATAAGAAAGATATGAAAAATGTAAGAAAAAAACTTTTTATTTCGCAAAGGATATAAAAGCAACAATACTCGAAATTGTAAAGTGCAATTAAAAACAAAAACTTTCTATGGCTAAGAGAAAAACATAAAAGTAAACATATGGAAAAAGAAAATATTAAAGGGCTAAATAGACAAAATTAAAAAGTGATTTTTTTAAAGGATACAATTAAGTAATATTACTTAATTATAATAAAACAATTTTGTATTAATAACAGTTAATATATTTATGAATTAAAAAATATAATTTCTTTAGCTACTTAAAAGAATGTTTAGTTAAAATTACAAAAAAGCACAGCTTTTTTTCAAAAATATTTTACATAAAAATACCTAAGTAGTCGTATAACATAAAATTTTACTTTAAATGTTACAGTTTGCCCATTTCATTGGATTTATTCTTCACCTCTTTCTCGCTATCCTCTATGGTCTTCATGTAATACAAACAATAATCCTTTTTTAAAATTTGATGTTGGGCCTTTTCACAGGTGAAACGTATGCCATGTTTTTTATAATCCAAAAAACATCTTAAGAAATGTCTATTGGTTTCATGGACATTGGGATGTTGTAGGTATTCTTCGAAAGGCATCCACTTTACTTTGGCTATTTCTCTTTCACAACGTTGCAATTCTAAAGAGGTAGGTGTTAAAGCCACCACACAATAGATATCGGAACAACCAAAAGGACCGCCATGGGCATGTCTTAAACTGATCACAGTATTGAAGACGCTTTCTATTCCGGTTTCTTCACGTACTTCACGTATAGCGGCATCTATGATATTTTCATGAGGCTCTGCATAACCTCCTGGTAATTTCCAACTATTGGGTATTAAGGCAAATCGTTCCGAGACTACTAGAACTTCATTTTTATCATTTACCACTAGGCCTCCGACGCCTAGCATGGTATGAGAGTACACCGGAAGATTGGCATATTCATCTTCGGGTAACCAGCGGTTGAGGACTACCATGCCATTTTTGGCATGATGAAATTCGAAATTCAGCTTAAAGAAAAAGAAAATTAAGAATTATTAAATAAAATATTTCTATAATTTCATTATAAATAAATAAATAAATTTTAAAATTTATTATAAATAAACAAATAATTAAAAACCCTCACAGACTTTTGTTTCGCCGCCCTGCGTTTCAACAAACCGTTGCCGCAGCAATTGTGTTTGCTCTGTTAAGCGAAAAATGGTGTCTCTAACAAAACACAATTAATTCGTGGGTGTCAAACCGCACAGCCGCAATTCAAAACGCAGTTGCCTTATGGAAACACTTATGTTCCATTACTTTTCAATTTATTTTTCCAACGTGCACATAAACTGTAAGGAAATTTATAATAGAAGGTCACACTTCTATGCAACAAAGAAGGGAAGCAATAGTTAGATTCTATATGAAAGAATTAATATTAAGAATTTTTTTACATATTTATAGATTAAAACTTTTTTATAAAGTTTTTAAATAATTTTTCATAGCTAAATGATAATTGTTTTCAGATTTATGTAGTGATTTTTAAAAAGAATTGTGTGTTAAAATTATGAACATCAAAACTGATATGAATAAGAAATGAACTAGGAGTGAACTATAAGTGAAATAAAATTAACTTGAAATTTAAATTAATTAGAAATATACTGAATATAAACTAGAACTTGGAAATGAATTAAAACTGTGTTAAAAATTATATAGAACTGTATTAGAAAAGAATTGGAACTGAACTAGATGTGAACTGGACTTGAAATGAAATAGAACTGAATTTGAAATGAATTAAAATTAACTAGATATGAATACAAAATATAAATGTAAAATATAAAACTTAATTCGAAATGAAACAAAATTAGAAATTAGCTGAAACTAAAAAAGAAATAAATTGCAACTGAACTAGAAATTAAATAAAAAATAACAGAAAATAAACTCGAAATTTTCTAAAAATTAATTCGAAATGAACTAGAAATTAACTTAAAATAAACTAAAAATGTATTAGTATTTATTTTACTTGACTTTTTTTTATTATTCGATTAATAAATAACTCGAAAATGGTGTTGTTAAATTAATCGAACAATTTTTAAATTACTCTAGGTATTCGAGTAAATTATACCTTAAAATTGTACACCGAAAATATGTCTGCATTAATTGAGATCACTTAATTTACAATAATGGCTTAAAGTGTCCTTCTGAAATAGCCTTCGAAAAATAATATGTAATTAAAATTTTTGTACATTTTTCTCTTTTGTTTTTCTCTATATTTACAATATAATAAATATAAAATAGGCCTAAAGTATCACGTAAACTTGGTTAAAAAAATCTAAATAGACACATGCATATATGAATTCGAACGAAATTCTCTATTATTTTAGATAAATTCAGTGATTCTTAACATAAAATACTGGCTGACCCGGCAAACATTGTTTTGCCATATAACTTATTTCCAGTGAATGTTTTGGTTTTTTATTAAAAATAACGAATGTATTGTAAGTGTGTCAGGATGGGATCTATATCAAAAAGAGGAATGAAGCAGTTTATATTGGGTAGGAGGAACTTTTTCCCGTTTGGCCCTATTTTACGCCCTAAATGTTGGAATTTTCTAAAAACTGGTAGTTTTTTCTAAAAGTCTGATACTACTTTTAACATTTTTTTTGTTAATTTTAAAACTAGTACTTTTATAAATATACCCGATATATGTAAATGTTGCCCTTATTTATAGGTTGTCTTTGGGAAATTAATTTCAACTGATGGATGAACAGTGAAATATTGTTATTTCTACTTTATAGCCTTCAAAATATTGTGGTACTTTTACACGGAATGCTAGCTTGTCACCTTTGGTGAAGGGTACAAAAACAACAGAATTTGTTTTAATGAGAACTGAACCTGAACTTTCCAAATGTGAAAGAGTAATTTAACTTAAACCCAGATTTAAAATTAGAAAAGAATAGATTAGGAAATAAATCATATAATAAAGTAAATCCGAACTAGAATGAAAGTAGGATTAGGCTACAAAAGAAATGAAACTGAAGTAAATTTGACACAGAATTAAACTAAGTGTAAAGTAGAACTGATTAATGCAAATTTAATATTTTTTTTTTTAGAAAATACTAATTTCAATTATTCTTTCAAGTATTTCCAAATGTGGGCAAAAGTTTACAATCTTTTATTAAAAATAGGCAAGTTTTAAATATTGTTGTATCAAATTTCAAATTTAATTCATTTATTTTGTTTCGATAAGAAAAATTCTCTTTGTTTTAAAATTGTCTGACTTAATTATTTTCAAGGGAATACATTTCCTTACCTTGGTTAAATGTGGCACCCATTCTGAATGTTCAGTTTTAACATGAAACCATATGGCACGTCTTTTTTGTTCCTGCCAATAAGCCAAAGATTCTAAAACATGTAAGAAAAACAATTCAATAAATTTTTATAAATAAATATTAAAAATCCTTAAAATACTTTGTAATTTTTCAGCAAAATTATCCTCAGCATTAAATTCCAATGAAGAATCTATGGTTACACCATTGAAACGATCTAAAGAACCTTTAAAAATACCAGGCGGTACGTCCATTATGTTTTTATATCTAAAAGAAATTAAAAAATAATGTTGTGAATAAAAAAAAAATTAAAATTTAATTTTTTTCTGTCTATTTTATTACTTACTTATGAAATGAACTTAATAATCTGGTTTTATCTTTTGTTTTTATTATCTTTAATAAGGCAGTATTGCTGACAGCTGTTTGTGATGTCTGATATTGTTGTTGTAGTTGTTGGGATTTTACACTCCAATTATTATTGTTGTTATTAAGATCAATAGAAGTGCAGAGAAGATAATGATAATTACGTATTATAGAATTTGTTATTGATAAATGTAACGTTTTAGTTATTGATTGCTTAAAAGTTTTTGTAAATTTAAAATTTGTTGTTGTTTTTGAAGATCTTAAAACCGATAAACCAACATATTTTAGACTAGACGACATTTAATTGATTTTATTATTATTATTTTTTTAATTTAATCTAAGCTTTGTTTAGTTTTTGCAATTAATTTCTAATAATTTTAATATAAATAAACAATAATATAATAATTTATTATTTATTATTGTTAATTATTAAACAAAAAACGCTGATCAGTGTGTATTGGTTTATATATTACACAATATGTATTATCAATTATTTTTTTTGTTTTATTATTACAAACCAAAGTTATATGTAAATGAGGTAAAATGGCAACAACAACTATATAAACTAAATAATAAATATACAAATATATTTTTTGTACAAGATGGTTAGGTTGCTAAGTAGGGAGTGTGTATGTGTGATGTAGAGGAGAGATAGCGCGATAAGTTTAGTTAGACGTTTAAATTAAACCAAGTACCTACAAATATATATGTATATAATATTTATCATGTCATAAAAAAAAACTAAAAAGAAACATAAAAAAACAAATGGAATTATTATAATATAATATGAAATAAAAGATAAGCTACATTAAATTATTGATAGTAACAGTACACGTTTATTTAAATGGAAAATTGTGAATATAAAATTAATGTTGATTTATCTTTAATATACAATTATAAGGGTATAATATATAACACTAAACTAAAACAAATTAAATTAACTTTTATTTATTCTCACAGTGTATTTGCGTCTGACAATTTCCAATTGCTCTTTTGTACTTTTTGTTTAGTTTATTTCTTTACACAACACTTTGTTTATTATTTATTATATTTTATACAAATATAAAATTTTCTTTATAAAATTTTATTGAAATATATATTTTTTCTTTAAATTTAATTCATTAATTACCAGTTAATTTATTAATTTTATGCAACTTATATAAACGGTTGTAATTGACGTATTGTGTGCGTATTTAATACCAGCTGACTGTGTTTAACTTGACATTTCCTGTTTAACAGTTGTTTTGTTTACATTTTAGTTTTCAGTGTTGGTAAACTTTAATTAAATTTTAAAGAAATGTAATGATTAATAACAGCATTTCGTCTCCTAAAATGTAAAGCATTATGAAAATGCAAAAGGCCGTAACCACAATTTGTAATTTTTTGTTTTAAATTTAAGCTATTTAAGAAAAAAAAAAAAATGTTAAATCGTTCACTTAAAGCAAAAGTATATAAAACATACAGCACTCTTCAAACTAGATTTTCTTAAATGGAACAAATTTTACGATTCGTTTATGAAGTTGATGTTAGGCTCTTTTGACTTTTGTTAATATGGTTGTAATTTTTGAAGATATGAATATGCAATTTTTTATGTAGATGCAGTTTGGGTCAGTATATTATAAACCAACATTTGATTTTTGAGTGATTACGGCTTTTTGCATTTTAGGTGACGATTTGGAAGAATTTTTATATTTTATTAATTTATAAAGATTTATTGCCTTAAATTAAGTTGGAAAATTATATGTATTTAATTATATATTTATAATTTAATTTTCAATAAGCACCATTTTAAATTTAGTTCACTATAGGAATGAAAAATTCACATCTTTTAGTGCATAATTGAAGTTTTAAATAACAATTTTTTTAATTAAAGATTTCTAAAAATATATTTGTTTCTGCAAATTTGAGTTTATAAAGATAAGGTTAATCTTTGTAAAACTTTGGAAATCACATTTGATTTAATGCGAAATTAGCACTTTTATTTACACAATTTAAATATTTTTGTGAAATTAACTATTTTTTACCCTTAACAAAAGTTTTAAATGGCAAATAAACGTAAATTTTGATATATATATATATATCATACCATTGTTATTTGTACAGTAAATCACTTCAATAAAAAAATCACTAAAGCTTTAAATAGTATTAAAAAACTAAAATAATTTTTAAATTACCACAAAAAACTCCAAATTATAAAAAATGTTGTAAATACAAAAAAAAAAAAAAAAAAAAAAAATCAATGCTTAAAAATTATATATATATATATATATATATATATATATATATATAAAGTTTCAAAATTACAAAAACTAGTCATGTTAAAAAAATTTAAAAACCCGCAAATTCAATAAAATTCAAATATTGAAAAGTTAGAGAAATTACAAAAAAATTATTTAAACCAAAAATTAAAAATAAACTTAAAAAAATCATGAATACAAAAACAAAGAAAACAATATTATACGAAAAGTAAAAAATACGAAAAAAATACGATGACAAGATAAAATCAGCAAATTACAAAAAAAAAAAAAAAAAAATCAAATAAAATTAAAATATAAAAAAACGTCAAATTATAAAAAATAGCTAAAAGCGAAAATAATAAATCACTACAACACGAGCATTAAAAAAAATCGTTAAAATACAAAAAATCAGCGTAATATTAAAACTTAAAAAAATCGAAAAAAAAGCAGAAAGATTTTAAAAATAAAAAACACGTAAAAGTACAGAAATCACCGTCATTCCAAAAATATAAAAAACAAACTGAAAAATTCTAAAATACTAAAAACACGGTTGAAAGAAAAATCGCCAAATTAGAAAAACCGGCTAAGTGTTAAAAGCCAAAAATTTTAAATTAAAAAAGAAACATTATAATTAAATACAAAATGGCTTAAAAAAGCCAAAAAATCGACAAAATTCATAAAAAAGAAAAAAATATCGATAAATTAAAAAAATCGTAAAATTTTAACAAAAGCTTGATTATAGAAAATAAAATAAATAAGAAAAAATCGTTAAAATTTTTAAATTAAAAATAAAAAAGAAAAAATATATAATAAATTAAAAAATGTACAAAAATTAAAAAACGACAAAATTCTAAAATATTAAAAAAGTGGTTAAAAAAAGTCGCCAAATTACGAAAATCGGCAAAATGCTAAAAACAAAAAAAAAAAAAAAAAAAAAATTGACAAAATGCGTAAAATCTAAAATAAAAAATTTCATATTACAAAAAAAATCGCCATAAATACTCTAACATATAAAAAATCGACTACAAAAAAATTATAAAAAAAATAATAAAAATAAAAAGGTATCCAAAATTCGTAAAAACTTAAGCTAAATTAGAAAAAACCCGAAGTTTTACAAAAATTGACAAATCACAAATTATATGGATAACGAAAAAAAAAACAAACTATATCACAAAAACTGCCACAATATAAAAACTAAACATATAAAACATAAAAAAGACAAAATACTTGCGAATTAAAAATGAATTTAAAAAACAAAAATAATAAAAAACATACAAAATTTAGAAATTAAAAGTAACTTGCTAAATTATGAAAAATCAATAAAACGAAAAAACTAAATTATAAAAAAATCACAATATCGAAAAATAATAATAATAATAATAATAATAATAATAATGAAAACACATAAAATATCAGAAATAAAAAAATACAGAAAAATCGCTAAAAAAATAAGAAAAAAATTGTCAAATTAAAAAATCGCCAAAAACGATTAAAAAATATATATAATTAAAAAAATTCGTTAAATTATAAAAATTATAGCAACATTTTCTGAATTACAACAACAAAAAATAAAAAAGGACAAAATATAAAAAACTTTAATAAAAAAAACTTACAAATCGCTAAAGCACAAAAAAACAGCAAATTTGCCATTTAAACAAAGAAAAATTATTGTTTATCAATGGATGTATTTCTAAAACGGCAGAAAGCTAAATCTAAATAAAAATTGAAAATGACTAAAAATCGCCTAAACAACCAAAACATCGCTAAATCCCGGAAAAATCTTTAAAATAATAAAAACTAAAAGTTTCGAAAAAAATAAATAAAAAACGAAAAAATCTAAAAATTTCTCATTTATGAAGAAAATTTTGTTCTTTATCATAGTACACTGGTGTAGGGTATAGACGATTCGATATAATCGAATATATCATTGTAAGTTCTTTAAATTAGCGTTTATTTTGGTTGACATTTTATTTATTTTTGGTTAAAATTGTAGATATATGTAAAAATTGTGACTTTTTCTGAAATTTGTCATTTTGAGAAAAAAAAATTGTGTTTTGTTTTGCGATATTAACAATTTTTCATAAATTTCCTAATATTCTTCTGAATTTTTATTAGCCTTTACTTTTTAAGATACTCGCGATTTTTTTTTAAATTTAGTTATTATTATTATTATTATTATTATTATTATTATTTTTGGTGAATTTAATGATTTTTTTAAATTAGAAATTTCTTTTGAATTTTTCGTGAAATAAGTGATATAATAAATTTATTAAGAAAGCTTTGAGTACTAAATAATTTTTCAGAATAATATAAATTTGTTTTTTTTTTTTTGAAAATAGTATTTAATTTCTGTAATATTTTTAATTTAAACTTTTTTGAAGCAAATCAGCGACTATCCCATTATAAGGCCCTTAATATTCAACAAATTCAAAATAGTGTTACATAGTGTCTACATTAGACAATTTTTTATCAAGACAAACGTGAAACTTAACGCGAATTTGTGGAAGGTGGCAATAGTTGCACAAAACCAACAATATGGCGTCTCCATTATTGTTTTTTATATATACAGTTTGGCAACTGTAACAACCAAAATAATAATCAAACGTTGCCTTGTATATATTCATACTGGTTTTGACGTTTGTTTTGATAAAAATATGCCTAATGTAGACACTAGGTTAGTTGCACTCTATTGCCACTTTTTTCTCTCCCAGAATCAAATCAAAAGATTAAACTTTTATTAAAAATAGTCTTGTCAACAAAAAGACAAAACAAAGAAAATGATTTAGCAAAATTATATTTTTTATAAGCAGAACACAAACAAAAATTTGATAAGAATTAAATAAATTAGTAATGAAAAAAATTAAAAAAAAACATTTAATTATATTCGTATTATTTATAAATTGTTAATAAATAAAAGTCACAAGAAAAGTAAACAAAAGAAGACAGGCTTAAATAATTGACGAATTAGAAACGAATTTGTAGGAAAAAAGAAATTGGAAATATTTTCAATGTAATAAATACTAAAGCATACACGCAGAGAAAAAGCATTTCTCAATAAGGTTGACCCAACAATATTATTTTCAACGAAATAATATATTGACAACACAAACATCGTTATTGTTGAATATATTTTATTTCATTTTAAAAATAATTTGGTTGTAGCAATAATAGTTTTGTTCTCAATTTTACAATTATATTGTTGGTGTAACATATTAAGCAATATGTTTGAGTTTGAATTACTTTATAATTGTTAAAAAATCTATTTACAAAAAAATTATTTTCAATACACAAAAATATTATTGTATTTGTTATTTTGACTTAACAATAAAATGTTTATTTTGTATGGACAACAATATACATAATTTGTATCTGAAAATAAGTATATTTGTTGATTTTTATTCAGTTTATTGTGGTTATTGCATAGAGCTTGTTATTTATCGTTGTGTTAAAATATATTGGAAAATATACTGAATATATATTTAAAATTCAAATTAATTAATTATTTTAATTAAAATTAAATTAAATATAAATATTTTGAATAAGTGTTTTAGTTTGTGAAAATATTTTAAATGCATAATGGACAAAGTAAACAATACAATATATTATCTTCGGAGTGCTAAAAATTTCTAAAGAAAAGGGTTTGCAAAATCTACAACAAAAAATATTTAAATACAAACCAGAAACTGTCGTAAAGTGGATTAATTTCTATGTATTTTAATATAAATTATACATAACCTACAACATTGCTGACAACAATATGCTTGCCTGCAAATGTGCCGTTTACAATTAATTTCTAAGTCGATATACAATAAAAATATGGTTCCTGTTCAACCATTTTTTATTGCCTCTCAACTATATTATTATATATATAAAATCAAGTCCAGATACAAGAAAAATATGGTTGCATTTCAACCACATTTTTTTTGGTATATCAACCATATTATTGTTATATGTTATATAATATGACAGTGTTCGATTGTGGTTGCTATCAACCATATTTTTTCTTTGCGTGTAGTGAGATTTAATAAAATTATGCATATAATTTATATTGTTATTTTGTGTGAGTAAATATTATTTTTCCTAAATAAATATATTGACGTTAATGTGTAATAGTTCGGAAAAAGATGAATGTAATGATAAGAGAGGGAAAATCTTCCAAAAACTGGCTTTTAAATAGAAAAAAAAAAACTAAAACGAAATGAAAATTAGCTTCATCATACTATTTTTATTAAATTCTAGAAGAATTTAATGGTCACCAACCTTATTAATTAACTGTAGACGTATATTAGTTTTTTTAAGGTTTTTTTTAAACAAATTAATTTTTTTGAAAATGTTCAAATTATGGGAACATTATCTGCATAATTAGTAATAACATGTGTTTTATTAATGTAATGTAATTTTAGTATAGGTTATAAATCATGCGTCATTGGGTTGGTAACACACACTCTATGTTCTTACCCAGCAAAAACTTTTTGGTTTTCGGTAATGGCGACTACTTGTTAAAGTAGTGTCTTGATAATGAGGAGTTATTATTATTTGCCTACTCTATATTACATAAATAAGTACTCAATAGTATAATAGCAAGGTAATATTGCAATCACGTGGATCATTTCGCTAGAGCGCTGGATTAGCTACCAGAAGTTTGTTGGTTCAACGCCAATCTGATGCTGTTTTTTTTTTTTTTTGAAATATATAAACTATATTTTATGCTAAAAAAAGTTTTCGTCATTTAGAAATTTAAGTGCGAGATGGTGTACTGAGTAACACGTTAGTCTTTAAAAACGAATGGTTAACTTGTGCCCGAGTTCAAATCTCACTGACGGTAAATTTTTTTGTTTTTATATCCTACACCACCATAGGTGGTTGTATAAACTTTCCTCTATTTAAATTCATCCAAAATATGGGAATTAAAGATATTTCTTTTATTTTTTATGATAGTTTTTTTTTTTTGCTTCGCAAATTTGATGAACGAATCTTTGACATGTCTGTGCTGCATTCCTAAGACCAAAAGGCGCTTGAAAAACCTTGTACATACTTAAACGTTATAAGAAATTTTAAAAACAACCATCAATTATAACTCTTTAAGTAAAAAAGAGTCTTAGTGATTGTTTAGCAAATTTCTTATTATTTCATATGTAGACGTTCTGCATTTTTCATTAAATGACAGAGTCAGTTCCCTTGCAAATGAATTAAACATTTTATGCTTAAAGTTTCTATGCAGTAGATCAGTAGAATATCTGGGGTGTAGGTTATGAATTATTTTCAGATTTTTATTTTGTATTATTTGTAATTTTCTTGTGTAAGTTTTAGCAGCTTTATTAAACCAGACTTGGCATCCGTAGGTCATAATTGGTCGAATACACATTTTGTAAATAAGGATCTTGTTTTTTAAATTAAGTTTAGATCTTCTGTTAAGTAAGGGGTAAAGTGCACGGCCACATTTAATTGCTTTATCACAAATGATAGTTTTTTATCTAAGATAATACCTAGATATTTGATACTATCCTGCAGAGGAATAAAAACTCCCCTAGAATATAAATGTTTTGTAGGAATACGTTTCTGTGATCTATTATATGGAAATATAATAGCTTGTGTTTTACTAACATTAACTTTTATGTTCCATTTATCAAAGTATTTATTGGTAGATTTTAAACTATCTTCCATTTTTTTGATTATTGCGTTTGACATCTTACCGCAGCAAATAAAAGCACTGTCGTCAGCGTAAAAAGCTACTTCTTGATTCTTGCGAATAGTAAAATCGGAAATATATATTGAATAAAGAGTAGGTGATAATACCGACTCTTGCGGCAGATCCGCAGGGATTTGTCTATCACTAGATAGCGTGTGTTAACTATAGATACAGCAAATGAGCGCTGATCTAAAAAACTCTTTATTATCTTTTGCAAATACGTTGGATATTTGAAGGAATTTAGTTTAAAAACCAGGCTTTCATGCCATATTGAATCGAAGGCTTTTTCAATGTCAAGAAAAATAACTCCAGTGCTTTTACGATTTCTTTTGTTTGATTCAATAAAATTAACGACTCTTTTTAGTTGATGTACTGTGGAGTGTTCCTTGCGGAATCCAAACTGTTGAGGGTTAATAATATTATTTTGGTTGGAAAAATCTAAAATTCTCTTATTAATTATTTTTTCAAATACTTTATCCAATAGGCTTAGGATGCTGATTGGTCTATAGCTAGACGGTATTTTAGGATCCTTTCCATATCCTTAGGAATTGGGATAACTTTTGCCTTCTTAAAAATAGTTGGAAAATAGCCTTCTATTAAACAAGAGTTGAAAAGTTTACATAGAGTTTCAAAAAAGTAATCGAGCATCTTTTTAAGGATAATGCTATTAATGCCATCTAAACCAGGGGCATCAATAAAAGTACAAACGATTTAACTTCATATAAATTGGTAAGCTCTACGTTACATCTGTCAAGAAGTGTATCGTCAAGATCATGAATGAATCTTGAGACGGCCGAGTCCATAGGTGAATAATTATTTAAAGTAATGGTGTGTGAATCACTAAATAGGTCTGCTATTGAATTAGCTTTTTCATTGCCAGTTTTTAAAACTTCACCGTTTACATGAAGATCAGTAAAAGACATTTTGTTTCCTTTCAGTGCTTTTTTTACTTTCCAAAATTTTTTAGAGCCCGAGGGCAAATTCGAAATAAATTTTGACCAGGATTCATTGCGGTCTTTATTAAGGTGAAAATCAATAAGTTTATTTAATAGCTTCAAAATGCTTTTCAATTGATTTTTATAATTAAAATCTCTATATCTTTGAAATTTACGTTTGTATTTATTTCTCTGACTAATTAACATTTTACTAATTTCAGAGATTTCTCGTTGCTACGGAATTTTATAACCGACAGGTATTTTATTAAACGCTTCTTTAACTATAGATATTAATTTGTTAAAATAAAAATCTAGATTACCTGAATTAGTAACGGGTTGGTCAATGTTCTGACACCTAATTTCATTTTCCACCCAGTTTCTGAGGCATTAAAAAATTGTCTTTCCGTAGAGAATTGATTGAAAATCGCGTATGTTAGGGTTTGGATATTTATCTGGTACTGTATGATCGTTCAGAAATCTATAATTGTCGCAAGGGCGCCAAGTACCTTTTGGTTTTTTTTAACTATATGTAAAGCACTGGCCTCTTTGGACTCTTTGAACGTTGAACAATTCCAAGTTCTAAAGGTTGTTCAAATTCCTGTTTAGCTTGTTGTTAGTTTATATGGATCTAATCGACTAACTTCGCAATTAATTGGAGCACAATTGTTAATAATCTGGTGTTTTGATTGTAAGTGAATCAAAGTATTTGTCAAGGCCTTTTGTGGAAGTTTTATTCTTTGGATCTATAAGTAATTTATTCTTAATATCAAGTAGAAGACCAAAATTATGCAAGAAATCTTTTCCAAGGATAAAGTCATCTACAACAGCCTTGAATAATTTATTTCCAAAAGTTTTTATTTTAGAGCCATTTGCAGCATATAATGAAATGGATTCTGAAGAGCTATTGTTTGCAAAACGTTTAGGAATAACAGAAACGTCTGCTCCAAAATCAACTAGAAATTTTAATTTGGAAAGAGGGTCAAAAATTACTAAGCGACGACCTTTAATAATGTTCGCATGATCACTCGTCATCTTTAGTGTTGGGGTAATGGGTTTTCCGAATTATTTAAAAAGCAACAAGGTGGTATGCATTTGTTAACTTTCTCTTTAAAACGACGGTGATAATAGAAAAGAGGTTGTTTGTTTGAAGTTGAACGCGGTCTTCATTTTGAGGAGGTCCTAAATTGACTTCCAGCAGAATGAAACTGTTAAAAGGTATCAATTAAACTATCTAGTTTTTTGCTTAAACCTCAAAATTAAATTATGCTTTGATAGCTGAAATATTTTACTTTGAACATACTAACATACCATCCGCCATTTGTAAAATATTAGAGAGGGAGAAATTTAAGCCGCGAAGATTTTGTTCGCATTCGGTAGGAAACGTATTTACCCATATAGAAAATAAGACTTCGTCAGAAATTTTGTCATCTGCAAAATTTTTAATTTCTCTAAATAGTTGGCTTGGTTTTTGATCTTCTAATTGTAGCTCATCAAATATTCTGTTGAGTTTACTGTCTTGGCTTTCTTCATATAATAAAATTAACTGATTTTTAATAGTGACGTATTTATTTACTTGAGGAGGATTAAGTTTGAAATCTTATTGATTGTAGATATCTCCAAAGATTCAATTACTTTTGAAAACTTTATGTAATCTGGACTAATATTAAAATTTTGAAATTTTTGTTCAACGATTGAAAACCAAAGTTCGGGATTTTGTGTCCAAAATGTTTGAGGAATTAATTTTTGTGAGTTTTTTTTATCTATTCACTAGACAAACTTTACTCTTGTGGTGTTGGTGATGGTGCTTGCGAGTTTTGTCTTGTGAATTCATCAAAGCGTTTTTACATATCTTGCATTAAATTTTGAATATGTTGCAAAATAATATCCATATCGCTACTTGAGCCAGATGGAACCTCATTAGCCTCTTTTAACTGCATTTGAAAGTCATAGTTTGGAATGTCATTAATGTTTTATTCTTGCAAATAGGTTTCTACACACAAAATTTTTTCAGATTTTCTTCCAATTAATGATAAATTCCATTTCTTTAATAAAACTGTGATTTCTTCAGAAGATAAATCAGAAATTGTTCTAGGCATTCATAAATTCGGGGTCACCAATTATGGGATTTAATAAATTATTATTTTTTTAAACAAAATTTTATAACAAGTAATTTGGGGAAGTCTCCATAAAAACTTATGAATTGATTTTAATTTAAAATTTTTACACTTTAATTATAGAATCTAAAATATTCTGATAAATGTGGACCTGACGGTGTTCCAAGCTGTGTTCTTATAAAATGTTTACATTTTCTTATATCTTCAATAACCTACTTATTCAACATACGAGTATCAATATTTAGTGGTTATTTTCCTGAAGTTTGGAGGAAATCTTATATAATGCCATTGCTTAAATCCGGAAGCAGATCCAATATTTCCAATTATAAAGGTATTGCTAAATTAAGTGCCACTCCAAAACTTTTTTTGTCTTTCTCCATTCTAGCATGGATTTAGAAAAGGATGTTTCACTACTACTAACCATTTGGAGTTATAACTGACAAACACAATATATACAGATTTCAGTAAACCTTTCGATAAAGTAAATCACGGTCTCCTATTGTTCAAATTGGATAAACTAGAATTTTTCTCCTGTTTTCCTTAAATGGATTTATTTATATCTTAGAAATATATACCAATGTGTACTATTTAGAGAATGTACATAGAAAACCATTCCTGTTTTATACGTTGTTCTGCAAGGTAGTAATCTTGGCCCCTTATTATTCCTAATATTTATAAATGATTTACCAGCTTGTATTAAGAATTGTAGAATATTAATGTATGCTGATGATGTAGCTTTAACAGATTCTATCAATGTTCCTTACTCCAATCAGATCTTGACAATCTTTATGATTGGTGTATGATGAATCTAATGGATCTGAATTTAAGAAAGTGTAAACACATGATGTTCTACAGAAGAAGTCCAGTACTCCATAGATACATAATAAATGAATATCAACTTGATTTAGTCGAAGAATTTCTTTGTCTGGGTATGTTGCTTGATCCTTTAATTCCCACGTTTCGCAAAACGTTAATAACGCAAAAGGAGTTACATTTAGGTTTTCTCAGGTGCTGGGGAAGAAAGTTTAATTAACCTTACGTTTCCAAGCAGTTACTCACATTTCTCGTAAGACCTAAGTCGAAGAATTTCTTGATCTGGGTGTGTTGCTTGATCCTTTAATTCCCACGTTTCGGAAAACGTTAATAAGGCAAAAGGAGTTCTATCTAGGTTTCCTAAGGTGCTGTGGAAGAGAGTTTAATTATCCTTACGTTTCCAAGCATCTCTGGTAAGACCAATCCTGGAATATGCTTCCGTGATCTGGGATCCTCAATACGAAGGTCATAATTGACCTTCATATTTCGTAGAAAATTGAATTGGTCCAGAAACAATTTCTCTTATTTTGTCTTCGTAATTTTCCATGGAATTTTAATATTAATTTACAGCTTATTGATCTCCTTATTCTTGAAAGTAGAAGAAAATATATGAATATTTCATTTGTAATTAATTTAGTAAACGCTTCAATTAATTCCGACTTCCTGTTTTGAAAGATCGAACTCTTAATCATAAATCGTCCAACTAGAAAATATATTTAATATATTAGTCAAAAACTGCAGTCGAATGAGAATTTTGAATAGTTAAAAATCTCTCACTAACTTTGGTCCATAAAAAAATTTTCTTCGAAATACTTTTGGGCCTTAAATTTTGTACTTTTTTTCTATGAAGAGACTTAGGCTAGTCCCAAATAGTATTCTCTTCGTCGATATTATTTTTTCGGTAAAGTTTCGTGGTTCAGTTCTATGATATACATTGTTTTCAAATAGAATGTTTGCCAATACTAAAAACATTATAAATTGGTAAAATATTTAATTTAAATTTTTCTAAAATTTGAGATTTCTTTGAATATGGGAATACTGAGGATAACATAACAAATATACATCATAAAAAAAATAAAAACGAAAAAGGAAGATATAGTCTGTCAAGATCGAATTTGTTCTTATGAATCAAAGTATAACCAGACACGACCGAAGTTCTTTCTTCCGAACTGCTCCAGAGAGGGAGTAAGAAACGAAGTTCAAATCTTCTTAAACTTCGCTCTTAAGGATCAAAGTAGCTAACCGAACGATAGCGGAAGCATTTAACTCGTCGGAAAGTAGTTAGTATTAACGTAGCCCATACGATCCTAGTTAGCCGATTGAGAGTTGAAGAACCCAACTCATCGAATTATATTTTGTTGTCAAAAACCTATAGGTAGTCGACTGAGATCCGAAGAATTTATCTCAGCTGATTGCATCCCAATAGTTAGTTTTAGCAAAAGCATTTGTAAAACTAGTTAGTCATGTAATCATAGACATCCGGTCGAGAGCAGAAGAATTTTTCTCGTCGGATTTATCTTTGTTAACTAATACATTCTAATTGCCAATACCGCTCTTTTCTCTCGTAGCTAGATATCGTTTCGTCGTTGTTCTTGTCACGAAACAACAAGGAAGCTATGTGGTAACAGTCAAAAGAAGAAACTGGATAGACTGAGTATACCCCAGCTGGAAGCAAAATACTGCATTACAAATTTCCTCATCGAATATCAATATCTTGTCTTGATATTGTCTCCTTGGTTTAGGAAATTTTTTACTCTATACTACAAACCTGGTTTTACCTTTTCTAAACGTTTAGATATTTTCATATTTTGTCTAGCTAAGAAAGCCTGGAACCACTTTGTAAGATTCAGATTAATTAATGTTCATAAGTTGTAAATATTGTCATATTTGGGTAAATATTTGATAATGTTTAGGTTACCTGATCAACTTCTTTGAAAGAAACTTCTTTGCGAAAGAATTTATCAATCGAGTGGGGTCCTGAAAAAGAGTTAAAACGAAATTTAGAATAGACCGTCCTACCACAAATGTTTTATTTTAAAATCCAAACATTGTTTTGGATTAAATAGTTAATCTTTTTTTTTGAGAGTTTAGGAAGGTTTCCTTTTTTAGGAAATGAATTCCTTTAGAATAGTCCAACAATTTGATCTCCGAGGTCAGAAGACAGAACGAATTAAATTTCATTATTATTAAAATTTTTAATCCAAGTCTGTGAACAGCAAGAAGTATTTATAAACCCATTAAAACTGAGCCATTTAGTTCATGTAATAAAAAGCTAATCAGATAATTAAAAATTGTTTTTAAAAATCTCAAAAAACTAGGATCCCACAATAGAAGAAAAATTTAAAGAAGACAAATAGCGACATACACATTTAACTTAAGATATTTTTATTTTGGACTTAGCACTACTTATTCCAATATTCATATATTAAAAAAAGAAAAAAAAAACTTCAAATAGGGGTGTTTAAAATTCGGCTCAGTCCACAAAGAAAGTGTTATTTTTACATTCAGCTTTAACATATCAGTTTAAAATAAATGAAATATTGTCTAAAGGTGATAATATTTTTTTTTAAGATTAAGTTGAGCTTTATAGGCGAGAGCCAACAAAACAAAAGATCATTTAAATAACGTATGCTATTAAGAACGGATGGCTCTTAATTAAAAATTCGCAAGAAATTAAAACGGACGCGTAATGTTGAATTTCACCATAAAAAAGCAACAAGAAGAAAAGTAAAAATATTAAAAAGAAATAAAAAATAAAAAATTTTATGAAAAGGAAATTTATAATGTGATATTGGGACAAATATAAAAATAATAAAAAATAAAAAGAATTTAAACAAAAATAAAACTAAAATTAAAAAAACCTATATAAATATTAAACAAGAATTAATTATATATATATTAATTAAATTATTGTAAGAAAGTAAAAAAAAAAAACAAAAACAAAATGGAGGTCTATACATCGGATAGCAGCGATACCGACTCACGCGAACAAAAAACTTTGGATTATGGCCGCATGAATTTATACGAGATAACTTTGGAAGATGATCTCTATTCGGAAAACAAACAACGTTTAAAATCTCAAAAGGATATTGAAATTTTACTGCTCAATCATAATCGTCTTAAACATTTACCCATGTCAATTAAAAATTTCTCAAACTTACGTATTTTGGATCTAAGCTCTAACTGTTTAACTGAATTACCCGAAGCCATAGCCCAATTGCCTTTAGTTACTTTGGTAGCAAAAAATAATCAATTAACTAATCAATCGTTGCCCAAATCATTTGCCATGAAAAATCAACAATCCAGCTTGAAAGAATTAAATTTAAGTGGAAACCTTTTAACACATTTTCCCGATCAAGTTATTGAATTAAGGAATCTCAAATATTTATATGTGGGTGGCAATCAAATTACCGCTATTAGCAAAGATATATGGAAAATGCAAAGGTAAGTTTTTTTTTTTGGTTAACAACTGAATTTGCGTCATTGATTTTATTTATTTCAAATTGGTCTAATAAATAACTCCTTATAATCACACTATTAAGAAAATAAAATCAAACATTTTTTTTAATATTATATTAATAATAAAAATTGATAAACTTTTTCCATTCGGGGTCATTTATACTATATAACTTATTATTGTTGATATTCGAGTTTCATAGTCTCCGAAAAGTTTTTTTTTTATTTAATCTTTTATTTTATATATTTATTAATAAGATTTTTGCTCATTTTAGTTTAAAGATTATATACTATTAATTTATTGCTATTTGTTTTTGTTGTTGTTTTAATAATTTTTGCAAACCATAATTTATGTCTTTATTTTCCTTGTAAATTCAATTATTTATTTATTTTTTTCTTTTAATTATTGTAATTGGAACATGATTATGAAAAAATATCATTTGGAAAAAACGTGTATTTAATTTGTTTTAAAAAAAGATAAAGTTCAAGTTAAATAAAAATAATTTAATTTTAAATGATAAGTTTAATTAAAAATAGAATTTTAAATTTTTATTAATTCCTTTAATTTAAAATTAATTATTTCGAAACCCTAAAAGTATGAAAATTATATCTGGAAAATATTTTTTTCCACAATTGTTAACTAACTGAATTTTATTTTACTTTGTTCACTTTTGTAAAACTCTTGCCAAATCAAAAATGGTCAAACAACTTTCTTCTAAAGCAAGTTGTTGCATTTTTGATAAATATTTGCCAAGTGTGACAACAGCTTTAATCAAACTATTAACTACTATATGTAGTTCTCATAACTTTCACTTTACTCCAGTATTTCTCGATTTGTGGAAAAACCATTTGTTTTTATTTTGTTTTCACACTACACAATTACGCTATGTCTATACAAAAGAAATTTTTTTTTATCAAGACGAACGTAAATTTTTTGTCTGAAAAATTTTTGAACAGAAAAAAAATTTAATTTTTATCAATAATAGGAGAAGATATATATCATAGCAAGCCATGTAAAAAGTACTAACAACAACCAAGCAAGCAACCTCAAGACAAGGTTGTCAGCACTCGAACTCTGACAACTTTTTCTTGACGCTGTAATAATACTGACAAATTCAATTTATTCTGATAAAATTTTGATGTTTGTCTTGATATAAATTTGGACGTTATGTCTAGACAATCATATTTTTTTTATCAAGACAAACCTAACATTTTTGTCTGAATAAATTAAAATTTTTATGTTTATTAATAAAGTACTAACAACCAAAACGTTGTCTTTTATCATGCAAAAATTGTCAGAGCTCTAGAGCTGACAAATTTGTCTTGACACTGCAATAATACTAATAAATTCTGTTAACACTAGAGAAGTTTTTATCTAGATACAATTTTGATGTCCAGACAAGAAAATTTTGTATCAAGACAAACGTCAATGTTTTATTATTACTTCAAATTCATATCAGACAAATTTTTATAAAGAGATTTAGCGTAATTAAAAAATTTATTAGTCTAGACACGGAGTTACCACTTGTCTAGACTAGCAAAGTTTTTCTCAAGACAAATATAGTTGATAAAAATAAATAATTGTAATGCACACAAATTTTCTTTTATCTTGGTAAGAAATTAGCTAGTCTAGACACATTGTTATGAAACTAATATTCATGTATGAAATATGAAAATATGATGTGTTTTATAGAATTTATATATATAGCTTTATATGAGTATTTGCTAAATTTTTCTAAATAATTTCATAATTTATACTATAAGGTAAAATAACTTATTTTTAAATTAAGTGATTTTGTTTTTTTTATAGTTTCACACTTATAGTTGCTTTAACGAGGAGGAGGAAGGAACAGTAGAACATTTTCTATGTCACTGTCCTGCTCTTGCGAATATAAGGACTGCTGAATTTGATGTGTCCAATATGCAATTGATCTCTCTGAAATTGAAGTCAGACGGATCAGATCTTGTATTCGTACGTCAGAATGGTCCGATTCAAACCCATTCTCGGACATGTGAAAACAAATCCACATGATCCATCAGAGTAAAACAAAGGGACCAATAGGAACCAAATGAGATATCTAGTTTACATTTGCAGCTGCCTAACCTAACTTTCACACTTAAAATAATTTTAAATTATAAAAGTTAACTGCTTAAAAATCTCTTGAAAAATATCTTTCAATTACACATCTCAACATAACCTTAAATGTTCGAATGACTTTTTCTAGAACAAGTAAATAAAAAAAGTGAATGGCTATTGTATTCTTTATCCATTCATTCCAGCTTACAGTGGTCATTATTAGAATCGTTAGAAAGATAAAATTCTTTATAAAAAGTATAATATTAAAAATAAAATTTTCGTTGAAAAAATTCAATATCCAGGGTAATAATAGTGTACCAAAAGTCTCTCAATAGTGTAGAAAATTATATATAATTTAACAATAAAATTTAATTTTTAATTTACAGCCTTAGTCGGCATTAATTGAAAATTAATTAAAAAGATATTGTAATAATTAAAAAAACTCAATATATTAACAATGAAGTAATAGATAAAAGTATTTCAAATAACTCCTTCAAATCATTAATTTACATTCCTCTTTTAAATACACCTCTAAATCTCTAAACATTTAATGATAAGTAAAACTATTAAAAATTAATCTTATAGATATAGTTTAATTATTATGGAACACTTTTATATGTATTTTTTTTTTTTTTTAATTATAATAAATATTCTTTTCCTTCAGCCTACAGGTATTGTCTATGGGTGGTAATTTAATAACTGAAGTACCCGAGACCGTAGGTTTACTCAGTCAATTACAAGCCTTGGTTTTATGTGATAATCTTATCGAAAATCTACCCACTAGCATAGCACGTTTGAAAAATATAAAATCGTTGCTATTGCATAAAAATCGCTTGAAACATTTGCCCAAAGATATAGTTGCCTTGAAAAATTTAGCAGAGGTATTTAATTTATAAATAATTCTTGTGAAATTATTATGTATATTAATTTTGATACTTTCTCTTTTCTAGTTAAGTCTTCGCGACAACCCTTTAGTTGTTCGTTTCGTTCAAGATATGGCGCTCAATCCTCCTACTCTCATGGAATTGGCTGCTCGCATAGTTAAAACCGCTGGCATAGAAGTGGGTCCTGGTGATGTACCCCAAACTACTTTGGAATATTTAAGTTGTGCCAATTGTTGTGTTAATCCTAATTGCAAAGGCGTATTTTTCGATAATCGTGTGGAACATATTAAGTTTGTCGATTTCTGCGGCAAATATCGTGTACCTTTGTTGCAATATTTATGCTCCTCCAAATGTATTGAACATGAAGAGCCACCTAGACCACAGACCAGCAATAATGCTAGTGGTTATATGATGCGAAAAGTTTTATTGGGTTAAACAAGTTTTTTTCTTTTTTTAATTTATTTTTTTTTAATTTTTTATTTAATTTCTAATTTTTTTATTTTCACATTTATTTCTTTTTTTTTTTTGTAATTTTTTGTTTCACTATTGAGAAATAAAATAAAAAATGGAGGAAAGAATAAAAATTTTTTGTTTAAAAATATGTTGTAAAAGGTAATAAAAAAGTCTTACTTGGGTGATCGATGTACTAACTTGCAGCTTAGGTTATATTTGAGCTCAATAGTAGGTAATTATACAGTTATATTTGAACTTAAACCACGGGTCTGTTTAAAGATCCTTTCAAGCTTCAACTAGAGCTCTTAGCAGAGTTTCAATAATGATTCGATAATCTTATCGGAGCTTTAATTATATGTGTTATATTTGACAATTTAAAATCTTTATTTAGTCCCTATTGAGCTTAATTTGAAGATTAGTTCTAAGATATTTTGGAGAAAATCAAAAGATTTTGATTTTTGTTCGATTTGATGACAAATTGTACAGTCGAAATGCAGGTAATATGATTTAATACTGAATTTTTTACGTTATATTTTTAATAAAAGTAATTGGGAAAAATATATTAAGAAATTTTGAGAAAACTAAGAAAATAAATGTGGAAGTATTTTAAAACGTTAGCCGTCAAACTTATCGTTAGATATACATGAACATCTAACAAAAAATTTTAAAACAGCTTGTAAAAAAATTCCTGAGAAAATATTTTCAAGTCAAAATTTGTTGATAGTTTTTAAAATTCCCTTTAATTTTTTGTATTTATATAAAATTTTCTCAAAACTCAAAAAATAACGGTTTTATTTCCACTATATAATTTTAATTCTCACTACTGTGTATAGTTATGTAAGATATGGCAACACTTCGTATACGGTGGCAAACGGCGGAGTGAAGTCGCTCTTAAAATTTTAAAATTGCCGCCGTTGCCGCGAAATTTTTTATTTTAGTCGGCTTTATAATAGATACCGACTTTTGCAAAAAAATTTGATTTAAATTCATGCATTTCTAGTAATTTTTAAATTAATTTTTCTTAGAATTTTTAATAATTTTCTTTATGTTTCGAAATTTTTTGTTAGCCGCCGTCAATGAAAATTGTCGGCTACGGTCTTTGTAATTGACATCTGCAATCACAATTCGAATACATTTACGATTTTTGTTTATATGACCATTATTTTAAATACGCATCAAAAATGAATGCTGATACGGATCAAGTACATATTAAAGGCGCAGATAAGGAAGGTTTGAAAACCACACCAGAAAGACCAGCATTTTCACCACTAACACAAGAAAACGATGATCAAAATGAAGAGACCAACAGCAGTGATTGCATTGGGACAGAAATTAAATCTGAACCGGAGGATATTAATAGAAACGCAGAAAATGTAGAGAACCAAGAAGTTAGTAATGTAATACCATCAGCACTAAGTGAAATAATAGAAACACTACCTGAACAAACCACAAATGTAAAAGAAAATGAAGATATACCCGTGGAAACAAATGAGGTAAGAGTGAAAGAAGAACCTGCATCTGATGAGGCAAACACTATTGATTATGGTATGCCTATAAGCAAGATACCAGGCAAAAGTCATCCATTGACACTTTCGGATATGGATGCTACGCGGCTACCGCCCACTACAGACGGCATAGCAACTGAAAATAGAAATCAAATAAATTTGAATGTTTTGAATGCAAATTTAGCTAAAGCAACTACTTTAAGCGATGCTCAGGCGAAAACAGCTTTAGATGCTTTTCTAGATGGTATAGCCACTCCTTTAGCGCCCTTGAGACCACGTTTAAGAGTAAAAACTGAATTTGCTTTAATACCACAAACTTCTCGGCGAGAAGAAGATAATGAAAAAGACAAAGATACCATGGACGCAGAAGTTTCACCGCCACCACCTCCACCACCTTTTATATCTTCTACAACCAGCTCGGAAGTTTTGGCCGATGGCATTGCTACGCCGCGTTTGTCTTTAGCAGCCCTAAATCGTTTAAGAGTTAAAACGGAATTTACCATGCCCACGGCAACATCAGAACACGATATGGGTGATTCTGTACCCGATGATAATTTCTTTGCAGATCTTTTACCCAGTGAAGAACTCAAAAAAGAAGCTGGCGAAATAACGGCAAGTGATGGGGCCTCAGAGGAAGAAGACATACCCGCTGATTATTTCGATGACATAACACATGATAAAATTAAAGAACGCATAGAGGAGGCTAAAAATTGTGAATTAGAAGAAAAGTATTCAGATCGTCTCAAAGAATTGGAAAGATTAAAGTCGATCGAAGAAAATTTAAAAGAAAAGCGTAAAAATCGTAAAAAACAAAAGAAGTCAAAGAAGAAATCACACAAAAGATCGAGATCACGTTCACTGTCGCCTGCTCGCAAAGCGAAAGAGAGAAAACATGAAGATTTAGAAAGTTCAAAATATCGAGGCGATATGACGAAAGATTGTTATAATTATCGTCCGGAGGAGGAAATGGAAGTTGATTGTTTAAGCTTGGAGACAACGGGCATACAAATTAAGTCAGAATTGTCGGCAAGAAATCAAAACAATCATAAAGGTATTTGAAAAGAAATTGACTTAAAAATTTAGAGGTTTTATTTAAATAAACTGTAATATTTTAGAGTCTTTGCCTGTTGTGGAAAATGTGGAAGATATTGAAGAAAATTTAACGCCTAAACAAAGGAAAGAAAGAGGTAATTAAATTTTTTTTATAAATATTTATTATTTCCAATAAATACTTTTTTAAATTTAACTAATTGCCCTTAAATTTGCAAATTCTAAATTTAGTTCTAATTTTTCGAATTTTTTCAAATTACTAAAATAATTAAAATTTTACTTAATTTACGCAATTTTTCAAAATTTTCTATAAAGAATTAATTGATTTTTTATATTAATTTCTCTTAATTTAAATTCTTTCTTCCACCAAAAGCTATAAAACGTGCTAATGCCTTGCTTTTTCACCTCAAGAACACTTCTGACGATAACTCCACCATATTTTCTACATTTCCTTTCGTATCAACGGTACGCAAACTTCCCGCCAGTCATTCTTATGTTCAGCAGCAGATCTATGAAAATCGTTCTCCCCTGCACACGGTTAATAATGTAAGTTATAAATTTAATTCCCATACCACACGTTTCAACATGCAGGAATGGGGTTTAGCAGCCTTACCCACACATGCTGCCAAATTAGCCAGATTAGTAGGCTGTGATGCTCAGTTTATATACAATAGACTAAAAACCATTAAAATTCCCGCTAAATTAAAAAATATAAAACAAGAACCCAACAATGATGTAGAAAATGAAGAAGAAGAACTAGTGGAAACCACATCATCTTTGTACTCTAATGCCATGACCCAAACTGATGATACTCGAGAATTTGATGCGCCCCGTAAAACAAAGGGTTATGAAATTGGTGTACAAGCAGAACCAGAAGTTTTTAGTATAGGTTCACAAACTTTAGAGACACAATTACCCACCGAGGATATCCATAAATATGATGAGGTACCCATAATGAAAATAATTCGGGATTTAAATGAAAATCAATTAATGGCCATTCACGCTTTTGCTGAACTAATTAAGGAAAGCAATACAAATACTAATGCCATGGAAATGTATAAAATACAAATGCAAATTATGGATATTTATAAAATGTCACAAATTCCCTCAGCTTTGGCTACGGCCCAAACTCAAACGGTAAATAATTATTCCACAACAACAACGAGCACATCGCCCCTACGCAAAGCAGGAGTAGTAGGTGGACAACAACAGTCGCCTATTATGCATATAAAAAGTGTTGTTGCTGGTGATGGTACTGAATTTGTAATGAATGATCCTCGAGCTAAATCGGCTGCCTATGCTAAAAGAATTACTAATGATGGTGCTGGATCATCATCAAATTATGATAATAGATATTCGAATTTTTCTCAACAATCTCAAGGAAGAGGTATACCAAATGATGGTTACTCCCCACATGGTAGATCTTATGATAGATCATATGGAATAGAAAATGATAATAGACATTTTATAAATAATTCCCCCACAACACGTTTTAATCAATATCCAGTAAATAATCCTATGCCTCCAACCACAACTAAACGTTATGGCCGAGGATCTGTAAGACGTTGATAATTCAAGGAAACGGTTTTATTATCAAAAATAAGCACGTCTTAATCAATATCCAGTAAATAATCCTATGCCTCCAACCACAACTAAACGTTATGGCTGAGGAGCTGTAAGACGTTGATAATTCAAGGAAAAGGTTTTATTATCAAAAATATTTTATTTTTGGTAATTTAAAGTATATTTTTCGTAACGAAAAATTTTAATGTGGGCTAAATAGATTTTAGAAATCCAGTTTAAATATCTTACTTTTAAATACTCTTTTCTCGAAACTGCTAACAACCTTAACTCTTTACTTGGACATTCTATTAAAAATCATTTGAATTAGTTTGTTTAAAAGTTATAATCATTATTATTAGTTGTAATCATTTTCCAAATTATCACAGCTTGAAAAAATCCCATTTAATTTAAGCTACAACGACTTCGACAACATTTTTGATGAAAATATTTTAAATTTGATTTAATTCAATTTTTTATTTGTTCAACAAATTCCTTAATAAAATAAGCTTTATTAAATACTTAAAAACATATGTTTAATATTGACTTAAACTCCTTAAACAGACAATTGAATTAAAAGTTTATTTTACGGAGAAATATTTATGTTGTTTTATTTATAACCAATTCCTCAGGGAAAATCTTTCCTTAACAGCAGAAAACTCAACATCAGCATCATTTGCCATACTAAACACAGAGATCATTGTTGTCTTAGGAATAAGGTTCCGCAGATCAGGAGTTATAGACAATGGTTTTGAAGTAAAAACATACTTCGAACCATGACGTTGTACTCAACCAAAATACTTCTCTTACTTCGGTTGATGCCACCTAAGGAACAGTTCTAGATTAAACCGAGAAATGGAATGATGGACAAACATCTACGAAAAACATGGGTATCATCGACATCGCTCTCATTGTATGATAGACCCTCTCCAATGCTATAACAGCAAATGATGGAAAAATAAAAACCAAGACCACTAATACCGTCGATTGTAATCCGGACAGTTGATTTATTATCTATATTTAGTTTAATTAAAATAGCCCCAGGATGTGTAATTTAACTGAGATAACCTGATTTATGAGTAAAACAAATATCGGGGTCATTGCAATAAATCCGATCTATACAGAAAGTTTATAACATTTAAACAAAAATTTTAGTCATATTGAAATTTTTATTAAAATTGTGCTGATTTCGAGCTAAAAGCACTTCGAAATTTTGGAATTTTCTTAAAAACTTCCTAATTTAAAATATTGTATGGAAAATATAATTTAATTAAAAAAAAATAATAAAAAATAAATTAATTTAATTAAAATTTTGCAATTTTTCAGTTAAAATTAAATAAATAAATGTATTGAAAACAACAAATAAATTCGTTCGCATTTAGAGAAGCAATCGAATTATGAAATTAAATTCGAATGTTCGAAAAAAGATTTTTTTTAAATTTTATTTTGTTTAAAATTTATATTTTTGTAATAAAACAGATTTTTCGATAAATAGAATTTTTAAATTGCTACATACTTTTAGGTGTTAATTTATGAAAAATATACGAAACATCCTGTGAAAGAATAAATACAGAGTGAATCAAGCACTTTGAAGCAGCCTTAAAATAGGCACTAGATTTTTCTAATTGAAAATAGCTGGCAGCTTTTTAAAATTGCTGGGTGCCTGGTTACTGACTTTTTTTTAAGAAATTTGCCAAACAATATTTATAGTAGAGTCGCCAGCCAAACTAATACAATTAAAATTTAAAATAAATTTTTCTTTATAGTTATGTTGTGAAATAAAACTCCTTTATTTGTTTTTTTTATTTTTTTTTAATTTTTATTTCTTTTATTGATGGTTTTTCTTCTCATTTTTACGATTAACTAACATAAGTAAAGTTTACTTTTTTGTTTGTTCTTTTATTTATTTTCATATGGGTTTCTTTTGTTAAATGTTGTTGTTTTTATTTTTATTTAAATATAATAAATAGCATTTTTTTAATGACATTGCCCGACAACATTATTTTTGTTTTTTGTTATTATTTTTTTTTTTAATTTTCTGCGTTTAAAACAAAATAAAATATGAAATTAATTGCTAAAAAAAATGTTTATTAGTTGTTACTTTTTTAAACGTTTGTGGGTTGAATTTTTGTTAAATTAGTATCTGTTTTTTTATTATTTTTAATAGTAGTGATAATAATGAAGAAAATAATTAAAATCTAAAAATAAACTAAGTTATATATATATATATATAATTTTAATAATAGTAATATAATTATTAATATTAAATGTAAACATAAAAATATTGTTTAAAACAAATAACTAAGTTTTAATGCTTTTTATACAAACAATTTAAAGAGTACAGGGAAAAAGAGTAATTAGTTATAAAAGAAAAATAATTATTAATTAATATATTGTAAGTTTTATTTGCTTTTTTTTTTTTTTTTTTTTTGTATGAAAAGAAAATGAATTTGTTTTGTTTTAAGATAAATATATATTATTTATATGTATATAAAGTATATAAATGTAAATGATGATGTTTTTTCTAATTAAGGTTAAATAAATTGTAAATAAATTTAATTAAAAAAAAATTTCTTTAAAATAAATTGTTATAACTTGTTTAACAATAAAAAATAAAATAAACTAAGGAAGATAATTTTAAAAAGTGACCAAAAGAAAACACTAATTTTATTTAAATATCTTTCATTTTTTTTTTAATTAAAATTTAAAAAAAAATTATCCTAAAGTTTAGACTTTAAAGGAAGTTTTGAAGACAATTATTATATATAGTGTTTTTTTGGCCAACAAATTTATTGTTTTCTTAGTTTTATTGTTTTTTTAAATAAAATTTATTTAAATAAATTTAAAATTAAATTGAAGAAAATATATTAAAATATTCATAAAAAATGAAATGAAAAAATATATTTTGTTTTTTTTTTTTATAGTTTTTGTTTTCTCTTATTACTAAAAAGAATTTATTTAGCAATTAAATTTAATTTTTATAGGCTTGTTTTTGTTTATTTTTTTACTTTTTTTATTTTATTAAATATTATATTTTTGTGGTATTTTCTTTATATTTAATTTTTTCGAATTGCAGCTACAAGTTTTTTTTTTAATTTTTTTATTTTATGATTTTTATATATAATATTTATTAAATTAAATTACAATTAAACTGCTATGCTACGTTTTTTGTTATTCTTAATAAATGTAGGCTTGGTTTTTTTTTTTAATATACGGGTTTTCATTTTTTTGTTTTTTGTAAGAGTAGAGGTTTCTTTTTTTGTTTTTATAGGACAATAAGTGTTTTTATTTTTATTAATAATTTTATTTTTTTTTTATTTTTTGTGTAGAGCATAAATTTGCTAAATAATTTTTTATGTTTTTTTTCTCCAAAATCAAAGGTATAAGTAATTTTTTAAGTTTCTTTTTCTTGTTATACAGTTAAATTAATACGGGTTTTTTTATTTAAATTTTATTTTATTTATTAATATAATTATCAATAAAAATGGTGCCATATGTTGTTGTTTTTATTTATTTATTTATTTTTTTTATTTATTAATAATATTTTATTATACTCATAATTTTCTTATTTTGATTTTTTTCTTTTGTTTAAGGATTAATAAACTGTAAACCGTTTTTTAGTTAGATATTTTATTTAAGGGGATTTTGCTACATTTTTTTCATAAATATATTTAGAAGGTTAAAAGTTAAGACTCTTAAAAATAAAAGAAAAATTAAAAAAAGGAAGAATCATACATAACAAAAAAGTTCTCTTAAATTTTCTCTTTTATAAGTCGTTTTAAAGTGTTTATATCTTTATAGTTTTGCAATAAATAGTAATGATTTTGTATGGTGTTAAACGAAAACTTTTACAATGTTACCTAAAAGTTTAGTAAATTTTTATTAACGAAAATATAATAAAAGATGGAAAAGATTTTAATACAGTTTCGAAAAACTGTTATAATTTTGTAAAATTAATCACGAAAATTCTTTTTTAGTACTTTTTTTTTATTAACAAAAGCTGTCAAAGAAAAAGTTCTTTAAATTTTCTGTAACAAAAATTGGCAAAAAAATTGTGTTTTCAGTTCGAATTTCATAATAAACTGTTGTAATTTTATAACAGTTATCACAAAAATTTTTATAATGCCACAAAGAAATCATTTGAATTTTCTATATTAGAAACCATGAAAAAGTGTTGTATATTAAGTGCAATTTCAAAATAAACTGTTGTAATTTTATAACAGTTATTACAAAAACTGTGATATTATCACACAAAAATCTTTTGAATTTTCTGTAACAGAAATTATTAAAATATTGTGTATATTATTTACAGCATAGAATACAACTAGAAGTTTATGTGAGATGCACTTCGAACTAAATTAAAAAAAAAATTTACTCATTTTTTTCAAAACACAAAAACAAAATATATGTCACTACATATACTATGTTGTTGCATGAATTATCTTTTTGACAATTGAATCAGGTTTTTTTCTCTCACATAAATATCTAGTTATTAATCTATAGTTTACAGTTTCAAAAGAAACTGTTATTATAATTTTATAACACTTTTCACAAAATCTGTTATACAGTTGCAAACAATTTTAGTTATTTTTTCTTTAGTAAAAACATATTAAAAGAAGCCTTATTTGATTACAATTTTATAACAGTTATCACCTTTAAAAGTGGGTTAATTATTTAAAATTCAATTAAGTTCCATTTAAGCCTCAATTGCACATGATACTTTAAATTATATTTAATTTAATTTAATTTCTTTTTTTTTTGTCGCAATCAAAGTGCCATATGAGGCTGAATTGCTGGTATTTTTAAAGTACTATTTAAGTTGCAAATGAGCCTTAATTGACGGTATTTTTAAAACTCCTATTTAAGTCGCATGTGAGCCTTAACCCTTTCGCTTTATTGTATCCATATGAATACATGACACTTTTTAGTAATTTGACAGAAACTAAGGAAAATTTGTTTCAAATGTTTACATAAATATTATTTTTAGAGGCCTTAGCTATAATTTTCAAATAAATTTATTAAAATTATTTTAACCAGGTCTTTTTAAATTCTCCTTTCAGACTCAATTTTAGATATTTTTAAAGTCCCTTTTGCTTCTCACATTTAGATATTATTTAGGCCCTATTTAAGTTCAATGAGACTTTCTCTTTTAGTTTTAATTCTTTTCTCTTTTTAGTTTTAACTCTTTTTAAAGTGCCATTGAGCCTAAATTGCTGATTTTTTAAGTAGTTTTTTTTAATATTATTGAGGATGTTTTAAATTATATTTTTAGTTTTAATCCTAGACATTTTTAATTGCAGGCCTTATTAGTCTCAATTGTATATCTATTTTAAAGACATGTTTTAGCCTTAATAGTAAGTATTTTAATTGTCGAACCTAAGTCCCACAAGACCTCCGATTAAAGTCTCTTTTAAATCCTTTCCTAAGTCTAAAACATACATTATTTTACAGTTCTGTTTAGAGCTCACATTTGATTCTTAAATATAGATCTTTTTATAACCACATTTTTTTAATTCGTTAAAACTAAACGAAAATTAATTTCGATCATTTCTATTGAAAACAATGAGTACATTGAATTTATTTGTTGTTTTCAATATAAAATTTCGAATTTTTTTTCTTTTTACAAAATGAGATCATAAGACTCTTTCAACAATCTTATATTTTTATAATTTAGTTAGAAAACATTTTGTAAAGAAATATTTAGGACCAGATTTTTTAAAACGAAACAAAAATTCGTTTCGACAAATTGTATTAAAAAAAAAAAAAAAATTGAAATTATTTATTGTTTTTCATTTAAATTTTCAAAACTAATTTTCGTTTCGTTCTACAAAATCAGGATTTTAATATTTTTCATGACATTTCATTTAAATGAAATAGCAGTTTTTTTGAGTTTAATTTTAAAAATAAGTAACATTTTAATAGTATTTTAAAGTAAGTATAAATTACCAAAATGTTTCATCAAATATGAAAACCAATATTTTAATTTAAAATAATAAATTTTTAAATTAAGAATTAAAGTTGCTTAAAAATTTTATTTTTAAAAAGTCAATATTTTTAAAAACAAAAAATTTTAAACATTTTTTTTATTACATACATATTTATAATTTACAATTAGTTAAACTCTTTATTTAAAGCCAAAAATACTTAAATTCAAAAACCAAAATTTTTTTTAATTTTCAAATTTTTATTTTTTTTTTTTAATTTGTTTTTAGTTTTAAGAGTCTTTAACTTAAATTATTTTCATTTTCCTTGTTTTCCAATTTTTCCTTTTTGATCATGCTAAAAAAGATTACAAACAAAATATAGCTTCCAGATTTTTGGAAAAAAATAATCTATAGTTTTGAGATTTTTTTTTAATTTTTTCATTTGCGGTTTTATAGAACGATTTTGTTGGTTATTAACGCTTATTAAATTTTGAGTTTTAGTAGATATTATATATATATATATATATATATATATATATATATATATATATATATATATATGTAGGGGCTTGGTTTACTTTTGTGTTTTTTTTATTTTTCTCTATATTTAAGTTTTAATTTTTTCTTATATTTTGTTTTAGATTTACGCCTGGTTTTTTAATTTTAAACGTTGGTTGGATGATTTTTTCTTACTTAAGTATTTGTTTTTATTTGTTATTTTATTTAAAGTTGGTTGTTTGTTATGTTATTGTTATTTTAATATTATAATTATAAATTTTTATTTATTTATTTATTTTTTTTCAATATATAAATTTTTTGTTTTTTTTCTCGAATTATTTTACTCATTAAAAAAAAGTATTTAGAAGAAAAATTGCCTTTTAGCAATTGTTTGTCATCTGGGGTTTTTATTTTTATTATTATTAATATTTTTTAAACCTTGACCTTTAACATCATCAACATTTTGCTGCAAAGCTGTGGGAAATGTTGTTGCTGTTGATAATGCTTTTGCTACTGCTGTTGGTTTAATCTCGCTAACCCATTGTCGTCGTTGACTGTTGTGTTTGTGTTCCACCTGTGCTGGCCGCTGCAGGATTACCTGCCGCATTTGTGGCTCCATTATCAACATCACCGCTATTATTGGCCTGTGAATCTTGTGTAGCTGTGTTGGCGGTGGTGTTTTGTGATGCTGCTGCTGCTCCATTGCCACTGGCCGAGTTAGCATTTGCGGCATTATTATTACTGGACGTTCCCGATGTAGAGGCATTTGTTGAATTACCCGCTGTAGATTGTGAACCTAAAATGGAGAGGAATGGATTTTTTGTTTGTTGAATGATAGATGTGTTATGATAAGAAATGAGATTTTTTGATATTTTGTGATTATGTTTTTCTGTTTTTTGATTTAATAAAATTAAAAAATCATGCACTCTAAAATAAAACATTAAGGAATATATCTGGTACACATTCCTCATAAGTATGTGGATAATTTCAAAATTATTCACGTCTCATAGATCTTGAAACAGCTCCCACTTTGGAAATTAGTTTAATTATATAAAATAAGGCCTTTAGGCTTAAGAGAAAATTTTCTTTGGCTTCTTGGCTAAGTATAAAAATGGATCGTCTAGGAATTGCTGTAGTATTATTTTATTTGATTTTTTTCCTTTTATTATCTTTAAAATGTGTTGCCTAATTTAAGGTGCTTTAGTACAATGTAACCTATTTTGAGGTTTCTAATTATTAAATTATTATTTTTTAATTTATTTATTTATCGCATGCTAGTTTTTTTTTATTATTAAACTAGTAATTTACAATTATAGCCACAACATTTAGGAAGGTAAGGGATTAAGCTATATTTTTTATGAGTTAAAGGAATTATTCTACATTTTATTAATTTTGTTTTTTTTTATATTAGTTTACATCAACAACAATAACATGCCTTTACAAAGATATTAAATAAACAAAACAATTAAATATTTAAAGGAAAAAAAAAAGGAAGTAGAGAAAATAAGTATTAAAAAGTGGGGCAAATAAGACAACTAAACTACTAAAAATTTTTTTTTTTATTTATTTTACCAAAAATATTAAGTAAAAAACCAAAACCACAAAAAATTGTATTTAAAAGGTGAAATGAAATAAAAAGAAAAGAAATTTATATAAAAGTAAATAAAAAGTTGCATATTTGTCTCTTACTTTATAACACAAATGTGGCATTTCTTTAAAGAAGATTTAAAGAGTTATAAATCTGTAAAACGAATTCGAATAAAAGTAAAATTGAAGGAAATTTTATAAAAAAATTTCAAACTTAATTTAATTTTTTAATTTGAAATTGGAATTATTCATATATTGTTGTATTACTTTCGAATTCGTCTTACAAAACTAATCAGAAAGTTAATAGGAAATTTCAAGTCCCCGATGATGGTAAAAAAAAAAAATCGTAAATGTTTTCCTATTGAAGCGAATTTATCTTTGTTATACGTTATTATTATCAGGACAATATTATCAAAATTATTATATTATTATATTATTCAAGTAATAAAAATTGTTATTTAAACAAAGATAACAAATTCGGAGTTTTTTATTTGCATTCTTTAATAATTAATATCATCTGACTCTTTTTCCTGGATTTTCCAATAATGTTGAAAATTTGGCTGTACACACCGGAATGTTGCGACTCACACTAGGCAAATTAAGTTCCACTTAAAGTATCCATACTAAGCACAACTTTAGTTAACATACATCTTTAAATAGTACAATACAATAATATATTAATAACAGGCTGATTTCAATCCTTCGACTAATAAATCTTCACTTCAAAACGATGCTATTCACACCAGTCAAATCTAAGACAGCTAAATTTTACTTAACAGCTCATTCACAATGATTTTATATACAATTGTCTTGAGCTTAGAGGGTGAACATTTTCAAAATACAACTATTTTTTAAACTTCCAAAGTTATTCCTTGTTGGAAAATACTTTGTTCAAATCTACTTTAGTTTCAATGTAAATATTTTATCAAATTAATTTTGAGAAATTTGTTTGTTTTGTGAAAAAATATTTTAGTTTAGTTTTGTCGAAAATGTATATATCTGGAGTATGTTCCAACAGAAATGTTTACCAAACCAGGGACATTTGAAATTTTGTAATCTTTTAAATATGAAATGAAAATGTTAATTTTGAATTGTTATTTCAATATTAATTTTGTAATTTGTTATTGATAAAGTAATTTACATTGAGGCGGTGTTTGTTGGAAAATACTTTGTTCAAATCTACTTTAGTTTCAAAGTAAATATTTTATCAAATTAATTTTGAGAAATTTGTTTGTTTTGTGAAAAAATATTTTAGTTTAGTTTTGTCGAAAATGTTGTATTGAATAAATTCTATCCTTTTATAAGAAAAATATATAAAAAATTAAAAACGATTATTACTTTATAAAATTAATGGGACCTGAAAATTTCCATTTTTATTCCTTTAAGAACATAATAAACCAAAAATTATATTTTTTTAATATTAAATAATTATTTTTATTTATTAATTATATTTTTTTGTTTTTATAATTTTAAGAGATTAAACTAAAATTTAAAGCATTTTTTCATATCTTTTTTTTTTTGTTTAATATAAATGGGGTTGGTTACTTTTTTTTTAATAACAATCAATCTTGATCAATTATGTTTTTGTTTTGCTTATATGAAAAAAAAAATTAATATAAAGCTGTAGATTTAATTAACTAAAAATAAAATAAATTTTCTTTAAATATTTAAAAAATATAATAATTAAAGGAAAAAAAAACTTAATAATGAAAAAAAGAAATAATAATTTAAAACTGAAAACCTGAAAGTAGACTTTAATTTTAAATAAAATATTAAACCTGAAGGTAGACTTTAGTTTTTTTAATACAAAATAAACCTAAACATAAGCTTTAGGTGTTTTTTTTTTTTTTTTTTTGTTAAAAAATAAAGCTAATTTGTTTTTTTGAGGAATTTATTATAAAGTAAAAAAATTATAATAATAATAAATCATTTAATTAAGAAGAGTATTCCCTTAAGGATTTAAATAAAACTAAAGTTTTTGATTTGTGTAGTCATTATACATTGTTGCTATAATTTTAACAATTTTGAAACATTTTCTAAAGAAATTTGAAAAAAATAAATAAATTTGTTTTTTGGTAAACTGAAATAAAATTTGGAACTTTAGGTATTTTTAAAAAAAACTTAATAATTTTGAAATCATTTTTATTTAATAATTTAAAAAAGAATTGTGTGTTTTTGTTATCTCAAACATAATTTAGCTCAAAACCTAGAAAAAAATTTTAAATTTAAAAGGATTTTAATTGAATTTAATAACTACTGAAAAACAGACAAATTTTATTTAAGAATTTTGATGTCAAACCTGATATATTAGTTATATTGAAATTTATTTTTTAAAATTCAAAAAAGATTTTGAACTAAATCATTAAATTTAACAATTAATTTTTTATTTTAAATTCCATTTTCATTATGTTCATGTTATTAAAAAATTGTATTCTATTTTATTTTCATAATTATTTTTATTTATTATTTTAAATCTTTTTCTTACTTTTCTTTAAAATAATTTAACAAAAAAAAGTGTCTACATTTTAAGTTATTTTTTTTCTGTTCCTTTTTTATATAAATTTTAAGGTTTAGTTTATGGTTTAATTAAATTTTATTTATAGTTTCTTTTAAATGTTTTCTTTTAAAATTAATTACAATACACAATTTTTAAAAAAATTAAATTTTCGTGTGTATTTAAAAAAATATATATTTATATTAATTAATAATAAAACTAAAAAAAAAATTGTTAAAAAAAACAATATTACAAGACCAAAGAGTAAAACTAAAAAAAAAAATAAAATTATTAAAATTAAATGTTTAATTTTTTGATTTTGTTGTTGGTTGTTTTATATTTGAATTTTTTTAATTAAAGTAATTATTTTGTTGTCTCTTTTTTGTTTTTGTTTTTTTTTTTAATATATATAAATAATTATTATAATGTTTTTGTTTTTATAATAACGTATGAAAAAATGTATAGAGAACTATTTAAATTTTTTTTGTTCTAATATTTTTTTAAATATATAAAAAAAAATTTATGCCACTATGAATCTGCAAGAAATTAAGAGAAAAAAAAAGATACAAATAATATAGAAATAATAAAAAATAAACATATATTTAAAAAGGTTAATAAATAAAATAAAATTAATAGTATAATAAAGCTGTTACGAAATTTAAAACCAAAAAGCCGTTAAAAACACAGTTTATAGTTAAATATAAAAAAGCGTTTTAAAAACCACAACCATAAAATTTCTAACAAATAAATTTACAAACAAAATTTATAGCATGCGTTAAAAAAGTGAACAAATTTAAAAAAGTAACTAAAAATTACTAAAAAAATCAATTCTTTCTTTTTAAATTCCTCAAAAAGTTTTGAAAACTCTTAAAAATTTAAAAATTTCTGAAATCCAGATTATATAAAATAGATTTTTTTCTTATTAAAACTAAACAATTGAAGCCTAAAAAATATCCCAACAATTAAAAACCTAAAATAAACAGCAGAATTATATCTAAACTCTAATACAATAATTGGATTTCACTTTGAAACAATATTACATAAAGATGAGCAAAATCGCTTGTTTTTTCCAGAAGTTGTAACAAAATATTAAAACCTAAGCTTAAAAAGGTTTTTTTAAAAATAACGGCTGTAGGTTTTACTTTTCAATTAAATTATTCAGTCTTATGATCGAAATCATTAACAATAATAATTAATTAAATCCAGGGATTTTTATCAACACAATGATTCATTGACCAAAATAAATACATAAATAAAAAAAATAAGCAAAATTGCTCGAATTCTATAGGTTATAACAAAATATAAATTCCTAACCTCAAATAAGGTTTTTTTAAAAATGCCTGCCGGGGAGTTTAATTTTCCAACACAATTATTAAAGTTTATATATCAAATCATTGACAACAAAATATAGTGAAATCGGTTAACTTTTATAGAAGTTATAGCAGAAAATAAATTTCTAACCTCCAAAAATTTTCTAAAAAATCCCTGCCGGAGGTTGTATTTGTCAACGCAATTGGGCATCAAATCATTGAGAAAAATAAATAAATAAAATTTTGAAGAATTCTAAGGTTATAACAAAATATAAATTCCTAACCTCAAAAAAGGTTTTTTAAAAATGCCTGTCGGGGAGTTTAATTTTCCAACACAATTATTAAAATTATCAAAGCATTGAAAACAAAAATTAGTAAAATCGTTTAACTTTTATAGAAGTTACGACAAAAAAGAAATTCCTAACATATTTTTTTTAATGCCTACCGGTGATTTTATTATTCAACCCAATATTATGGTTTCTGTCCCAAATGAATGACGACAAAAATGAACGAAATCGGATAACAATTATCGATAAGTTATAGCAGACAATTATCTCTAACCTCAAAAAATTACGCCTGGTTTTATTTTACAACTTAATTATTCAGGCTGATTTACCAAATCAATGACAACAAAAATAAACGAAATCAAACAACTTTTATAGAAGTTAAAGCAGAAAGCAGGTGCCGTAAGAAGCATACCTCAGTCGGCACTTGACGTCATTCTGCATCTCCTACCCATTGAGGAGTTCGTGATGGGAATGGCTGCAAGGAGCCTGCTTAGACTTAGTGAACTAGGACTTACAGGATCACCCAGAATAAGACATTCCACCAAACTTCTAAACGAGGTCAATTTCGGTGGACATGCCCTGGTTCCCTCTGGATCCACGGACTATATGTGCACGGAGGTCGATTTCGGGGAAAATCCTATACTGATTATCCCGAGTAGGGACCAATGGTCAGGCAGGGAGAAACTATTCAGTGGAGTATCGGTTTTCACTGATGGATCCAAAATGGATACTGGTACTGGTGCAGGTATGTATCTGGTTGAGGAGAACATCATAAAAACGTATAGACTCTCGGATAGCTGCAGTGTGTTCCAAACGGAAATTCTAGGTATTCTTAGGGCCACGGAATTGATAGCAGGGAACATTGAAGAGAATACAAAGGTAACTCTGCATGTAGATAGCCAAACGGCGCTGAAGGCCTTGAAAGGACATTTTGTCAAGTCTAGGCTAGTTAGCGTAATTATCATATCAGACTCTGCTGGGTACCGGGTCATTGCGAGATAACTGGCAATAAGGTAGCTGATGAATTAGCTAGAAACGGCTCAGCTTTGGATAGGGATGTAAGTGAAAGTGGTGTGAGACCACCTCTGGGCTTTTACTTCAGGTTAATTAGGGAGTGGATTCGGGATAAAACCAATCATGCATGGAATCGTAGAACGGACTGCAGATTATCAAGGGTCCTATGGCCTAAACTTGATAAGGCAGATGCAAATCTACTTTTGGGCATGAAGAGGGAAAACCTGAAGACTATGATAGGGAATGACAGGGAATTGGGATAGAAGTTCCTCTGGTCTTTGCAGGATGTGCGTAGATAATGAGGAGCTAGAGACTGTGGAACATATGACATATGTCACTTTTTATTGGCTCATCTGTCCATGTCTACAACTAAGTAGGCAGAAATGGTTAGGCAGTCGATTCGTTGACGAATTGGACAGTATATCGAGGATAGATCTCGATAAATTAATAAGATTCGTCATGGGAATAGGCTGGCTAAGAGAGGGTCGTTGACTTCGAGTGAACGATATAGGACGGTAGTACTTTTCCTTTCCGGGTTTTTTCCATTCTTTTCTATACTTTTCTTGGTCTCAGATTTTCTCTATTATTTTCCTTTCCTGATCTTCTCTATAATTTCTACAAATTCTCTTTATATTTTCTACGAAGGGACACACAATGGACCTCTAGGTCTCCGAGTGGATGTACAAGCACTCTTCTGAGTACTGTGCAACCCTCCTCTACCTACCTACCTAATGCAGAAAAAATCCTAACCTAAAAAAAGTTTTTTTTTTTTTTGAAATGACAGCCGGGTGTTATATTTTTCAAGCCAAGTTTTATATATTTAATCATTGCCAATGAAAATTAATGAAATCGATCAACTTTTATAAAAGTTATGGAAGAAAAAAATGTTACTAACCTCAAACAAGGTTTTAAAAAATCAAGGTTCTATTTTTCAACCCAATTATTTGTATTTACTGATAAAATAAATGACAATAAAAATTAATAAAATTGCTTGTGCTTTGGAAAAACTAAAAAAGAAAATAATCTCATAACTTCAAAAATATTTTTTCAACTGGTTTAATTTTATTTTTAAACGAATGGAAGGAAAAGTGAATTTAATTTAATGTTGTATGTATATCGTTTCGAAGTGACAAAAAAACTAAGTTTTTTTTTAATTCCTGTTAAAAACAATATTAAAAAGAAATTTTAAACTCCTTTATAAACCTAATACATACTAAGTTCTGCTCCTCACAATTCCTTTGAAAGATTTTAGGAAAATAAATGATCAACACCTAACAAAATAATGACAAAAGCATGCTATTTTGTTTTAAACTAATAACTTCAATAAACAAATATATAATAAACTACTTTAATTACTTTTGTTCATTAAACTTAAATATAGTTCAATAAAAAAATATATTTAAAACAAAATTTTATAAAAAAAAAAGAAATAGAAACAAAACTAACCTGTAGCTGCTTGCGCTGCAGCACCCGGCGTAGTATTATTAGCCGTAGCAGCAGCACTTGTGGCATTTGTTGATGATGAAGCAGCTGTGGCCGAGGCGGCACCACCTTCACCACCAGCGCCAGCAGTACGATGTGCGCTATTTTGCAAATGTTTTGGCAACAATTGTGGTACTAAACTTGGTTGTATTGTAAGTTCTAAAAAAATAATAAATAAATAAATAAAATAAAAATAATTAAATTATATTGAATTTAATTCAATTATATCAAAGACCAATAAGTATTATTTGTGTAATTTTGGATCAAAAAAATCAATATAAAGGAAATTAGTTAAAAATATCCTGAGTATGCCATAGCATTCGCCATTACGTTATTTAAGCTATTGTGCCTAGAATACAACTAGAAGTTTATGTGAGAGGCATTTCAAACAAAATTTGAAAAAAATTGCTCATTTTATTCAAAACACAAAAACAAAATATATGTGACTACAAGTATTTTGTTGTTGTATAAATTAGGTTTTTTTCTCTCACATAAATATCTAGTTATTAATCTATGCTATGGTGTAATAAACTTTTATTTTTGATTTTTATTTTATTTCTGAGAAATAAAAGTTATATCTTTTATTTTATGAATTTCAAACAACAATTATTGATAATTTTTTAAATAAAACTCAAGTTGTGATTTTTATTTTCTTTCAAAAAAAAAAAAAGTTATGAAATGATTTTTAATTTTTTGTGGGATGAAATAAAAGTCTTTTTTATCTAGATTTCTATATTACTACTCAGCAAAAAAAAAAAAAAAAAAAAAAAAAAAAGAGCATACTATTCATTAGTAAATTTACTAATGCTAATGAACTCGAAGTAGTTCTAATTTTGGTGAAACATCAATGAATTTAACACGTGATTGTCATAGGAGAGAAGTGATCCAAATTACTAAATAACATGTTCTGAAAGTTATTCATAAATAATAAATAATTAATCAATTTGACTATGTTCTCCTTGGAAATTGTATTGATTGAAGTAACATAAAATGATAGTTAGAGAATTCGCAAAATTTCAGTCAGAAAGAGATTTTCAGGAATATCTGAAGATTTATTGGAACTAAGTAAAATAAGTCTAAATTGATAGTTTAAAATAAATATATCAAGGACAGATAGTTAATGTGAGAATGTTTTGTAGTTGCAAAAATTAGTCTTTTCAACTCAGAGTTAAATCTTTCCCTTCAAATTAACTTCCATGTCATCTATATACAAATATTTTAAAATATTCATTAGATTTATCTAAGTACAAGTAGGACTCTGTTGGGTCCCTGGTCACTGCAACATTCTCGGCAATCAGAGCTGAACAGATCTTTTGTGAAGGTATTGGTTAGGATTCCGATTGGGGCATATTTCATGGCCATACGGGAATAGACTTTAGGAAGGACGAATCATGCTTGGAGGAGCAGAATGGACTGCAGGGTATCTAGAGCGTTATGGCCTAGTCTTAAACCAGCAGATTCGAAGCTTATTCTGGGCATGAATCATGGGAATCTAAGGGTCATTGTTGGTATGATTACTGGTCACCTCACAATAGGGAATATGACCAGTAAGTGGGACACTGGCACGTCAGACTGAAGGATGTGCGATGATGTGGAGGAACTAGAGACAGTGGAACACATACTCTGTCATTATGTAGGGCTTCAGTGCAGTAGACTGAAGTGGTTTGGAAGCCATATTCTACACGAACTGGAGGAGGTTGCGGGTAGTGAACTCAGCAACCTTATAGGGTTCGTAAGGGGGATAAAGTGGCTTAGAGGTAGTCAGGGTTGATTGATGGGTCCTGGTTTCCACACTTTTCTTTTCTTATATATCGTTTTCTTTCTTTTCACTCTTCTTTATTATTCTACTGGGGTTTTTCTCTTTCTTCGTTTTATTAGTTTTCTCTGGATTTTATAAAGGGATCACAATGGACCGGATGGTCTCTGGGTGGAGCGCCGCCCTTTTTAACCTAACATTTTTTTTTTTTATTGAAAATATAAATGAAAATTTAAACAATTTTTTTCAGTCTTCTTGACTTTTGATTCATTTGAAAAAATATAAAAAAAAATTATGAACTGAAATTAATTAAAGTAAATTTTTATATTTATGTAAAAACTTTTTTATGTTTAAAATTCATTGTTTGATTTTTATTTTTCATTTATATATTAAAACTCAGAAATTGATTTTTATAAAAAAAAAATCAAAACAAATTTTTATTTTTCAAACAATAAAATAAAAATCAAAAATAACAATTAAAATATACATTTTTTTTAAACTTATAACACTTATGGTCTCTGAATTATATTGAATTTAATTTAGATAAAAATAATTTTTCCTTTTAACACTTACCATGTTCAGTGAAATTAAATAATGGTGGCATTTCTCGACCATTTGGTAATGTATGATTACCCTCTTGACGCAATTCATCGAAGAATGGATGGGCACATGCTTTCAATGGTGTTATACGTGCACTTGGTGTATATTCCAATAATTGTGATACCAAATTTATAGCTTCTGGTGGAGTGCGTATACGGAAAACCTTTTTTTTTTTTTTGGAATAAACAAAGAAATTATAGCAATTAAAAATAAATATAACAAATAATTATTTAAAAATTCTTGGAAAATTTAAAAGGTTTTTAAAAAATTAATTAGTTTTTTTTTTTAGCGATTAGGCTAAATATTAGTAAAAAGAAATTTTTTTCTTTCACATAATATTTATAATTTTTGAAAAAGGTTTAATGAATGTTTTTTATATTCAAAATTAAAGAAAAGTTGACTAAGGGCGGGAGAAAAAATTCAAGAAAATTAAACTCCATACTTACTTAAATCTAAAAAATGGCTCATAAACAAATTTTAAATTTATTAGTATTCAATAAAACAAAATTTTCATACAAAATTTAAACTTATCAAACTTTATTAAATTTAAAATTTGATTATGAATGAGGCCTGTACCGCAATTCTGTAATTTTTTCTCATTTAGTACCGATAACAACAAATATCGATAGAGAAAGAAATTCTGGTGAATATGAAGTGTAAAACTTCCTAAAGAATATTTTTCATTAATAAGAGATATTTTATCAAATATTCTTTTATATGTACACAAATTTACTAAAAGTATTTCTCTAAAAATATAAATTTTCAAAAAAAAAAAAATTCTAATTTTGTGTAAAAATTAGATTTTCACTAGAAATTCCATTTTTACAAATAAATTATAATTTTCTGAAAAAACATACATTTTTACTAAAAAGCCAAATTTTTAAAAAATTCTAAACTTTTACACAAAATTTAGCTTTTCTTTCTAAAAAAAATAAATAAAATTTGCGTTGATACTAACATCTAGATGATTTTATGCACTTTAGGACGATTCCTGGAAGTGGGTTTATATGGGTAAATTATGGACCGATTCTCATAAAATTTGGCAATGTTGTTTCAATGTTGTCAAATATTAAATTGATACTAACATTCGTATTGGATTTATGGATGTTAAAGTAATTATCGGAAGAGGATTTATATGGGAGCTATGGTCAATTGTAGACCGATGTTAATAAAATTTGGTACAAAGATTGATACTTGTGCAGAACTTCTTATATCGAATTTCATTAAAATTGGCTAGTTGAAATAATGGACCGATCACAACCAATTTCAATAGGCTTCGTCCTTGTATCATAAAAGTACCACGTACCAAATTTCGTTGAATTATCCTTAAAATTGCGAACCGTACCTTGTGCACATGGTCCAGCCAGATGGACGGACGAACATCGTTAGATCGATTTAAAAAGTGATTCTGAGTCGATTGGTATACTTTAAAATGGGTGTTGGATAACTTGTTCTATGCGTTACAAACATCAGCACAAAGGCATAATAACCCAACTACCCATGGTGGTGTAGGGTATAAACAGTGTCATCAAAATTTAAAAAAATAATATTTAAAAAATACATTTTTTTTTATGGTTTTATTTTTTTTTTTTTTTTGTATTCTGCTTACCGAATCTTATCGTTTACTACTACGACAAATTTTTATCGTTAAAAAGTTACAGAATTGCGGTACTGAAGTGTATAGGAGCATAGAAAATATGTATTACATTATATTATTTGAATTACAAAAACAACAGACATCAGGGGTAATTAATGTGCAAAATTCTTGTAATATTTCATATTTCTTTGCTTTATATTTGTGAGAATTTTTATAATCAGGTGATGATTAAAGTAGGGAAAAGACAGAACTTGTTTTCCTACTTAAAAGAATTTTCATAAAATTGAGCAAAATGATTTGAAGTTTTTCTTATAGGATTGAACTTAAATAATAAATTGCCTTGAGAAAGAGCTTTTTAATTTCTTCCTTATTTCGCCGATTTATTGGGGACAAAAGAAAACAAAGATGATCTCTTTTATTTGCTAAAGTCCTTTAAATTTATTACAGATATCAAAGAGAAGAAGCAGCTTTCTTAACAAAACCTTCACTCAGTTTTGAAATAAAAAAAGAGTTTTGTTACTGAATAACCTAATTTTTTGAATTCAAGGTTTCCATGGGAACAAAAATAATATAAAAATGGATTAATATATTCCAGCAAATAGCTCATTTGACACAGATCCTATTAAGAAGGAAAGATATAAATGAGAAAAAGTAGCAATCTTAAACACACCTTGCTTCTGTTTTGAAGTAAAAAAAGTGTTTTGTTATTTAATATCTTAATTGACACCTGTTCTCAAGAAAAATATAGTAATGATATTTAGCAGCCCAGGTACTGTTCTTGTTCTCATAGATTTGTTATAGATAAGGAATATAATGATAATGTTTATTTTATATTCTTCACATTTAAATTTCGCATTAGTCTCTAATTAAATTTAATATTTTGAAGGGTTAATGAGTGTAAGGAATTGATTTACGTTTTAAAATTTCAAATATATATTACAAATGTTCGTACCAAATTGCTCTAAAGTCCTCCTGAGGATTCAAAATCACACGGGTATGAAAGATTTACTACTAGTAACTAATCTCTCTATGGATTAGTATCCATTCAGATAATCTTCATTACCTCAACAGGGCAAGAGGCTGTAAGCTCTTCCTTTTTAAGATTAATTTCATATAATGTATAATGACTATGAGAATTCTAAGATTGTTTTTTCAACGCAATCATGCAATTATATTAAAGCTTTTTAAAGCATATTTACAGGAGTTGTTCCAATTAATAGCACACATTACGTAGCCAAATGCCATAAAACATAAAACAACATAATATCAAGTTTATTCATAATAAGAATAATTAACTGCTAAACAGTTTCATAACTAAATAAAAATAAAGGCTAAGCTCTTAAAAAAAAAAAGAAATTTGTTTTCAAAAAATATGAGAATTAGAAGAGTGAGAAGGAGTTTAAAAATAGGGTTAGCAACGTGATTCATTAAACTTCAATTATTATTAGAAAAGAAACCAATTAACAAATAAAAATTAAAGTTAAAAGTTAAGAAAAAGAAAATTTTGTTGGAAAATAAATTTAGGCGTTATCTTTCTCTCTCTCTCTCTCTCTCTGTCTCCCTCTCTGAGTCATAGTCTACCACTCTCTCAGAGACATTTTCTCTACATCTTGCAGTTTCCCTGTCTGTTATATTTTTGCTTTAGAGCTGGATGTAAGTGTGTGTTTTGTTTAAAGAAGAGGAAGTAATTCTTACTCTTAAACGTTGTTTCTGGTTTAGGGCATTTGGAAATTGGGAACGTTCAAGTAGTGACTGTAAATAGTTGTGTCATTTTATTAGTAAAACACTAAATAGATAAAAGATTTTTGATTTTATATAAAAAATTAATAAAAATGGAAACGGAATCAAAGCCAGTAGTTCTTATTATTTAAGAAATAAACAAACAGCCATTTATGTAAAGAATTATATGATTAAAAGGATTTTTTTTTTTTTTTGATATTAGAATAAATAATAAAAAAAAACTTACTTTTTGCCATGGATGACTTTTAATTTGTGGAAATTTGAATTCCGTATAATTGGGATTCATTTCACGAATTTGTTCTCGTGTGGGTGTTCCCAAAACTTTAATAACCTCAACCAACTGATCAACACCAGAATCTCCAGGGAATATAGGTTGGCCCAAAAGTAATTCAGCTAATACACAACCGGCGCTCCACACATCTTTTAAAAAATAAAATCACACATAAATAAATTAAAAAAAAAAAAAAATATTTATTACATAAGAGAAAAGAACTTACCAATTTTTGTGGTATAATTAATAGCGCCAAATATCAATTCGGGTGCACGATAATATCGTGAGCAAATATATGAAACATTTGGTTCGCCATGCAACAATTGTTTAGCACTGCCAAAATCGCATAATTTCAAAACAGCGGTCTCTGGATCCAATAATAAATTTTGTGGTTTAATATCACGATGACAAATACCCAATGAATGTATGTAAGCCAAACTTCTGAACAATTGATACATGTAAAGCTGAAATTTAATAATAAAATGATATTAAAATAAACTTCTTTTAAAATGACTTTTTTTAGGATTTTAAAATCTTACTTACCCTTATAAAGTTTATGGGTATTGTTTGCTTAGTTTTAGCATATTGACGTGCCACTTTATAAACGGTTTCTGGTATATATTCGAGTACCAAATTCAAAAAAACCTCATCACGCTGCAAATATTAAAAAATACACAATCGATTATATTAATTATTTTATATTAATAATTTTGTTCACTTTTTTATAAAAAATTTAAATATGAATAAATTAAACCACTAAATAAAAAAATAAACATAAAAATCTAAAATAATTTTTAAAAAATATTAAAATTTTAAACACAATTTTAAAAATTAATAATTTTTATTTGTTTATTTATTTAAAATAAAAACATTTACTTAAACACATTAAAGAAACAATTAACATAAAAGAATTATTAAATAAAATCGCATGCTATTGAAAATATTTGTGTGTTATGTACAAAACTAGCATACGATTTTGTTTCTTTCTGAAAATTATAAAAAAATGTATTCTTGAAGAGAAAATGTGTTTGGGTTTGCTTTTGGAAGTTATTAAATTAAACCATACACCAGCTAAAATGATTATTAAGTTTATAAAAGTTTTTTAAAAATTATTTAAAAATGCATATTTGTCTTTTTTTAATTGTTAATTTTTTTTTAAACAAATTTAAGCTTAATATCAAATTAATTATGATTTAAATGAAATTTCAAATTGGAATTAAATTTAATTTTATTAAAAGATTAATAATTTTAAAAGAAAAAACTTATTTTTTAAGAAACGTTTTTCTTTTGCTAGGCAAAGTAACAGCTCCTCTGAAACTAAAGTTCTTCTTTTGCTATGTGGCAGCTCTGAAAGTAATCATTTCAGTTTTAAAAAGCAATATGGTAGCTCCCACTATAACTAGGAATTAAAGTAGACCATATGGCAACACCTTAATAACAGTTGACTGATGTAAAAAAAAGAGTAGCTTCTTTTGTCAACTTTTGTAACAGTCCATCTACACGTAATGGAATATGTAAGAATTTTCTGTCAGAGAATGTCAAATTCGTTCTCTGAGAGAATTGTCTCACGTGTAATCTACACGTATTACAAATATTATTATTATAAGAAGTATTATGAGACTGTTGTGATGAGATTTCTCTGCACAACAATCTTATAAGACGAACTGTCAAAAAATACACATATAAGAAATTTTGCTTGTGTGTATGGATGTTTATTTTGGAAATTACTAAAAATAAAAACAATGTTTTTTTTATAAAATAGTTTACTTTTAATGTAAATTAAAAAAAAAAAACATTTTTATAAAAATTGTGCTAAAAAAGTGCGAATTTCTTTAATAAAAAGGACATGTTTACTCCGTGAATGATTGAAAATAATGATATCTTATAGGATTTAATATTTAACATAATATAAACAAAATGGTTACTCTCTCTTCTGCCGGTGTTATTTAACATATTATATCAGCGTTAATCTCAGTTTTAGACCTGGGGTAAGAGAGTCGTAAAATAGCTCTAGATTGGAGAACAACTCACTCGTCACCGTAATTATTTCTTAAGTACAGTCAGGCGGGTTTTTGTTGTTTGACCTTCGAGAAATTTGCGCCTCGCTCGCACCGGTACAGTGTATTATAACGCATAACTGTAAAAGTTGTGCGTCGTTTATATTGACCGCATGCTTTTATCTGAGTGTTACAGTTTCCTATATGAAAATATAGTTCGTCTGGAACTCGGATTAACAACCCCCTAAATAAAAAAAATCTATGCGGTCCAGCTTCCTATATGAAGATATTATAGGTCGTCTGGGACTCCGCTTGGATCGATATCCCCACAAAGCTGGCAATACAGACCTAGTGTCTCAAGTAGCTTTTTATACATCCACTATGATGGCTTTGACACATTGTGTTAATGAAGGAAGAAGAAGACTTTTGTAAGATTAAATATAAAGCACAAATTAATAATATTTAAGTATTTAATATAAATTCAATATTTGCATTTTATTTCATTTAACTCTTGTATTCAATAAATTTGGTAGAAGTCAATAAAGGTTCTGACACAGTATATACAGAGTGTATACTCTGTCAGAACCTACTTGCGTTGTTGCAAATAGAAAAGCAGTTTTAGTTAGAGTCACTGGCCGATATATGCAACTTGGGGTTATCGAAGGATTGCTCCTCTTCTGATCATCTGTTTGTGGATTTTGTAATAAAAATACAATGTATAAATCTAACTGTTTTGCTCCCTTCCAGTAAAAGCAAGGGAAGGTATTAATTGCCCCGTGAATATGCTAACCAATGCGAGGAACAGAAAATTTTGGTTATGTCTATTCTATTGTGTTAAGTTCAGCAGCCAGGCTCCCAACCAGTCTGTATTATGAAAGTATGGGTTTGTGGCATTTGCCTCATAGTAGGTACAGACATAATTAATAGTTCCCTTTTAGGATCGATATTCGGGTCTGTCTTCTGTAATTTTTTTTATATAATTATCACATCTAATTTTAACAAAACAAAAATGTTGTTTTGCTTTAATTTTATTAATGTTTATCAAAACAAAATACTAAAAATAGAGTATGATTCACAACACTTTCCAATAAGAAGAAAATACTATAAAAATAAACTTATTTAAAAAATTGCCCTTTTAAAATCGTCTACAACATTTTTGCCCTAAGAATCTGGCAACATTGCGTTCTCGTTCTTTCCATATTAAACATTAAGCTGTCAGATAGGTTTGAATAGGAAGTCAGCTAATACTCAGTGGTGCCAATTTTTTTTAAAGGAAAATGACTGAACTGCAGAAAACTTGTTAGTTTTTTCGTTACTTTGGGTTTTTAGAATTCTCACACACTTCTAGATGATTTACAATATAATGGTGTTTGGTTTTTAAATTTAATTGTTTAAAGTTTTTCTTTCAGAAGTGTCTTTTTTAACAAAACTCATGCCAAATGTTTGATTTACAACATTAAATATTTAGTTTTAAATAAAAAAAAAAAAAAAAAAAAAAACTAGCATGCAATTTCAAAACTATTGAAAAAATTTTATTTGATTTGTTTGTCATTATTTTTCTGGCTTAATTTGAAATGATAAAGTGAATGATGGAGAAGAAAATATTTTGAACTTGTTTTTTAAAGCCATTTACATATATGCTTATGTAAAATGAAATATTTAGCATAATTATTTTTTTCTGTCGATATTTGATATTTTTATTAAGAAATTAGAATTAATGAAAATATGTATTTATACTTTTTTTAATTGAGTTTGAATTTGAAGTTTTTTTAAATGAATTTGTTTTTTTGTTTTGTTTGTTGATAGTTTGATGGCTTTATAGGTACCTGAGGTTTAAGAACTGAAGCAAATATCCCAACATCTATGGGAAATTCAGCTAACTTTTTGTTTTTGAACAAAATTGTATGCGATTTTTTGTTTGTTTTTTAAATATTGTATACAATTAAATACACAAATACATATTTTTATAAGATATTTGTATATAATAACCACATACATACATGGAGTATATTTTTTGACAATTTTATCACAATTTTTTGGTTAGTTTTATTTGATTTTTTTAAAGTTGATAATGATGATGCATCAATCAATCACATTAAGAACGTACATACGATCAGAAACAATTTGATTTTTGTTTATTGACAAAATAGTTTTTTTATTTTTTTGGTATTTTTTTAAAACATATAAGAAAAATAAATTATTAAAAATAAAATTTTAACTAAGTAAACAGAAAAAGAGGAAAAGAAATTTTATATTGAAGAAAAAATTAAAGGAACAAACATAACTTTTAAATGGATTTTTTTGTAACTATATTTATTTAGAGGAAAACGGGTAATGAATTCTATGTTTTTATTTTATTATTATTTTTTTTTTTTTTTTTTTTTTTTTTTGTATAAAGTAATGATTTAGGTTTATTTTTTTAAATAATTTATAGTTACGTTAAAAAGCATGCCCTTCTAATTTCTTGATTAAAATCATTTTTAGTGATTTAGGAATTATTAGGTTTTTAAGGGGTTAGAATTAAGTCTTTAGGGTAAAGAGAGTTAAGTACAGTTATGTTAATCTTAGAATAATAACTTTAAACTAATATACTCACCTTTTCACCACTCGAATAGAAAAAATATAAAAGTTTTACAATATTACAATGTTCCAATTTACGCATAATTTGCAATTCGCGATTCTGGAAAGAAATAAAAAAGTTGATAAATTTAAAATACCTAAATAAATTGTAAAATTTAAAGAATTTTTTTTTTTTAATAATTTTTTTCTTACCTTAAATCGTCTGTCTTGTAAAACTTTTTTAATGGCTACCAGCTCACCGGTATCGCATAATTTTGCCTGAAAGACAACACCAAAACTGCCATTGCCAATCACCTTTGTATCTGTGTAGGAAACTTCTTGTACACGATCGGTACCTTGGCCAGGAGTGGCAACAACTGTGGTGATTTTTGAACCATCTCTGCCTGTTTAAACATAAAAAATACAAAATAAAAAGAAATTTAATAAAAAAAATTCTTCAATAAATTATTATATTTAATATTTTAGAGAGATTTTTACTGTAAAGTGTTTTTTTAGTTGCTATTTTTTAATTAAAATTTTAATAACAAAATTTAATTTTTATTTTTTTAAAACTTATTTTTATATTTTTATGATATTTATGGATTATTTTATATATTTAGAAAACCATGTTTTCTTTTTGAATTTTAATTTCCCGCTTTATTTTATTTATTTCTTTTATATAGATTTTACACAATGTAAAGTAAATTTAATAAATTTTATCATTTCTTTATGTATTGTATTATAAATTTTATCTTAGAAGCATTTTATTTATTTTTCCCGTTAAAAATTTTACTTTACTATTATATTTTAATGGTAGTTAACAACTCTGCTTTAAATATGTACTTGACATCACTGTTATTAGCAGGATGCTTTGTTTTTTATGGTTTAAATTATTGTTTACCTTTTAACAGGCAGTGTTTTGATTGTTTTTATTTGGTTATAAGCTTTTTATTAGTTCGATTGTGTGTGTGTTTGTGTTTAAAAGTTTGTTTACATTTAAAAAAAAAATTGCATTCTTTATGTGTGTATATGTATGTTTGTTTGATTTATTTTGGGTGTATTGCCAAAACAGGCAAGTCATGTTTAGAGCTACCAGATGTGAAGATTTTTTAGTTGAAATTACTTTTCTTATAATTAAAAGTTCATTGGAGCGTAAAATCTAATATAAATTTTATTAATATTTATTTCATAATGATGTTGATTTTGGAGAAGTATTTTTTAAATAATAATAAATAAATAGTTTTATAATTTATTAAGTTTTATCAAACTATATATATATATTATTCATTTATTATTATTTTTTATTTTTTTTGGAATTTGTAAATAGTTGTGTGTACTGTTTTGTATTATAAATTAATATGTCTAACGTAGCCAGATCTGATGAATATCAATATTAAATTTTAATTGTAAACTAATTAATAAATAGAACTTTTTATTAGCACTTTTATTAAGAATAGTTTATATTTTTTTTATATTTATTTTATATTCCGTAGTTGTCTTTAGTTTAGTTTTTTTTTTCTTTTTTTTTATAAATTTAAGTCTTTAATCCTTTTTTTATTTACCTTCAATTTCTTCCACACCTGATAATTTTTCTTTCGTTTTATCTATTTCCTTTGGAATGGAAAGTGCCACACTATGTTCGGGCCACAAATCATTTAATTTACCAATTAATTGCTTCATGCCTAAGGCAAATAATTATATTATTTAAAATTCCTTTTTTTATTAAAAAAAAAAAAACCTAAAGATCAGCAAATGTTTCAATTTAATATAATTAACAAAAATATAATAATAACTTTCTTTGTTCTCAAAACAAAAATCAAATTGTTTTTCAAATTTCAAGTGATTTAGATAAGAAATTGCACAAGGTAGATATCAAAAAAAAAAAAAAAAAAAAAAAAAAAAAACAGCGGCAATTGCCACGGCAAATATTTCACTTACAATTTAAAGTACTTTGCAAAAAAAAAAAAAAAAAAAAATTAAAACGCTTAAAATGACATTAATTAACTATTAAATTCTTGTTATGCTTACAAATAATAGAAGGGGTTTAATTCAAATTAAATAGAAATTAATGCGATTTTTTAATTTAATAGATAATTATTTATTGGCATTTAAGGAAATATATTAAAAATTTCTAATTGTTTTAAAGTAAATTTAAATTGAAAAGAAATTTTAATAATTTTATTTAGAGAAGTCTTAATATAAATTTTATATTAATGGAATTTACAATGCTTTTAAATTGTTTTAAAATTGTAATTTAGTGGAATCCAAATTGTTTTATAAATAAATTTTAATTTTTAATAAGAATTTTAAAGAAATTTTTTATGTAATATTACTTTATTTTTAAATATTTATTTAAGGATTTGGGTAAAAAAATTATTTAAAATTCTTTTAAAATTGTCAGAATCTTCTACTTATGTTTCATTTTAAAATTTAAGAAAATATCCATTTAACCCCTTTATTTCAGGTTTATAACATGTTATTGAAAAATTTTTAATTTCGTTTTTTTACTTAAAATAAAAATAAACAATTCTTTTGTTATTTTCATTACGACTTGAATATGTTATTGATGTTTTCTTTCTTCTAATAGACAGGTGTTTACTTTAAAAAGAAATCTATTTATACATTTTCCTTCAATAAAAAACAAAATTTTGAGGAAAAGGAAATTTATATTTTGATTTAGTTTTCAGCGAAAAAAAAAATCAGAAAACATTTTATAATTAAATTTGGCATAAACATTTGAAATAAAAAAAAAATTATTTTTTTTATTAGCAGAAGCCAAGGCGCACGATGAGAGATAGAGGGCGCTGTACAATGTTATATATAAGATCAGTATTTTTTATAATTTTACGTCAATATATTTTCTTAAAAAAGCAAAAGAAAAATAAGAAAAATAAACGTGCCTTAAAAAAGTAAGTATAAAGAGAATTAAAAAATGAAAAAGTATAACAGAGCTGTAATACACAAAGTTTTGAAGGTTTTTCTTTAAAAAAAATCTTGTTTAAGGGTATGACATTTTTAAATTCTGAAAGCATTTAAATTAATTCTTACTAGTTTAGCCTGAAACTCAGTTTTAAATTATAATTGTAAATTTTATGCCCATTTTAACCATTTTATTTATTTTTAATTCATTTATAGAATTTATGACACCACTTTTAAGATTAAAATATTTATTTTCGTTATCTAAAAAGTTGAAATTATTAATTTTACATATTTTTTATAATAAATTAAAGCTTTTGCTGATCTTTAATCTGTAAATTATATTAAAATTAAGATCAGTGCGTTTTTTAAAAAGAGAAATTAGCAAGAAATTTTAAAAATTATCTACCAACAACTTTTTCCGGTTTTTTTCATTTAATTATGTCTGGCAACTCTGTTGAAATTATAACACCCGGTTGGCCAAATAGTCTTAGACGAAAATGTCTTTTGACGATTTATGCCAGACATGTCCCCTATTTCATAAGTTTTCTTAACGACAGCTCAAAGGAATCATCGTTAATGAATCGATAAGCGTCACGAGTCTTGGATTTTGCCTTGAATATGGGTGACAATATACAATGTTAAAGACAAGAAGAACGATATTATATTACATGTTGTCTTCCATCAAGGCTTAGTAGCGACAAGATGAAAGACATAGAAATTAATATTGTCTTCTGTTAAACTCTATTAATGAGAATGTAAGCAACTAAGTCTTACATATCGACGACGGTGGTTAACAGCATTTGTTGACAATATGAAAGACAATGTATAGAATTTTGTTATCCGTAAACTATGTTGTAGACAAAAATGACAATGTCTTTATTGGCTTCTTCGATCTAATGCTTTTTTCGACAACAAGGGCGACAATGTCTTTAATGTTTTCTTTTATTTGATTCTGTTGACGACAAACAAAGAGACGAAATCTTAAATATTATTTTTTGTCAAGTTTGTTAAAAGTAAATTTAACAACGATGTTAATTAAACGATATTAATGACAATAATAAGGACAATGTCTTCAATGCAGTCTTCGACTATATAATCTTGACCACAAAGTGAGCGACATGTCTGTAATGTTTTCACTTATTTTTTAGATGACAAGGATGGCAAAAATGTCTTAAATGTTTACTTACTTGATGACAAATTAAGTGACCAATGCCTCGTTTCATTGTCGTTTTTGTTTAGTTAAATTAACGACGAAGTTGTCATTCAAAAACTAGGTTGATGAGAATAAAAAGTTAGAAGTCTTAAATGTTTTCTTTTGACGACAGTTTAAGCGAAAAAAGTTTTAAATATTGTCTTCTAACAAACTATGCGTCCAACAAGATAAGGAACAATATTTTAAATATTGTCTTCTATATTATTATTAACGATATTTATAAATAAAATACAGACTAGAAAAAATATATTAATTTGAGCACGACAAGTCAGAGAGTTTAAACGTGAATATTTTATATGTTATTAAAGTGCAATATTCCTTTTATTATTAAAATAATAAAATTCGGTGACCATAAATAGCAAAAAAGGAATTAATTTAAGTAAATACATGTAAATATTTTCAGATGGCATAAATAAAACGTATAATCGTATAAGCGGAAATTTAAAAAAAATTATTATCGAGGTCTTCAACATTTTATATAATTATTTTTTCTTTTTTTAGACAAAATTGCAATTTAATTTACCAAATATTTTAATTTTAATTAAGAAAATATTTACTTAGATTATTTTATTTCTCACTAACGTAATTATGGACGACTAAGTGTAAATAATCGTTAGCGACAAAGATCCAGACACTGTCATCTATATAATCGTCGACGACAAAATAAACGATATTAGCATGCATATGATCATGAATCGTTGAGGATTTAATGTATGAATTTTTCGTCAAGATGACATATTCCCCTATGTAATCGTTATCGACAACATTAGGGAACTAATTCTTAAACATTTCGTTAACGAATATATAGTTTAAGATTTCGTTCATTTTATCGTTAGTTTAACAACAACAAGATGGGCGACATTGTCTCTCTTTTAAACGTGCACGATTTTGGCCACACTTGTTTGAAAAACTTGTTGATGATTTGCTCTGGCTATTCTGCATATGTCGTTTAGAATTTAACATTGTCGAACAACCATCCTCGAGGATATCTTAAAGACCAACCGGGCAGAGTTACATTTAAAGGTATTGAAATGTAAACACAGTTGCATATTTTAAGGTCTTTTATGCACCTTATCATACAAAGTTGCCAAACTTTAATACACTCTAATAAAGTCTTACTTTTGGCGATTTTAAGTTATCATTTCTAATTAATTTAAAAATTTATAATTCTTTTATGTTTTAAAATTTAAATTTAAAAAATTTATAAAAATTTAATTTAAATTTAATATTTCAATTAATTAATTATATTTGATAGCAAAATTTTTAAATTCACTTTGTTTGAATTTCCCTTTTTTAATGTGTCCTTAATTTCAATATTTTCATGTTTGTTTCATAATGAAATTTCAAATCTATTACTTGGATCGGCATATTTTTTCACCGCACTACTCGTACGCGTTAGAAGCTTAACATTTTTGGCATTTTTCAAACTTGAAGTTGTTGTCGTTGTGGTGTTTGTCGTCGTTGTAGTTGATAGAGATGAACTGGTCGTTGTTGTTGACGACGTTGACTTTGAATTTGAAGATGAGGTGGAGGAGGTTGTAGATGTTGAAGATGTTATAAATTTTGATTTTTGATCTGTTAGTAATGGTTTTGGTTTTTTACTTATAGCATTATCATTATTATTGGTTTTAGTTGAACAACTGCTACGTCTAATAATTTTACGCGTTACCACACGTCTCACATTATTACATGAAGAGGATCTATTAAATTTTGTTGTTGTTGTTGTTGTTGATATCGCTGTCGTTGTATTCGTGTCATTGCTATTATTATGATCTTGCAGGGATGTTAGTGAAGTAAAGGAATTAATGCGTTCTGTATCGGTAGCCGTGGCCGAGTCATTAGCACTATCCGTTTTCTTTTTTTTACGTATAATTTTGATAATTTTACGCGGTCGTCCTGTTGATTGATTCACTTTGGCTATTTTTTTTAAACAATGAAGGTTAAAACCAAAAAAAAAAAAACGATTTGAAAAATTTTTGTTTGTGATTCTTTCTCTTCTCTTTTAAAGCTTTTTAAAAGATTACGTGATTTTCACTTTAAAGAAAAACTTTATTTTATTTTTTTTCTAAATAATTAAAAATTTTTTATTTTCTGTTTTAATAATTTTTATTAATAATTTTATTTATTTTCGAAAACTTTATTTTCTGTTTTCTCTGTTATTTAGATTTTCTGTTTATATTTGATTTTTTTATTTTTTATTTTTTAATATTTTATTTTCTTTAGTCATTTATTTTTTAATTAGAGAGAGGTTAATTGCTTTAACGTTTGTCTGAAACTAGTTCAATATTAGAGAAATTTTTTGCTTTAGACCCCTTTAGAAAAAAATTGTTCTTATTCATTTGCAATTTATTTTGTGTGTGTGTGTGTCTTTTTTTTTAATTTTATATAAAAAAAAAAAATTCAAAAAAAATAGTTGTCACATTGTAAAATCAAAGCAAATGTTCGATACCACGAGACGTTTACACATTTTTTTTTTGTTTTTTTTTTCAAAAAATTTTCTTCCGATTTTTAATTGGCAGCAAATTCGTTTCTTTTTTGTTTCAATTAAATTTTTTACTTATGTTAAGGTAGTTGCCGCCTTCGATCAATGATAATAAAATGTTAATAAAGTCAAATAAAGGTGTAGAGGAAAAATACTTAAAGAGGATATAAAAAAAAAATTAATTTGAACCAAAAAATATTAAAAAGATTTAAATAAATTATTTATATTATTCACATTTACAGTAAAAAATAATAATTTTTAATTAGACCTTTTAAAAAATTATTAAAATATTTACTATAGTTCCTCTTTACTTTATTAATTATCCATTCATTTAATCAAATTATTTTTTTTTTTTATTTTTTCTAAAAACACACTTTTAAAATTTTTATCAATTTTTTGTAATACAAAATAATTTTCTTATGCAAAACCAAAAAAAAAAAAAACCTTGACAAATTGCATAGGTAAATAACTAAATCAAAATATATTTAATATTAATGAAACCATTAGAAAAAATAAACATTTAATTAAATTTTAGCACTCGAGCATGAGATATTTAAATTAACAATGTAGAAAAGCAATTAAAATGCAATAATTTTAAGGTAAAAATAAACAAACGCCACAAATTTAAAATACCCAACATTAAAAATGTTATAACTAACCCCTTTCAGTGTCAAATTTGAATGGCTGGATCAAAAAGTCCAATATTTTCAGTTTTTATTCTTTTTGCCTTTAAGAATAACAATCAGTTTTTTTTTTTTTTTAAGCTAAATGTAAAAAAAAACTTTATTCTACAATTTCAATTCGGTTTTTATAAAAGTTTTCTCATTTTTATCGTATTTATATTTTTAGTAAATTAAAACAAGCATTTTTGACCTAATAAAACACATTTTAAGAGATATTTTTTTAAACGCAATCAAACAAATTTGTTTGAAAATTATTAAAAACACCTTAAAAAATAATAATCTATAAAAATCTAAAACAAAAATCGGATTAGCTGTTGATAAATTACCAAAAAGTGAGTGTTGACATGTGACAACATATTCGTTTAATACTAAACACTATAAACACAGTGGCAACATTGCAGAAAAAAAAATGATGAATGTCTCCTGAAACAAAACATGGCTTAAGGAAGTGCTATTTGTTTATTTAGAGAGGGGTGTCTTCGCCAAAACCGGAAGTTTAAGCAGGCGAATGTTAAAGTAAACAAAACGGTGGTGAGAGTTTTAGCTAGAGATTTTCTATGTGTTTGTGTGTTTAAAGAGAGGTGACACTAGTGCTGCACACTGGACAAAAATCCCATTTTTTTTTTTTTTTTTTTTTGGCAGAAATTACAAAATAATAATTTATAACAATCAGTTTTTAATTTTATGATATGTGTAAATGGGGTTTTTTGGGGTACAATCGAAAAACACAAAAATTTCGAAGAAAATTTTTTAAACCAATTTTTTTTTTTTTGAAGCTAAATGTAAAAAAAACTTTATTCTACAATTTCAATTCGGTTTTTATAAAAGTTTTCTCATTTTTATCGTATTTATATTTTTAGTAAATTAAAACAAGCATTTTTGACCTAATAAAACACATTTTAAGAGATATTTTTTTAAACGCAATCAAACAAATTTGTTTGAAAATTATTAAAAACACCTTAAAAAATAATAATCTATAAAAATCTAAAACAAAAATCGGATTAGCTGTTGATAAATTACCAAAAAGTGAGTGTTGACGTGACAACATATTCGTTTAATACTAAACACTATAAACACAGTGGCAACATTGCAGAAAAAAAAAAATGATGAATGTCTCCTGAAACAAAACATGGCTTAAGGAAGTGCTATTTGTTTATTTAGAGAGGGGTGTCTTCGCCAAAACCGGAAGTTTAAGCAGGCGGATGTTAAAGTAAACAAAACGGTGGTGAGAGTTTTAGCTAGAGATTTTCTATGTGTTTGTGTGTTTAATGAGAGGTGACACTAGTGCTGCACACTGGACAAAAATCCCATTTTTTTTTTTTTTTTTGGCAGAAATTACAAAATAATAATTTAAGAAATTGTAAAAAGTGAATGTATTTTATAAATGCTAACAGACCAAGTAATCAAGAACATATTGTTACGAAATTGTACTTATATTCCAATATAACGGTTGGTTTAAAGTTAATGCTTCTCAACTTTTCTATTTATGTTAACAGCAGTTAACATATCTGTGGAAATTATTAACATAGCTATAAACATAAAATATTGAATGAAAAGCTTTCACCATTGTTTGTAAATATGGCAACACTAAATGTTTAAGCTGCTAACATTAACATCGAAAGCTTTAGAATTCGAATATACTAGTTTGTCCGTTAAGAACATTGTAGAAATAGAGTTTTCGAGAAGCATCTAGATGGTAATGCAGTGTATATAAATTGGCTGTGGGAACACCATTAGAGTGAGTCTAATTTGAAGCATTGTTAAGTAAAGACAAATTAACTGCCTTAAAGTTGGCTGTATAATCTTATACATTATTCAAGTCTGCTGTATAAAGTGTGTAATTTAAGTGTGTGTGTGTGTGTAATAGAACACATAGTAATTATTTAAACTGGTATATAACAATGTTGTTTAATGCAGTTGCAGCCTAGGAAATGTATTTTAAGGCCTTTATATGAGATTTTATACAAGTCGTGTATTTGCTGTTATTTTTGAGTTTTATGGTCATGTGGGTTATTTATTAAGATAACCTATAACTTTGAAATATGAAAAGTTATGTCTGGACATTAATTTGCACGAATGTAAAAACGTGAAAGTGTTCGCCAAAGCATCTATTTCATGTAACAATTTGGATAGTGTCAGCATTTTTCGGCAAACTCTTACAAATGTCAATTTTCTTTCAGTTAAAATTTGCTAAAACCTGAATAGAAATTTCTTGGTTTTCACAAACAAGTTGGAGAAAATATTATGTTATAATTTATTGGGTGAAACTAATCAATAAAAATCTAAAAACTTACAAAATATTTAAAATAAAACCAAAAGCAAGCAAGTAAATATCATATTTAAAAAAATATATCTGCTGAAGTAAAATTATCGAGTATAGAGGTTTAAGCAAAAATACTTGAAATCGATTTTGATAAATATTATTGTTAATTTTAGATAAAATGATTTCGATACAACCACAAAAAGGCTCTAAGAATGCTTTTTAAATTTATGCCAAAAAAAAAGTGAATTTTTGAACAGTGTGTGTTGGCTTTTGAATACTAGATACTACTCATTTGGGTACTCGATACATAACGGAGTTTTTAATTTGAAATATAACTTTTAATTATGGGTCTTTCATTTAATAATATAAAAAAATATATATATTTATATAAAATATAAAATAAATATAATAATAATAAGAAAATTATTTTCATATATTAAAAAATTGTATCTTTATACAGATTTGTATTATAGTCGTTATATTTTATCATTAAAAAATTATCTGAAAGTATTGAGTAACTACTTTACAACATTGAGTACCCACAAAAATACTGGGTACTCGATACTTAATACTCAATGTTTGTACAGCACAGTAAATACAATAAAACATAAAACAAAGTTGCCAGATCGACAAATCTATTTGCTTAAGTATTTTTCAAGCTTACAAAGAGGATTTTTTTTAATTTTTAAAAGAAAAGTTATTTTTAAGGGTAACACAAGGAAAAATTTAGACAAAAATATTTTTATAGCCATATTTGAATTACGTTTAAATAAAAAAATATTTAATATATTTTTATACAATAAAAATATAACATTAAGGGCGTTATCAATTAAATAAATTAATTCTTCTTATTTATTTTATACTTATTATTTTTTTGAAACAGTTCTCCTCACGATGTAAAATTTTTCATATAAATGGTTTTTGTTTTTGAGAAATTCTTATGGACTAATTTCCAAATAAGGTGACGCGTTTTACAAAATAAGGATTTTAACCTTTTTAATTATTTTTAAACCCACCTACAATTATTTAAATTAGTTTTTTTTTTTTAATTTTTATTGACACGTTTACTTTTATCTAAAATATTTTTTTCGTTTAACTTCATTAAAAAAATCAATTTATTTAATTAGTTATTTATTTTAGTTATTTTGTGATTTATAGCTTATAACTAAAATATATTTCCCTTATGAAATATTTACAATTTATTAAATTTCTTTTCTGTATTTACGTTTTAAATAATTTGATCATGTGATGATATTACTTGATGTATGGAATTTATAATATAAAAGAGAACTTATTAATAGAATTTAAAATAAATATTTACTAATAATTTATAATGTTTATTTTGTAGATGAAAATTAATAATTAACACTTATTATTAACACATTTGTTGAAGAAGAAAAAGAAAACAATCTGAAAATTTTTTATTCTAATCTTATTTAAAAAAAAAGGTGTTAATTGTTACTTCTTACTAAACAATTTTTATTAAGTTATGATAGAAAAATAAAGAAAAGTAAAATAAATATTGCCTAAAAGTCTGAAAAAATAAATTATCTTGAGTTTTCTTGTAATTTGTTAAATATTTAAATTTTATTTATTTTGTGATTTTGTTTTTAAGGTTTATTCTTGAGTTTTTTTTTTTTTTCCTTTAAGTAATGATATTGATTATTTTTTGCCAAATATTTATTTTTTTCTATTTACTTGCTAAAAATAAATGTTATATTTATTTATTTTTTTATTTTATCTAGTTGTTTTCATTTAAGTTGTCATTGTCATTTGATTTTGGCATTTTTTTTTTTTTTTTTTTTTTGTTAGCCATCACATTTATCAAGATGATGTGTTAGAAAATTGATTGATAATTTGATTATTTTTGTAGCTGTTTTTGTTTTTCAATTAAATGTTTACATACATTCAATGAGCTGTCATTTATTGTTGGTGGATTTTTTTTTTTTTTTTTTTTTTTGAGTGGTGTTTAAGAATACCCTACCCTAAAAGATAAAATATTGCACTTTTTTTTCTCTAAATGGCCTAAAAGAAATTTTTTGTCGGATTGTTTTTATTTAATTTTAAATAAAAATTATAATTTATATCTCCTTTACTAATAAAATGTATTGTTTTTTACCTAGCTAATGTTATTTTTTAAATAAAATTAGTAAAAACTGCTCAAATTCATTAGTTCCCATTTAAAACAGTTGCAATCACTGCATTTTAATAGAGAATACAATTTTTTTGCGTTTACGATTATTCTAATCTCATTTCGATAACACGAAAACAGACAAACTGTCATCGCTTATTATAGTGTCAAAAATCAATATTGTCATATTTTAGAATTGCTGGGTATTTTGATATCATATGAGAGAACAGAGTATAATTTCTCTATGTAGAGAGTTGCCATATATTCAACACAGTCTTTATAGTATTAAGGAGATGTCATGCAATAATAAAATATTTTAACGTTTTTTCAAGCTTATTTAGCTTATTTATTTATTTTGTTTTTAATAAATTTATTATTCAAATTTTTTCTTAATTTCAAACACTTTTTTATTGCCTCAATAGTTTTTTTTAGTTTCTAATTATTTACTTTCTTTAACAAAATCATTTTTATTTTATTTTTGGTAATAAATTGTCTAATAATTAAAATTTAATGCTAAATATAAATTTTATTGCACTTAACGCATCATAATAAATGTTCTTGACAATTTTTCGTTAATTTACTCACTCATTTTAAGATTTACAGTAGGGATGTCAATTTCATAGCACAATTGTGCTAAGTTCACATGTATTCTTAGCAGTGATGTCAATTGTTGGGAACACAACAGTTTTGTGGTATAATCAAAACATCTTTTGTGTAAAAGCACAAAAAAAGGAACTAAAATTAGAACTACATCTTAAAATACTTATAGCAAATTGATAAATTAAATTGCAGGTTATAGATACAAAATTTTCAGTTCTTTCAATAATTTGCAATTTTACAATTTTATTTGTTTAAGGCGGTTTTTTTTTAAATTAAGTTTCCTTACAATTTGTTAAGATCTCTTAAAAAATTGGGGCTAGACGTTTTATATTGTTCGAAAAAATATTTTCAGAATTAAGATGTGAAATATTATTTAAATCGTCAAAATTATTTAATTAAATACTGAGCAAAATCAACAATACGCCATTAAAAAAAACCTCAAACAAAAAGCAATCGTAAAATCCAGAAATAGACAAAAATAATAAAAAAAACGCTAAAATAGCTAAACTAAAATTGTTAAAAGCGGTAGATTTTTCTCGTTTTGGATTACTAAAAATGGGTTAAATGTAGCCCATTAAAGTGGTAGATTTTTCGCGTTTTGTACTACTAAAAATGAGATAAATTGGCATCACTGATTCTTACACTCTTTTGTTTAGTCGTTGCTGAGAGTGCAAAGATTACAAAATGCACTGGAAAAAATTTATGGAAAAAAATTCTATGGCAATCAATTTCTTTAATAATAATGTTTTAAGATAAAGCTGGAGGAATATTAATTGTATTTTTTATGGTAATATTAATAAATATTAATAATAATAAATAATAATAATAAATATTAGTATTAAGAAAGCAAAAATGTATTAAAGATATAATTTAGATAATAAAGTATTATGTATAACTAAGGATTTTCATTTACTAAACCCAAAATTTTTTGAGTGTATTTTTTTCAATCTCACTAGCACAACTACATTTTTAGTCATTAGACATTAGACAACCCTAATTTACAAACATTGAATTAAAAAAAAAAAAAAAAAAACATAATAAAAAAAAAAATAATTCATTAAACATTTGTCTAGATTATCATTTTGAATAAATAAATAGTTGAAAAAAGAGGGAAATTAATAAATAAGTAAACATATAAATAAATAGATAAATAAATATACAAAAAAATAAAAAAAAACAAATAAGTAAATAATTAATTAAAAGAAAATAGTAAATGAAATAAAAAATAACTCAAATATAATTTTTATGTTTTTTTTTAATTCTTTTTAAATAAATTATAAAAAAAGAATAAATAAACACTTTCATTAAATTATAATACTTAAGATATTTAAACCACCAATGTATAAATTAATTAAAATGTTGTAATTTTAAGTAAAAAAAAAAAACAATTAATGCACCACTTAAGAAAGAGTTGCCAGACAGAGCAATGATTTAATTTTTTTTTTTTTTTCTCTAATTTAGAGTTAACTTTAATAAGAGAGAGGAAGAACACGATGGTGGATTCTAAGTAAACAAAACGGATGAGATTTGTAAATAATCAGGACTTAGGTAGAGCTACCAGATGGATTTATTTGTTTGTACCTTGATTTAAAGGTGAATTTGATAAAAGCAAAACAAAATTATATCAATAAATTATTACTATTTAAGCGTTTTCAAATTAAAAAAAAAATATAATTAAAATAAAATATTTATAAAACTTTCAAACTAATTACAATTTAATTACTTTATTTTCTAAAAATTATTATTTTAATGGAAGGCAATTGTCATCTCATCACCACATATCACATGATTTAATAACAAAAGAAAACACAAAGTAACAATAAAAATAATAATAAAAACACCATAAAATCTAGTATATGCAAAATTAATGAATATTTAAACAAAAAATCTATTTTAACACAAAAAAATAAATAAATAAAATAAAAGTAAATAAATAAAAACAAAAAACAAGTGACGGAAAAAGGAAAATTTATAGATTGCAGTAGTTGTAGGGCAACGTAAACGCTTACGATGACTGTGCCACAATGATGGCGTTGATGATAATTTTCTTTTACTGTCACGCGACCGTTAAAAATAATTTTTCTTTTTTTTTACAAAATATTAAACAAGACAAAGAATTTGGCTTATTTTCCTGCATTAAAAAAAGAACAGTGACATTAAAAAACATATTGTACACAAAACAATTACATATTTCGAAGAAATAAATAAGGAACTGCTGAAGGCAGTTGAAGCTTTAATTGTGTTTAATTTTATAAGGGAAAATTAAAAAGAGATAATACAAATCATAAAAAAAAAGATTAATAAACAAACATTTTTTTATTTTTCTTAAGAAAAAATAATTAAATAAAAAATAAGGAAATTAAAAAATTGTATTTATAACCTAAAAAAGGAGTTCTTTAATTTCAAAGTTTCCAAATATATTCAACATGATTTTAAATTTGAAAATAAAAAACGTATTTAAGATTATGTTGAAATTTCTTTGCAAGAAGAATTAAGTGTTTTTAAGTAATTTTTGTTTCCCTTAACTAGTTACTTATTAGTTTTTATTTTTTAAAATTAGTTAAATGGAAAAAACAAGATCATAAAATCTTTATCAAACCGGAAAAATTTGTTTATTTAATTAATTCTGCCTTTTTATTCTAAATTTTGTTTATTTAAAAAGTAATAAACATGACTTTAACAGAAAAAAAAACGAAAATTTTCAGTAAATGTTAAATTTATATTAACCTTTCATAATTACGAAAACAATAAAAAAAAAACAAAATTTATAAATTTGTTTTTAGCAGAAAACAACAAATTAAAAAATACAGAAAAATTCGCTTGGAAACGCGTGGAAGGAGCAATTTATTATTTATTCATATTATTATTATTTTTTAATTAATATACATTTTTCTATAATTTAATTTTTGTATTTTATTTTATTTTTTTTCAATTCAATTAACCATTTTTATCCTTTTTAAATTAAATGTTTTCTATAGAATAACTATGATATATTTAAATTTTCTTCATCGTTTTATTTATTTATCAATTTTGCTCTTAGTGTATTTCAATGCAAATTTACCGCTATTTAATTTTGTAAACCTATTGGCAACTCTTTACATTACATTGTAAACTCAAAAACAAATCGCTAATAAAACTAAAGCATACATCTAGGAGGTAGCCAGAAAAGAAAAGCGAAAGTAAAAATCGCTTAAGAAAATTAATTATTTATTAAAATCTCAAAAAATAACAACAAATTGTAAAAAAAAGACACACCCCAATTCGCAAAACAGTAAAAAAATATATATGGTTTTGACGTCAAAAACAAAATTTCGTATAAAACTGAAATAGAAAAATAAAATCGTGTCATTTTGCAGATAATCAAGGTTGAGGTTAAAACAAAGAGAAAAAAAAAACGTTAAAAATTTGTTTTTGTTTTTAAGAAAATAAAATTAGAAATTCAACACAGAATAAATAATAAAAAGTATGTAGAAAGATTTTAATGTGAACGAAATTTAATTATATATGTATACAAAATATGTATAGCTTGCTAAAAATCAGGTTAATTTATGTTAATCGGTTTTAATAATAACAATAAAAAGGCTATTTTTTTTTTTTTGCTGGACATAAATTTGCGATAAGAAAATAAATAAATAAGCTGTTTTCTGGTGGGCATGTATCAACAACAATATAAAAATAATTTTATTTAAACAGGAACACAGAAAACAAATGTTATCAAATATTTCTTATAATAAATATATAAAATATATTTTATATAAAAATATATAAAAATATGAAAGTTTAAATTTCCAGAAAACAAATAAATTTTTATTAAAAAATTTTAAAATTCTATGACATTTTTCTTTTTAAATAGCATTTAAAGAAATTATTCTACATAACCTCAAAAAATTAAATTTTTTTTAAGATTTAAAATTTATATATTTAAGCCAAATTTCGCGAAAATCAAGAAATTTTCCGTAATAAGTCTTATAAAATATTTGAATTTTAAGAAATTTTATTTTTATGATGCTTTAATTTAATTTCTAAAATAATACTCGACATAACCTTAACAATTGAAATTTAAAAACTAAAAATTTCAGCTACAAATTAAGTTTTAAACTACAATTTTTACAACGTTTTACTCTATAAATTAAGTTAAAAACAAAAAATAGAACTTTAAATTAAAAAAAAAAAAGAAACTAAGAAAAAAACTTCAACTTAACCTCACAAATTTTAAATACTTTTAAAAGAAAACTTGAAAATACATACTTTTCAAGGAAAAATTATTGGCTTTAATTTATTCATAATATAATTTTAATTTTACTAAAGATTTATAAAATAAAATTGTCTAAAGTTATTAAATTTAAAATTTTATTTTAAATATCTTCTGAATTTAAAGAAAAAAACCAAAGATTACATTCATCAGTTTATTTATATTTGCATTTTTTCTTAAAACTGTCATCATTACTATAAAATAGAAATATATTATAAATGTCACTTTTGTTATCATCTTATTGTTACAAAAAAAAAAAAAAAAAAAAAAAAAAAAAACAATAGTTAATGATTATTTTATAAAAAATCCTTTGTTCTTTTTTAAATTATTATATTAAAAACAATAAAATCATTTAAATCAAGGAACAAAAGAAAAATAAAAATTAAGAATTTAACACATTTAATAGCTTTAAAAAAGGTTTAATAAAAATAAAGATTTCACTGTTTTATAATTGCAATAAATCCCATAATAACGAGTGCAAAATTAAATATAACTTTAATTTAAAAATGATGAAATAGCGTTGAATGCTAAAGAATAGTTTTTTGTTTTTTAATTCTTTTATTTTCATTTTAATGAAATTTTACATTATATATTCTTACAACAAAAACAATGGCCACAAAAAAATGTTAATTTATTTTTAAATGAAGTGTGATAATTATTAATACGAGAACAAAGTTCATTATGGACATGTTTTGAGGAAGTGATATTTTAAATTAAAAAATAAAAGACAAAGAAATGGAAAAATATATAAAAAATAATGTAATTTTTTTAAGCTCATATTACATGAAATAAGAAAATATATAGTTTTTTAATTATTAAATAATTTTGGTCCATAATTTATACAAATATTAATCAAATCTTAAGATTTTTATTGATTTTAATTAAAATTCAGTTTATGTTACATAAAAATCGTTTCAATTTTAAAAGTTTAGTATGGTAACACTTTAATTCTATATGACAACTTCTAGAAGAGACATGTTTACATTTAGTGTAGTTATGAGTGTAACAATAGAAAGTGTAAATAATGAATAAAATAAAGTTGAAATTTGGGAATATTTACTTTTTATAGTTTTAGAAAGTTATGAAAAGGATTATTAACTTCATCAACTGCTTAAAACACTTTAAAATAAGGTAACACACACTTTAATTTAAACTCCCAGAGAGCTTTGATTGGCATTTCTCAGAAGAGTTACAGTTTATTGTTTACATTTATTTGAAGAGTGTAGTTAAATGTGTATGTAACAGTAGAAAATGTAAACAATTAATAACATAGAGATGAAAGTAAAATAAATTAGGGAATATTTAAAAATTAAACAATGAAATTAAATATTAAACTGCGGGTTTTCTAGTACTAAAATATAGTTTATTTACAATTTAATAGAGAATTTAGTAGAGTTAACATTTCTTCTTTATATTTAATTCCTTAGTGCAGGTGAGTGAAAAATAAAGGAAATAACGACAAATTTAAACCAAAAAGACACTTTAATGTTGAGAAAGGAATATAAAAAAAAAAAAAAAATACAACCTGAAGTTTATGAGAGAGGCAGTTCAAACTAAATTTTCAAAAAATTTACTTATTTTTTTTCAAAACACAAAAACAAAATATATGTGAATACATGTTGTATTCTATGATAAATAATTTAAACAAATTTTAATGTTTTTCAAAAGTTTTGAAAATTAGTAAGAGAAAAAAAGGAAGGAACGAAAAAAGCAAATTTTCTCCAAAAATATTTTTAAAACGAATATATATATATATATATATATATATATATATATATATATATTTAATTTTAAAATATATTATTAGAGAAAACAATGGCGAAAATATAAATTCTTCATGAATATTTTCATAATAAAAACAAAATGGAAAATTAGTTTTATTAAAAACTATTATTTTATGTTTGTGTTTTTTTTTTAATTATCTTTTGAAATTTTTATAAATCAAAAATTTGTTTACTGTTTTTTATTCTAGGAAATTTCTTTTTGCCTTGTTTATAACTTCCTGTTTCATATAACAATTAACTTTTAAAAACTTAGATTTAAAGTTTCCTAACTAAATAAAATCTTTATGGTTTAAATAATTTTGATAACATTTAAAACTGGCTGGGTCATTGTGTCTCATTAGATGTGTGTTAGTTAATTTGCCAACTTCTTTGTGTAAATAATTTTATCAGCAAATAGATTATCACTAAAAACACTTTACCTTAAAAAAAAGCTTAATACTTATCGCCTGTACAACCATAAAAACATCATGATAAAATCGCTTAGAAACTTACCTAAAAAGAAAAGAAACAGAAAAACAAATTGTTAAAAAAAATGATAACGAAAAAAAATTTACACATTTATAAGACTAAAAAGTTAAGAGATATTTTTATTATTATTTTTTTCAGTTAAAAGTCTGTTTTAAATATTTGCATAAAGAAAATTAAAAATTTATTTAATTTTTCTGTTATCTTTAAAAAGTAAATAGTTTTATTTTAAATAACAAGTTTAGAATAAATAAAAAAAAAAAATATTTACAAAACTGTCAAAAAACTTGCTATTAAACACTTTTGCATTTAATTTTTATTACAAATATTTTAAATTTTTAGTTTAACGGCTTTAAATATTGATAAAATATTTAAATTGTTTCTTTATATTTATTTAAATTAATATTTATTTAAATTAAATCGATAAGGATGCCATTTAAGCATCTCTTTATGCATTAAAGCGTTTACATTGTTCTGGCATCCTTGAAAATTCTTGTTTTCATTAATTTTATACATGTTAGTGCGTTTGTGTTTGCTTTTTGCTTATCTCTTGTTTCATTTGGATTGATATTCCTTTAAAGACTAATTAATTTGTTTGAGTTAGATTGTGTGTGATGGAGTTTTGTTTTGATTTTTAATTTATGCATGTTTGTAAGGCAGGTGTGTATTAACAATGTTTGTTTACATTTTGACACATAAAAACATTACTATTGACACGCTAAAGAGACGTTTTGTAATTTTTTTTCAATTCAATCTATTGTTTTAAGTAAAAACACTAAATTTATAAAAGCAAATTAAAAAGTGTTTTAATATATAATATTAAAATATAATAATATTACCTATAATATTTTTAAATTTTTGTACAACTTTTGTCCAACTAACGCAGGATGGCGTATGGGGTTGTTTTTGCTGCTGCTGTTGTTGCATTTCTTCTTCCTCAACTTCTACGGCAATTTCGGCTTCACCCTCCCCCTTAACTACTTCCAACTTACAACTATTATCGGTTGGCTTCTTAGCATAACTTAAATTATTTTTATTATTTTCTTTAGTATCACAGTGGGTTTCTAATGAATTTTTGGATTTTACCACAACATTTGGTGGCGGTTTTTTGGTAGATTCTTCAGCCTTTTTCTTGAGGGCTTTAGTCTGTTGTTTAAGTTCTTTTTGTTTTTGTTTGCGGGCATATTTTTCACGTAATTTTGGACTGCCAAATTCGTCCAAATAATACATACAGTCTTGTAGACCATCTTTCTTATTAATAAGTTTTGGATTGATGGTTGGATCATCGGAAATATTTAGAAGAGGAAAATAGTAATTACCATCGGTTGCTAACACTTGGCCATTAGTATCGGATTTCTTCGACGACTGCTGCTGTTGGTGTTGTGTAGTAGCAGTATTTGTAGAGGTTTTAGTTTTAGGCAATTTTTTTATTTCAGTTGTGGTTTGTGTTATATTATGGGGATTTTGTAGAGATGTTGAATGTTTGGTTTCTTTAATCTCCTTGTGGGGATTTAAGGACATTTGTAAACCACTATCATTAGCATCTTCTTCTTCACCCTCCTCCTCTTCGTTATCATCTTCTGCTGAAGCAGGACTTCTATCTTCCTCTTCTTGATCTTCTCCATCATTCTCGTCTTCATCATCGTCATCATCATGTAAATCTTCTACCTCATCTATACGATCTTCTAGACCCAAACATCCCAAGGTAGTAGAACTATTACATGATTTATATTTAATTCTACGTGTAGCACCAAAATTATGTGTACTACCCGAATATCCTGAAGACGATTCTGTATCTAAATTATCTTCCGAGTATTTAGATTGTGATAAATCTCCCGAAGAATTTGCTCCTATAGACTCACTGCTAGAGGAAGAACATTGGGCTGATTTAAGCTGCTGCTGGGAACCTATAGCCGAATCACGATCATTATCTATGCCACTGTCTTGTGATAGCAGTTGTCTATAGGCTGGTTGCTTTAATTTTTGCAACTGAGATTTGGGATGACCGGCACCATGTAAACTCAATGAAGCACTGCGTATATTTAAAGATTGTGTAGAATCTTTTTTATTATGACCATTAGAGCAGACTGTCAAAAAGCCAGACGAATTAGTGGAGTTGCCATTATTAACAACGCAGGCACTGTCAGCTGAACCGGTGGATAATTGTGTAGAGAAACGTTCTTCGTTGTTAAGGGGGATTTTAATGGGCTCTGTGGTCGTCGTCGTTGTGGCGGTGTGGGCGTTTATTTGTTCTATTGCTAGTGTTGCCATCGGGTGTTTTATTTTTATTTTTCTTTTTGTTCTTTATATTTTTTAATATATTCTTTTCAATACAGTTAAAAACAGTTTTGTTTTGTTAATTGGCTTAAATCACGTATGTTTTTGTTTTTATTATTTTAGTTTTTAGGTTTGTGGTTTTTAGTAGTAAGTTTTCTTTATTTACTTTTGTTTTTTGTTTTCTAATAATTTACACTTTTTTTCTTTTCTTCATTTAAGGAAATTTTTTCAATTAAGTCACATGCCTTTTTAAAAATTTCTTATGGAATATAAGAAAAATTATACAAACTTTTTGGGGTAAAAACTATAAAAAGCAAAGAAATTATTTTTAATAAAAAACACTTAAGGATAAAAAAATCGTAGAAAATTTAACAATTATTAATTTTGAAGGCAGTTTTTACTAGGTTATTACATTTTTATTTCACTTTTTTCCAAGTTTAAGATTTTTTCAATTATTTTTCTAATGTATTTTTTCTTATACATTTTAACAACAAACCATGTTTTAATTTTAATTCAAATTTATTAAAATTTTTTTTAAAGAAAATAATTTATATTTCTTTTATTCTATATAATATTTCTTTAATAATTACTCAAATTATTATATTAAAAATTTAATTAAACCTTTAACTTTTCCCCTGTTTTTTCGTCTACTTGCCATTTCCTTCTTGGTTACCATATGTTTAATTAATTATTATAATAATTTTCCTTTGTATTAATCCCTTAACATTGTTTATTGTTTTGTTTTCATACGTTTGATGGATTGTTTGTAATTACTGAGATCCTTGTTTGTTACGTATGTAAGTGCAGGGAGAGTGTGAAATTGGTTAATGAGAGTGTGACTTAACCTTCTTAGTTATATTGTTGTTGTTAATTTAAACTAGTCTTGTTTGCTTTAATTTAATGTTGTTATTGTTTTGATTTTGCTGTAAGTGTAAATATATTTTAGGCTTTTTTTTTTAACAATTTAAACAGGGTCGCCATTTTTAGTGGTGTTTACATAAAATTGTTATTGTGCGGTTTCTTATTATTTTGAATTATGGATGATTAGTGGGTGTTTTTAATGATTCCTCTTTAAATTTTATAGGTTATGAAAGGAAAAATTAAGGGTTTTGACACTTTCAAGGTTAAAAAGGGAACAATATTATTTTTGGGTTCTAAAACAAATCTCCAATCAAAATATGGAAACTTTATAAAGAAATAATTAAAATTGGAATTTGGAATAAAATAAATCATAGATTGTGAGTTAATATTTCTTGATTATCACAATTCATGGAGAATATTTTAAGGTTTACAAGGGTAACAATTGTTGTTTTTGGGTTCTACAATTTTTTAAATTGCTTAATTAAGATTTTTTTAAAGAAATAATTTGAATTTAATTATAATAAAAAAATTCATATATTGTGAACATAATTTTAAGGGTTTATTAAAATTCTTTTAGCCCGTTTTAAGGTTAACAAGGGAATATTTGATATTTTTTCGTTCTAAAATTGTTTAAAATTCTTAATAGAGGATACATTTTTTTTAATTGCTTAATTAAGAATTTGTTAAGGAAATAATTTGAATTTAATTATAATAAAAAATTTTGTATATTGTGAACATAATTTTAAGAGTTTATTATAATTCTTGGAGCCCGTTTTAAGTTTAACAAGGGAATATTTGATAAAATATCGTTCTAAAATTGTTTAAATTTCTTAATAGTGAATTTTTTTAAGAAATAATTTAAATTGAAATTAAATAAAAGGGGGAATAAAACAAAAATAAGTTGAAATAAAAGGTAATAAATAAATTTCTAAATTGTGAATACATTTTCCGTAATTCTTGGAGGCAGTTTTAAAGTTAATAAGGATACAGTTATGGTTTTTTGGTTTTAAAATTTCTGAGTAACGATCTTTTAAAAAATAATTTAATTTAAGTTTTCAATTAATTAAATTTTCTTATTATTTTAATATTAAAAAAAAAATCTATCATTTAATATTTCTGTGAGATAAAAAAATGGTTTGTTGTTAAAAGTTTATAAAAAATAATTAATTTATTTTTTTAATAATTATTTAAATTTTATTATTTTTTATATTAATAATATTTTAAAAATTATGAAATTTATAATTTTATTTAGATATTATTTTACTTATTTTTTATATTTTGGTTATTTTAAAAATTATGAAATTGATTTATAATTTAAATATTATAATTTATTGTTTATATATATTTATTTTATATAATTTTAAATTATTTTTTATTTTATTAATATTTTTGTTAATCATTTTTTATGTTAATTTTTAATTATTTATATTTTTTAAAATTATTTAGAAAATATTATTTATAATTTTTAATAATTTTAAATTATTTTTTTTTAGTTATTTATATTTTTAAAATTTATTAAATTGATTTAATAATTGAAATATTTTTTTAAGAAAACGTTATTTGCATTGTTTTATAATTTTGAATTATTTTTTATTTATTTTAATAATTCTTATTATTATTTTCTTAAATTTTTTAAGTCATTTATATTTTTATAAGATTATTAAATTATTTTAAAATATTAATATTTTATTGAACAAATTTTATTTGCATTTTTTGTATTTCTTAATTATTTTGTTTATTATTTATTACATTAAAAACATAAAATTATTTTAAAAAATTAAATATTATATTTTATAAGCATTATTTGTACTTTTATATACTTTTAAATTATTTATTATTTATAAAAAATTGTGTATTAATATTTTTTTCTCATTTTTAATATTTTTTTTTTTATTTTTAATAATTATTAAATTATTTGTAAATTTAAAATGTTTTTTCTATTTTATTTATATATATTTCTTTTATTATTTATTTCAATTTCTTTTGTTTATTTCAATTTCTTTTAAACATTTTGTTCCATTTTCTCGTCAAAAAATTTTTTTTTGAATTTTTTTGAACAAAATTTTTTTTCTTTTGTATTTTCTATATTTAGATTTTTTGCCTTCTTTGTTTTTTTTTTCAAATTATATTATGGAATATTTTCTAGTTGTTGTTGTGCGTGGTATTTCCAACAAATTTATGTTATTTACGAGGCGTTTATTTTTTAATTTTATTTTTATTATTCCTTTTTTTTAAGTTTATTTTTTTTTTTTAATAAAACAAATTCCCCAAAAATAAAAAAAAATATTTTTTTATATTAATTATCTTATTAATTATTTAAAACTTCTTTATTTTATAATTACACTTTTCTTTTTCTTTAAATTTTTCAACTTCTTTTAGTAAAAGTTATTTTATATTCTTTTTATATATGCAAATTAAATAACACTACTTTTTATTAAAACTATAAACAAATTTATTTAAAAAATTATCAAAATTTAATAATTTTATTTTATATATTTTTTGTGTTAAAAATTTCAGAATAACATGTTGACTCTCATAAGTGCACAAATGTACTGAAATTGTTGAAAAAAACATCACATATAGATATTGTTTTTGTTTTCGTATCGGTTTGCTCTTGTTTAGTTATATGTATGGGTGAGCAAATATTTTAACGCTAAAATGGTCAAGCGTGTCGTGGTAGTAAAGAAGTACTCATAGTACTAGAGGAACACATAAAAAAATTAAATAAAATGCGTTGTTGTTTTACTAATACATTTATCCCTATATTAAGTGTAACATTATAATTTATTTCGATAAACAAAATAAAGGAATCAAATTTAGAAAAGTTTAATACAAACAAAGAGAGTATTATAAATAATAGTTGCCAGACTTAGAGAAAGAAAAAAATGTAAACGAAAGATAACATTACCAAAACTAACGGTGTTTCATCAAAACATGGAGTAAATTCATAAAGGGAAAATAAACAACTTTTAGGAGACATTTGGGAGAATTAATTTAATAATAATAACAAGTGTTATTAATTTCTTTAAAATAACTTTTAAATTCCTTTAAAAAATCTATATTTTAAAACTTCCCAGCATGTTATTTTAATTTTCAACATTTTATCAATCAATCTGGTAGCTCTTTTTCCTTTTTGTTTAATTCTATATGCAAATACACGTGTTGGTGAGTGTGTATGTGCTCCTCACAGTGTTCCCTATCAGTTTTGTATGTACAAGTGCGCGTAAATAGTACACATTCACACATACTTCTACAATTCTTCACCAGATAACGGTTGACAAAATTTTTGGGGGAACTATTTGCATTTCTTATAAAGAGTTCTCTATTTTTTATTCTGTTGTTCTTTTTAATGACAAGAGTAAACAATTTTCATGTGTCTTTCTTGTGAGTAATGATTGACGTAATAAAAGAAAAGCGAAAGTTTTTTCACAAAGAATATATAAAAACGCATACATTCAAATAAATATGTATTACTTATTAGCAGTATTTGTTTTAATTGTTAAACGTTATTAAGGAAAATTTATTTAAGTTAAAAGAGTGTAATAAAGTGTCATGTAGAGAGTAAGCGAGAGATATTTTACATGTGCTAATTATAAACAAATACTCAAAATTAATGGAGCTTCTCGTTTCTTTTTTAATCAAATATCAAATGATGAAGAGATCATTTAAAATATAATTCTGAAAGTTAACACATATATTATTTGAAACAAACTAAAACTAAACTCAAATAATATGTGCAACTCAAATAATATGAACAAAAAAGATGCCAGATTTTAAGATTTCTTTCCATTCGTTTAAAAGGAATTTTAAACTTTTTTCAATTTTGTTTACGAAATTCATATAAATTTAAAAAAAAATGTGTTAATAATTTTTTGTGAGAAAATAAAAGCAATAAGAAATTCAGAGAGAAATTAAAATAAAATTTGTTTTTTAACCGACCATTTTTCATACAAATTTTTATGGAAATTTCCAAACTGGGCTTGTTGTGTTTATACATTTTAAGTAAAGATTTTTCTTTGTTGTCAGAGTTTTTATTATAAAAATAAATACTTGTTATAAAAAATTTATGTTCCCCAAGCTTAATTTAAAAAAATGGATTTGAAGTTAGGAACTTTTTAATATATATAACTTGTTTAAAAATTTGTTTAATTTTTGCTGTTAGTGGTTTTAAAAATAAAAATAAATATTTTTGAGGTTAATTTCTTTTATAACTTTAAAAAACACAAGGGATTTTATTTTTTGCTTTTGTCCATAAGTTTAGGCATTAAAAGGAATAATTTTATTTACGAAAATAAGAATCTCTGGCAAGTATTTCAAAAAAAAAAAAAAAAAAAAAAAAAAACTATCAATTCATCTGTATGATCGTTTCAATTTATATATATATTTGAGGTTATGAACACATTTTCTGCTATAATTTCTTTCTCTAAATATAAACCAAATTCTCCATGTCCATTTTGTCCAAGACATGAAAAGGAATAATTTTGTAGGAAAGTAAAATCCATGGGACAAATATTGAACATATATATATATATATATATATATATATATATATATATATATATATATATATATATATATATATATATATATATATTTATTTATTTATTTATTTTAAAGGTTATGGATATATTTTCTGCAATAACTTCTTTAAAACTCAGGCGATCTTATTTTCGGTTGTGGTCAATGATTTTCCAAATAAAAACGAGTGTGAAAAACCAGAAATAATTTTTTTAATGCAGTTTTAAAATTATATTTTTAGAAATTCATTTTCAGCTGTAACTTCTTTAAATATGAACCGATTTGCTTTATTTTATTTTATTGTCCATGAATTTAGAATAATTCGGTAGAAAAGTAAAAACTACGACATTCGAAAAAAAAAAAAAAATATATTAAAAAAAAAATAATAACTCTTAAAAAAGCACAAGCGATATTGTCCATTTTTGTTGCCAGCAATTTTATGACTAAAAGAGAGTGTTAAATGTCCCAAATAAATATTCTGTAAACTGATTTCTAAATTATATTTTTGAGGTTAGAAAACTATTTTCTGCTATAACTTCTTTGAAACTCAAGCTACTTTGTTTTTTGTTCTTGTCAATGATTTTGTGGATAAAAATGAATAATCAAGTAGAAAAAATCTATGGCAAACATTTTAGAAAAAGTGTTTTTGAGGTTATAAATATATTTTATGCTATAACTTCTTTACATTTATTGTTAATAAAGCAAATCGGTTCATATTTAAAGAAGTTATAGCTGAAAATGAATTTTTAAAAATAAAATTTTAAAACAGTATTAAAAAATTATTTCTGGTTTTTCACAATCGTTTTTATTTGGAAAATCATTGACCACAAGCGAAAATAAGATCGCCTGAGATTTTGTTTTTTGTTGTGGTTAATGTTTTTATACACAAAAACGAGTGCTAAGTGTGAAAAATAAATCTTTTTTAAGAACGTTTTTTAATTTTTATTTTTGAGGTTAGAGACCTTATTTCTACTATAATTTCTTTAAAACCCAAGTGATTTTAAGGATATGATTTCATTTTGTTTTAAAACTTCTATTTTCTCTATTTTAAGTCGTGTGGCATCTCTGCATATGAGGTGAAAAAGTGTTAAATAGTGGGGGTAAGATATATGAGGTGTAAAAAATGTTTATCCAGTTTATTTGCTATAAACATTAGAACAATTCAGAAATGAGCATATTCTTAAAATATTCATTAAATACAAAAATTTTATAATTTTTTTTTAGAGAATAACAAATGAAAATTACTCCAAAAAATTATACCACTTTGACAACAAGCTCAATAATAAAGGAATATATATATATATATATATATATATATATATATATATATATATATATATATATATAGAGAGAGAGAGAGAGAGAGAAAGGAGTTGCCATATTGCAAAAAAATGGTAATAAATTAAAGAACAAATTGTAGATTTCTATGGAGCTTTAGAAAATTTTATTAGTTACGGGAAATTCAATTTTATTTCATAATTTTTATAAAATTTTTCCTTTAACAATTTATTAACCCCTTAAGTAATGCTAATTACTTTTTCTTTATTATTTTTGCAGAGTAATTAAGCAATTGCGTTTTATTTATTTTCTACCATTTTACCTTAAAAAAACATTATGTCATTTTCTATTTATCGCCTATGAATAAAAACTGGGTACGGCCACTTATACATACTCTTCCAATAAGGATAAAATATAATATTACTCCTGGGATATGTAATTTATTATATGACATTTCAAAGCCTATAGATATGCTAAACATTTAAAATATTTAAACTTATATATTAAAGAAATGTAAAAGAATTTAAACTTTGTTATTTAAATAAGCAACAATTTATTTAGTAGAAAAAAAAAAAAAAAATCAATAGCTCTACGTGTTTTCTTTCGCTTTTTTTGTTGCTGTAGTCGTCAGTTTTTTATTTCATTATTACAAATTGCTGTAATAAAAATACTACTGCAACAACTTCAAATGAATTTTCCCTTTTTTTTTGTTCTTTGCTGTTATAATCAAATGAAAAACTATTATAGAAATATTCTCATGCATACATATGATCTCATTGATTTTTCTAATAAAAAGAAAAAAAAAGAAACACTTTGCTATAATAGAAATTTCTCCATATACCATTGAGTAAATACTATGCACGCTAAAATAAATAATTTGTAGGGAAAAGAAGGAAAGGACCCTTTGTTAGAGCAATTTGTTGAATGTTTTTGTTTGGAGTAGGGGTTTAGTAATTTAATTTTCTATTTTCATTCTGCATATTTGCATATAAACATTTTTTTAAACTTTTCTTTGTTTTTTTGCTATATTGCTTTTTTTATTTTTAATATAAAAATAGCTTTCAACGTCATTTATAAATAAAGAGTAAATTATATCCTGCCTTTCATTAGTAAATGTTAATAATTTAATAAAAAAAAAAAACTTAAAATAGACAATTTTAAAACTTAAGTTTTTCCTATAAATCTTAAAAAACCCAAAAGTCTGTCTTAAATTCTTCTTAACAATGAATAACTAAAAATAGATATTTGTATTAGAGATTTAAGCTCCCATAAGCTTGTTTTAAAAACTAATTTCAGGTTATGAACATTTACAAAAATATGCTGCTACACTTTGTAGGATCAGATGTACTCAAGATTAACGTGGGTACCTGCCATGACGGCCTAACCCCACGGTGGTCTTAACTCCGGCTGAGGTTCAATGCGCCTACCAACGCCCCCATATGCCTGTTAAGAACACACAGGTGGCAATTTGAGAGACTCATTGTCTGGATAAGTCCACTCCCCCTTGCTTAAGAGTTGGAGCTATCTAACTAACGTCGAGACTATAAACCCATCCCTGCGGTTTAGGTCCAAACCACAGGCACCACGTGACTCCCCGAAGGTCCTCAAACAGGAGCCAGTCCAGTACGACAACACCGACAAGCAGGTGTTGCCGTACCAGGAGCTACTGGCTCCCGTGATACCAGATTGTTTTAAGTCTCTGGTCAGGCCCCGAAGGTCCTTTTCTCCCATTATAGACCCCAGACAAGTCCAGGCAATGGTACACCTATATATATACCTGCCACACTGATACGATCTCTAAGACCGAAGCTATCTTAGAGAGTAGTGTAACAGAATTTTTTCTATCACGTATGAGCAATACATCAAGGAAAAGATTTTATCCAAGACAAGCCTCCTTGGCGGTCTGCAGGGTCAGGTGGGATATGATCATGTGTAGTAACAAACAAAGAACTTAGTATCTTCATTCTCTCTGATTTTAGTGATAAACACACGATTGTAGCGGTCTGGGAGACAACTCGTGGCATCATTTATATTGTCTCCAGCTATAAAGCCCATGATAACAGCGAACCACCACCAAATGCCAAAGTTCGCGCAATAACCAATGTGGCAAATGATACTCTAATATGATTAGGGATTGGAGGATCTCAAATGATTGCTCATTGATTGCACCATAGAAGTCCTTTTACCTGCTGTAAACCCAATTTAGAATATGAAGAAAACAAACTGAACGGAACAATATGATAATCTGTCCCAACTCCTCCCTAACCCCCCGGCGGGATATTGACAGCTTACAATTCCTCAGTAAACATGTTTAAAAACCTGAACAGGAACGCGAAACGCAAATCTTGGAAGCTCTTCTGTAGCGACATGGAAGGCCATTCCGAGACTAGTCGCTTACGTAAAATCCAGGCTTTCTCACCTTCTGTCCCAAGTTACATTCAGAAACCATGTGGCAGCTGGACAACAAGCGGCCATAAAACCTTACATATGCGCATTTTCCTAGCAGCCTCCCTATAACGGAGATCCCTGCGACAGTTTCAGACCTAAATGACGTTCAGATTCAAATAACAGAATATGAACTAAGATAGGCTCTGAAAAGATTTGTTTTTTAAAATCCTCGGGCCCAGATGGCGTCATACCTGCAGACTTACAGTATAATGCTGATATTATAATTCCGCGGTTGCTTCAGATATACTCGGCTTGTTTATCATGCTTTATTATATCCCCGACTCATGGACTAGATGTAAAGTGTTCTTTATCCCAAAGGGGGGGTAAGACCTCCCATACAAGACCGAAGAACTTCTGACATATTAGTCTATCGCCCCTCCTCTTGAAAACATTAGAAAGGATGATTGATCTGTACCATCGCAAAACAATCAACCATAACCTATTGTCAGCGTCCCAACATACCTTCATGAAAGGCAAATCAGTTGAGACGACGCCAGTGGATTTAATGGCCAAATAAATCGCCATCATGGAACGGTAGGAGCGATCATTTTGGGAATTTCGAATGATATCCCTGACAATATTAATTATTGTATTCCCACCAAACCCTTTCTGGACAGAGGTTTCTCAGTTTCAATTTTTGCCGATCCCACTATAAAAACCGAATCGATTGAGGTTTATGATGATGGGTCCAATCTGAAAGAGGTTTGGGAAGGTGTTTTCATTCCTGCATTTTGCTGGATGACTGCACAACTCTTCAATCGGAGATCTCGGCCATTAGGGGAACGATAAATTGGCTAATACACTATAGGGTATTCAGAGTGGATATTCAAATTTGTACCGATAGTCAAACCGCGATTAAGTCTCTTTCGTGGTTTCTATTCGACATCTAAACTGGTACATGAATTCCGGATCATTAAATGAAATGGTGAGACATTCAAACCTAGAGTTGATCTGGGTAAGGGGTCACTTAAGTACTCCGGAAAATATATAGCCAGAACTGGTTCCCTTCTTCAAAGTGAAGAAACGAACCAATTAGTTGATTTACCGCTATCATCTTGCAGATCTATAGTACTGCAGTACTTGTCGAGAATAGCTCAACAAAGATGGACAAACGAGTCCGCATGTTCTACCTCGAGAGAGATATGTCCCCAGTACGATCGAAAACGGACGAGCTTAATTCTGGGATTGCCAAGCTACGAACACTTGAAGCCATTACCACAGGGCGCATGTTAAGAGACTAGGACTCACTTTTAACGACTATTGCAGAAGTTGCTTTAACGAGAAGGAGGAAACATTGGAACATTTTATTTACCCTTGTCCTGATCTTGCGAATATAAGGACTACAGAATTTGGGAGTCCATATATGCACAGATTATCTGATCTCTCTCCAATTGATGTCAGACGGATCACATCTTTTATTCGTGCGTCAGGTTGGTTCGATTCGAACCTATTTTCGGACATGTTAAAACAGATTGACATGATCCATCAGGGTAACACAACGGGACCAATAGGACCCAAATGAGTTGTTTATTTTGCATATTTAAGATTAAAAGATGAGTTTAAGTACCAAAAATAAATCTTTTTTAAGCTGGTTTAAAAATTTTGTTTGTGAGGTTAGGAACAGTGTTGCCAGCTTAGCTTTTTTAAGACTAAATTTATTTTTGAATATAATTTCAAGAAAATTTTAATAAAAGCGAAAATTTACAACAAAAAGGAATTACTATTTAAAAATTATTTTTTAATTATTATTAAAAAAAAAAAAAAATCTTCAAAGCATTTGCACAGTGGATCGAATTTCAAGCGTAGAATGACAAGCCGTTAGATAGTTATAATAAATTTAATAATGGGTGATTCAAGTAGAGATACTTTTTTCAATAGCCTTTTTTTGACAGATCACGTGAGAGTCGTGTCATGAGTCATGTTATTTTTGTTTAGTATAGTTTGGCATTTTATATTGGAAAGACTTACTTACACCTGAACAACGTTTACAAAACGTTCAACTTTGTTACGAAAATTCACGTTCTGTGAGGAATGTGTTTCGTGCACTTTGCTCAACTTATGGTCAACATAATCGGCCTACTGAGCGTACTATTCGCAATACCCATCACCCATTTTGAGACCCAGCATTCATTATTGGATAATATTCGACCGAACAGACCATGTCCAGCACGCTGTGAAGAAAATATAGCGGCCGTAGCTGAGAGTGTACACGAAGACCATGGAGAGTCGATTCGGCGCTGTTCGCAGCAACTCGGACTGACGTATGGAACGACTTGGCGCATTTTACGTCGAGATCTTAAATTGAAAGCGTACAAAATACAGCTTGTGCAACAACTGAAGCCGCTCGACCTTCCCAAGCGACATCGCTTCGCTCTAGGGGCTCTTGAAAAGTTCCAAGAATATCCGACGTTTTCGAGGCAAATTTTGTTCAGCAATGAGGCCCATTTCTGCTCAATGGGTATGTAAACAAACAAAATTGCCGCATATGGGACGAAGAGCAACCTAAAGGGATTCAAGAACTGCCACTTCATCCAGAAAAAAAAAACGTTTTGGTGTGGTTTGTGGGCCGGTGGAATGATGCCGGTGAAATGATGCCGGTGCGAACGTAACCGCCAATGACGACCGTTATCGTGCCATGATGGACCATCTGAGACGTAGCAACGGCCAACATTTGATAGACATAATCTTCATCAAATGGATCACGCTTTATAATAGTGCATTTAGATCGGCGCGAAATTGCGTAATTTCAATCCGAGCAATCTAAATTGCGGTTTAATGAACATAGTATTCCAATATTGGACTGATCGGCTTGCAGTCCGGATTGGAATCCCATGGAGAATTTGTGGTGATACATGGCCCGTATAGTTTACGCAAGAAATACACAGAATGAAACCATAATGACAATAACGGAGTTAAAACTAAAAATTAAGCAAGCCTGGGAAGAAATTGACAGTGATTTTCTTCAAAAATTAGTCGAATCAATGCCAGACCGAATTTTTGAAGTTATTCAAAACAAAGGTGCATTAACACATTATTAATAAGGCTAAATTGGTTCATTAGTTTAAGTGCGTATATAGGAAAATGCCATAAAAAATGGCATTAAAGTACTAAAATTACAATGAAAAAAAAAAAAATAATAATAATAATAATAATAAAATAAAAAATAAAATAAAAAATTATGTACAATTTAAGTTTTTTGTTATTAATATTTTTAGTGGTCAATAAATTTTTGGTAAGTTGATTAAAAAATTGATGTGCGTTTATAACAATATGCACCAGTGTATATCATAATTTTTTTTTAAGTTTATTTAATTTGAAATTCTTAAGAGGATAACAGTAAAATAAAATAAAATAAAACCCCCATTGTGAATAACAAGTGAAATTTTTGTTCCCATGAAATGTTTATTTCCTTTGAAGGGAAAAATACTATTGTGAATCTCCCGTGAAAAAATTTTCTGCCTATCAGTTCTCAGTGAATATAAAAAAAGAAGGAAATTAAAAAATTAAAAATCAAAGAAATTTTTGTTCAAAAATATACACTTACATACACAACACTTTAAAGAAAAGTTAAAAAACAAAGCAAAATATTTAGTATTGGAATGATAGTTTGATTGTAACGTTAGTTTATTGCAATATTTAACTTTTATGTAGTAAAACAATTCGTCTACTTTAAGGAAACCCAAATTAAAGTGTACAAAATGTTTAGAATAACAATAAATTTATTTCAAGAGGAGGAAAGCAAGCACCAGCGAATTGTTCGTCTAGGTTTGCGGGACGCATTTGACCCCTTGGAGTTATCCGATACATTGTAAGTGACCTAATACAATAAAACAACTTTTAAATTAATTCTCTGTATTAGATTTATCCATGTCTTTCGAAAGCTTCACAAATCCTCAGGCAATCGACCTGTTGTTTTGCATTTTGTTAAGGAATTTTCCAGTTTGTGCCTTATTAAAGGATCGTGACCTTAAAATAAATTCTTTAAACTTTAATATTCGAATTATAAGAAGAATTACTTGCATGTTCTGTTCTGTTCCCCAGAAAAAATAAAGTGAATAAATTAAAGGGAAAAGTGAAAAAACTCACGGGAAAAAATCATTCACAATAAGCTTTTTAGCATGAAATTATTCATGGGGAATTTTTTCACGATTGCAAATATAGGAAAAGGGAAAACATTTCGAAGGAAAAAGTATTCATGATAGGGATGCTTAAGGGGTTTTTTTTTTATTATTTTTTTAAGTGAAATCAATAAATAATTAAAAAAAATTAATTTGTAGCAACTCAATTATTTTTTAGCCCCATTTTTGTTAAGTTTATCAAAAAACAAAAAAAAAATTGATGTGCATTTATAGGAATATGCACCACTGTATAATATATTACCTTATTTTTTCTTTTTTCGTTACAGTTACTAATGTGGAATATCAAAATAAGAATACTTTTCATAAGTATATAAAAGAATTGTTATTTTATTGAAAAAAATTCACTAAAATGACCTTGAATTTTGCAAATAAAAAAGCAAAAAATTGCAATATAATTTTATGCCTTCTCAAAATGAACTCTATAGTAGTTCTTATCTAAAAGCTTAATAATCTAAAATCTGTTAAACTTTAAAAAGACTTTTGGTTCACTGAATGTTAATAAGCTTTTTATTTATTTATTTTTTGTTTTTTTTTTTACAAATTTCGTTTTCAAAATTTTAAACTTTGGATGATCAGTGTGATCTAATGGCATACTCCTCAATTAATTGAACAACAGTTTTCGTAAATGTGGAATGTTGTGTATTACACAGCAAAAAATTAATTCATACTGTTGATATTTAACTATTCATATTTGTCCTAGCATTTCTATTCGATTCAGTGAGTATTGGCATTGTGTCGTCTTTCATATGAAATATAACCCGATTATCCCATTTTTGGGCGATTTTTCATTGAGCATTTTTTATGTTTAATTTAGAAAATTTTTTGTAAATAAATAAATTAAAAGAAAAAAAAAACAATAAGTAACTTTTTTTCTTTTTTTAGCCTCTTTCTTTCTCACCTCCTGGCAACACTGGTTAGGAACATATTTTTAGCTATAACTTTCTTAAATAAAAAACAATTTTATTGATTTTTGTTGCCAATGATTTTATATATAAAAATGAAAAATTGGGTAGGAAAATTAACTTTTCGGAAAAAATTTAAAGAATATATTTTTTAGGTTATGAATTTATTTTGTTCAATAACTTCTATAAATATTGACCGATTTTGAAAATTTTTATTATTAACGACTTTATAAATAAAAACGAAGAATTGTGTAAAAAAATTAAATATCCGGCAAGCAATTTTTAGGCAAATATTTTTGAGGTTAAGAATTTATTTTTTACAATAACTTCTATAAAAATCGACCGATTTTGAAAATTTTTATTGTCAACGACTTTATAAATAAAAACGAAGAATTGTGTAGAAAAATTAAATCTCCGGCAAGCATTTTTTTAAGAAAAAAAAAAAATATATATATATATATATATATAAAATATTAAGCAATGCTGCTTCCTTAAAAAAATGTAAGGTGGTAAGGGTATAAAAGATTCGGCACAGCCGAATGTAGAGGTCTATTTAATAAATATTATTTAATAAATACTTTTAAATTTTAAAAACCAACAAGAAATTCTTCTAAATATTCTTAAATTTCCTTTTTATTTTAATGCAAATACATATGTTATTATCATACGCATTAAATTATTGTTTTGTTTACACTTGGTTCGTTAACTAAATTACTATATATATGTATGTATTTTTTTCTGTTATTGTTTTGAATGTTGCCATCTTTTGTCTCTTGTTAAAGGAGCTGTCAAAGTCTTATGACACTTTTTTATTCTTGTTTTTTTTTTTTTTTATAATGTTTGTGCGCGTGTCTCTCATACTATACAAAACAACGGTATGGTTTATTATTTTAATAATGCTCAGTAACTATTGTTTTTTAGGGGGAGGGAGAATAAAGAAATGCTTGCTAATATTGAAATAAAAAAAAAAAAAAAACTATGTAAACAATAAGAACAAAAAAAAAAAATATTACCATGGGGTGAATATAAAAAGCTAGAAAAAAATGGTTGGCTTAGCTTTTCTTTGTTATGTGTTTGTTGTTGTTATTATTGTTACTACAATATCTTCTCTTTAAGGTTATGAAATATTCATACATTGCTACTAGTTGTTTTTGTTGTATATACTATGTGTGACCGTATGTCATTCATTTTAGTTAGTCAGTCATGTGTATATAACACCTTTAATTTGTTGTTGTTTTTATTACTAGTACCATGGGTTTCTAGTCTTATCCTTTGTTCTGGTATTTTTTTTTTTGTTCTTGTTGTTGTTTTGTATTTACTATTTGTCTAATGTGGCGCCACTTATACATGCATCCATTGAAATGTAAGTCGTCTATATGCAAAATATTTTAGAAATTAAAGGGAAGTATAGCCTTACAAAGCAATTATCTCTTAAGTGAGAGATAAAAGTTGTTTTATTTACTTTTGTTCTTTTGATTGTTATATTATTCCCAATTTTATTTTTAAATGGAAATTTTAAGAAAAACATCATCTCATATTTGTTATTTATTATTTAAATAAAATAAACAAGATAAGCTTTGAATTTTTACTGCTAATTGTGTTATTTGCGTTTTCAAACTGATATGCATGTGTGAAATAGCTGAAAACGTTATAAATGATTTTGATTTTAACACAGTGTGAAAATGTTTATAAATTTTAATTTAAGAGGACGGATGAGTGAATGATTTAGAAAGATCTTTTGTTTTGTTTAAATTATTTTAAGGAAAATTTTTATTTCAACAGGTTAAGGTAAGTAAAAAGCAAAATAAAGTAGTTTAAAGAGGTTTGTATTGATTAAAAAAATAATTATAATAATTTTAATAATTATAAAAAAATAAATATTTTTTATATTTGCTTTGATTTCTACAAAATTTAGGTTTAGTTATTTATTTTATCTTATTTTTTATGTTTTATTTTTTTTTATAATAATTCAAGAAACGTGTAGCTTTTTAAGACAATTAAGTCTTGAACAAAAAACTTAATTTTAACAAATTTTAGTAATAATACAATAAATATTTTTCCAAAAAATACTGTTATCATTTAATAAAACAACAAAATTTGATTAGTTTATTATCTAAACAAAAGTAAATCAAATAGAAATAAATTTAACACACCAAAAAACAAATGGAATTGAAATAAAAATGATTAATTACTTTAAAATTAATCATTACTTACTAATCAATTATATTTAAAAAGCAAAAAACCAAATATTTTATTATTTCACCCCTAATAAAATATAATTGATTACTTATTTTATAATTCCTTTATTTTCATACAGTTTTTATGTAAACTTGTTTGTCTTCCCATTTATTATCATAACCCCCTTTTTATCTTTGCTTTAATATTCAAAAAAATATAATTGATTACTTTATAATTCTTTCAAATACTTTTAAATCCGTTTACTTTAATTTAGCAAACCTTCATTTTTTTGTTATCTCTCTTTAAAATACCACATCAATCCCTCTTCTCTTTATTACCGTTAGTTTATTTAGTTTAGAAATACCCTTAATGAACAAAAATCCTTTGTTTACATTTCCATTTGCTTTTGAGTGGCTACCTTTCCTTTTATACTCCTCTTTTTCATTCCCTCTCTCTCTCTTTAATAGTGTTACCCAGTCAACCATTTTTTTCTAATACACTTAACAGTGTCACATTTATTATCCTTTCATTTCCTATCGATTTTAATATAAAAAAATAAATATATTTTAAGCAGAAGTAGAGAAAAACAATAAAACAAAGGTAGGGTTACAAAATAAATAAATGCAAAACTCAAATAACACTCCTTTAAAGGACAAACTAATAAAGAGAATAAAAACAGATAATAAATTTAAATAATTTGAAATTTAATAAATTAAAGAAAATGCTAAAATTAAACGAGAAAATTACAAAAAAAAAAAAAAAAAATCTCAGAATATCTTAAAAAAACTTAATATTAATTAAAAAATAAGTAAATTAAATTTAAATAAACAAATAAATAAATAAAGAATGAATGAATAAATAAACAAATTTATATATTTAGGTCCTGTGTGAAATGATAGAAAAGTTTGTTTGATACGAAAATTAAACATTTTAAATAGAATTTTAAATTTGCCAACATCACAAAATTTTGTAAAATTATTTAAATTAATGGAATGGTACATAACTTTGAATAAATTTTTGCTTTAAAATTCATTTTAAGTCTTAAAATAATAAAATTTTGATTTTTTTTTTAAAATTTTGAAATTTGGCAACATAAACTAAAATCGAAAACTATTGAAAATATTATCTAAATAACATAATTTTTAATAAATTCTTACATCTTATTACCAATCTAGCAATAAAATGTTATTATTTCGATATTTAAGCAAATTTTGAAATTTACCAATAGCGTTTTCAAAATAATATCCAAAAACTTTTAACGTACGTATAGGCTTAACTTAATATTATTTTGATAAAATAATCACATACGCTTCTTTATTAATTTTTTATTGTCGTTATATTTTTATTTTTTATTAGTAAACTTTCCCGCCTTAATGCTATTTTATTTTATAAAAAAATAATATTGTAATTAAAATTTATTAGTTTATTTCATGTTAATTGCCTTTAATATTAGGCTTTATTTGATAAGATTGTCTTTATTAATGATAAGATATACAAGAGACAAAAAAATTTGCTAAAATTGTGACAGATAAAATTAAAAAAATAATTTTTGAATTTCTAGAATTTAAAAAACTTGTTACCAAGATCATTTACGCAATTATATTGTTTATTATAATTTTAATAATATAAAAGATATTAAATGAAATTTAAAAACAAAGAAAAAAGTAAAAAAAAAAATATTTAAACGTTTTTAAGAAAATAGTCAGAATTTTAAGGTTATTTTTTTAACTTTTTGAATTTTTTACTTTTGCTATTTAAATTGGGAATTTAAAATTGATATATTAAATTTTTCTTAAAATTTTGTTTAATTTTTTTTTTATTTATATCTTATTAAATTTCAGAATATTTTGTGAATTTTCATTTAAATTTTAATTAATTTTTGTTTATTTTTTATTATTATTTTTTTTTTTTTGTTTAATTTTGATACAAAATTCTTTATTTTTTATTTGTTTATAAAATTTACTAGGTCTAGGTCAATTGAAAATGCCGCCGCCACTTGATGTAAATGCGTGCGTTTCTCTATTAAGTGTTTTAGTTTTTCAAAATTATGCAGAATTAAAATAAAGAAAAAAAATAAATAAATAAATAAATTTTGTTTGTTATTATATCCCCACCTTCTGCTCCTCAGCAGCAGACTCATGACATTTACACACCAACAGTAAAAAGCAAAATATTTTAAAAAAATTTAAAAATTCTCAAGATTTTAAAATATTTTTAATAAATTTTTAACCCTTGATTTATTTGAAAGAGATGAAATTTGGAAACAACGCTTAAAAATTTTAAATGACTAAAATTGGACTAATATTACAAAAATGTTAATATTTTTTTATGGAAATTATATGCAAAGCTTAGAAATATTCTAATTCCAGCTTTTTTAGAGAAATTGAAATTTGGCAACATTGTCTAAAATCCAAAACAATTGATATTCGCCATAAAATTATACATTTATTAATAAATTCGTAGGTTTTATAGTTTTCCTAATAGCAAAATATATTATTTTCATCATTCTAGCAAAATTTGAAATATGGCAACAAGAATTTTAAACTACTTAAAATCAGCTAATATTGCAAAATGGTTAATGAATTTTATGCAACAAAAAAAGCATTAAAAAAAATCTGAAATTTGGCAACATTGCCTAAAATCTAAAACAATCGAAATACTCTCAAAATCAAAAAATTTAATATTTTCTCAGTCCTTATGATTTCCTTAATAGCAAAAATCATATTAGCATTTAAGCAACATTTGAAATTTGGCAAACATCTCCAAAAAAGTTTTAATAGTCAATATTGAACCAATATTGCAAAATTTAGAATAAATTTTTTGTTTCGTATTACAAATTAACTAAGAAAATATCTAAATTCCAGTGTTTTACCAAAATTTGATTCTTTTCTATTTCTTAATTTTTTTTCCTTCACTGTTACTTTTTTTAACTAATTTATTTTTTAAACCAAAATTTTGCTGTTTTTTTTTTTTCAAATATTTATATTGCAACTACATTTTACGAATTTGTTTGATTTGGTTAAAAAAAAAAAAAAAAAAAAAAACAATTCTAAAAATAATTTTTGAAAAAGTAGCCTCAATTAAATTATTTTTTTTTTTTGGCAAACGTCTTTATACTAGAAAAATTGTGTTTTCTTAAAAAAAAAAAAAAAAAAAAAAAAAAGGTTATTCTGAAAGCAAAGAATTTATTAATAAATTTTAGTTATAAATAATGAACATTTTCTGAAATTTATTCCAGAAAAATTATTTCTTAATTTTGTATCTTTTTAATATTTTGATATTTTCATCAGTATAAAATTTGTTCTTTAAATTTAAGATTTTGTTATTTAATTTTAATAAAATTTTAATTTTCTTAATTTTAAAATCTTTTAAAAATTTCATATTTTTCTATTGCAAATTTTTAAATTTGCTTAAATTTAATTTCATTTATCTAGTTATTTATTTAATAATTAATTAAATAACTTATTTATTTATCAATTTATTTATTTACTTATTTATATATTCATTTATTTATTTCTTTTTCTATGGAGCCTTTTTTTACTTTCTTATTAACAATTTTCATTGAATACTTTGATAAAGTGGACCAAAAAAAAAAAAAAAAAATATTGACAAACACTTTACACGTGTCAAGTATTTGCAATAAATAAAAAAACTAATCAGCCGTCAACGTCATTATTAATTTATTTATTGATTTGATTATTAATTAATAAATTACACTAAACACTAGTAAAAAAGTATTACAAAATTTTGAACTAATAATAGGAAGCTTTTTAAATATAAATATTTTTAGTCTTATTATACATATATATATTATGGCTGAAAGTATATTTTTGTAGTGGAAACTAGAATTTTTATTACAGAATTATTATCTTGAAAATAATCAATTAATTTAAAATCTCTACACGTTAAATGCATAAAAATGTTGAGATTTTCTATTGGGTTTTTTTTATAATTTATACCGATTTATTAAATGATTTAAATATAAGACTAATTGCCCTATAAAATAAAAATAATAGTTTTTTATAAGATAGAGGCAAAATTAATTAGATAATAAAAAGTAAAAAAAGAAAATATTTTAAAATAGTAATCAACTTTATTATTTTGTTATTAAACTAGAAAATTTTTGTAGAATTTCTAAATTAAAATTGTTTTTTTCCTAGAATTTGAATATACTTCTGTTTTAATAATTTAGAATTTTTTTTTAGGTAAAAGTTATTTAACTTTTTATAATTTGTTTAAATTTTTCTAGTAATGTTTTTAATATTTTAAAAATATTTTTTATATAAAAAATCCATATTTTTTTTAGCTATTTATTTATTTTTCATAGAATTTTTCTTTTTAAAAATATTTATATTTATATTTTATTTATATTTTTCTTTTATTTATATTTATATTTTTCTTTTTAAAAATATTTATCTTTTTAAAAATATTTATATTTATTTGTTTTTCAAATTTTTTCTTTTTTTTTTAATTAAATTTTTATTTTATTAAAAAATTGTTTGCTGGGTTTGTTCAAAATTTTACATCTTTTTTTTACACTTTAATTCAATATAATGTTGTTTTATTTCATTTTTAAAACTTTAAACATCAATGTCATTAGACTTTAAATTTTGTTTAAATTGCCATTAAACAAAAATGTTTAAAAATATCTTAATTAAAGTTCACTCAATTGTTGTATAAAAAAAAATCTTTATAAAAATAACTATAAATTTGGTATGATGCAATTTTTAGCATTTATTACCACAACAACGTTTATGAACAAAACAAAATATAAAATAATGGAGAATATATGTAATCTCTCTCACGTAAGTATACTTACATTTTTAAACACATCTATAAACAAACCAACATTAAACATAAGTAGCGAGAAAGAGTATCCTAACATTTAGAGTAAATGATTTACAAAGAGGAGATGTCGAGCGAGAGAGGGAGACCATAAACAAGTTGGGATAATAGAGGAGCAATTCTTTATACATTTTTTTATGTTTGGTTTTTTTTTATATTTAGTTTGGTCTTATAAAATCAAATAGAAAATATAAGAAGAATTTATTAATCACATATTAATGAAGAAGAAAAAAAAAGGAGACGCAGAGGGAGAGGTGGCCATATGACGTTAGTGAGTTGAATTAATGAGGTGTATATGTAAGAAATGGCTTAAACAGAACAATTAAAACATGACGTTCGAAATTTCAAAATTAAAAAAGCTAAATTTAATAATTCAGAAAAAGAAGACTTCTTCCCACTTTTCATAAACAAAATTAATAATTTATGATGAAATATTAAGAAATTTAGAACTAATTAATAAAAGTAAACACAACAGTTTTTAAAGATTAAAAAAAATTCCAATGAATTAATAAAGGAAAAAAGTGAGGTTAAAGAAAAATTATTAATAAATAAACAAGAAATTTCCGCAAAAGAGAAAAAAATCAAAAGAAATTTAGGAAAATTAATTTATTAAAAATTATTTATTAAAATGTAAACAAAGAAGATTATCGTTGTCAAAATCTTTAATAGAAAAATGCCAAATAATTTGTTTTTTTTTTTTTTTTTTTTTTTTTTTTTTTAATAAATTTTTCTAGAAATTTTAAGTTAAATACTTAGACATAAAGTCTATATTAAAATATAGTTTCAAACATCTAAGCATTTTTTTTAATATTAATAAAAATGTTAAAATAAACCTAACAAATTATTTTTGCTTCTGATAAAGAGCCGCCTTACTTAACAAGCCAAAAAAAGAGAAAGAAAAACAGCTTAATTTTAAATAAAATATTTGAATCATGAACTTGATTTTCAGTTCAAACATTAAGTTTGAAATTTAAACAATCATATAAAGATCTAAATTAAACCGGTTAAAACTTTATTTTAAACAAATTATATATTTAAATTTAGAAAATAAAAAAAAGTTTCTTATTAAACTTTACTTTAAGAAAGAAAGAAATTCTTTAAAACTTTCTTTTAAAAAAGAAAAACAATTCTTAATTATATTAACAAAAAAAATCTTATTAAACTTTTTTAAGCATAAAAATTAACGACTAGTCACCACCATCAAAAACACGTGTTAATTTTTTTATTTATTTTTTTTTTTATATAAAAAACAACGTAATAATTAAAAATGTAAGTAAACATTATATGAAAGGCAAAAACGGGTTTTAGAAATATAAATAATTTTTAAAAAATATTTGTGAAAAAAATAATATTAATTATAATTATTAAAAAGTAAGCAAATGTGGGTTAACTTGCCTATAGGTGTTGAAACACTCTTAATAAATGGATTAAAATAAATAGATAAATTTTATATGTTATATAAATATTATATATATATATATATATATATATATATATATATATATATATATATAATTTTTACTTGATAACACCAGTTAAAGCAAGAAGATATATGTAGATATAATAATTCAAGATTTTCAATAAAAAAAAAAATGAAATTTGGCAACATCGCAATACGCAATACGCTAATTATAGCATAATTTTTAATTAAATCTTCTTCTTTACGACTACTAAGACAATAAGATATCATAATTTCTGCATTTAAGCTTAATTTGAAATTTGGCAACATCGCCTAAAAATTCAAAACAAGAGAAAATATCTCTTTTAGAACATAATTTTTTTAATAAATTCTTACTATTCATGACTATTTTGGTAGCATTATTCAGCAATATCGACATAATATCGACATTTCAGCCAAATTTGAAATATGGCAACAGTGCAAAAAATTTTAAAGTAATTGAAATTAAGGAAAAATTACATCATTTTCAATAAATTATACTTCTTACGTACTATTTTAGCAACAAAATATATGAATTTACAATTTTTACAAAAATTTTGAAATTTGGCAACATCGCTTAAAAATTTAAAACATTTAAATTTGAAGCAATATTGTAGTTTTCCATGAAAATTCAAAATATCTTAATTTCAACTTTTAATTAACAGGTTTTGAAATTTGGAAAATTCTTATTTTTTGTTTCTTTTTACTTAAACCCTAATACTAATCAATATGACAATTTAGTAATGATGTCTTTTTAAAATTTTTTTTTTCTCATTTTTATTCTTTTACATTGTATTCTATAATTTATTAAAAACTGCTCCCCATTAAACAACCTATTTTTCATTTAAAATTACCTTAAATAATTTATAGCTAAATATGCCATAGATAGAAAAAAAGTCCATAGTGTACAATTAAATTTATTTATAAAACAATAACATTCAATAAATTATGACCCCATTTTAAAATAAACTTTTATAAACCATTTACATATAGTAATATGGCCTTTGGTTGCTAAGTTGTAATAGAATTATTATTAAAACTAAAAAAGAATTTACTACGTAATATAAACGTTAGAATAAATAATATCCATAAATAATTTTGTTGATTATTTATCCTCCATAAAACTAGAAAATAATAAACAAATAATTATCAATAATAAATTTATAATTTATTTGTTAAAGATAATAAGGATTTTTTTATTTGTAAATAAATAAGAAAATAAACAAATAAAAATTTGCTGTCATAATAGTGGGAAATTATATGGTAAAAAGTAAACAAAAATATACAAATTGACACAGATGTCAAAAGAATTATTAAAGGAAACAAAAAGGCAGTTGCCATATTTATTATTTAAATGAAATTTGTAAATAAAGATTAAAATTTGAAGACAATTAAAAATAACTTGTTATTAATAGATTTTTAAATTTATTTATTTTTTTTTTTTTTTTGTGCTAAATAATTCTTTATGATAGAAAAATTATTTTATTATATTTTTAAAGAAAATTTGAAATTTCGCAATATGGCGTAAAATTTTAAATAATTAAATTTAAACTTTAAAATATTTCTTTAAGAATAATATTTGATTATTTGTTATTTTAAAGAAGTTTTGAAATTTGGCAACATGGCGTAAAATTTTAAATAATTAAAATTAACGTCTAAAAAATATTTTTATGTATCTATTTTAATGTGAGATATTTTTTTAATTATTGAGATCATAATTTTAGCAAAATATTAAAATTTGGCAACATGGCTTAAATTTTTAAAACTTTTAAAAATATCGTAAAAAGTCAAAATTTATTAAAAATTTAAGCAAAAAATTTTATTATTTGTTATTTTAAAGAAGTTTTGAAATTTGGCAACATGGCGTAAGATTTTAAATAATTAAATTTAATGTCTCAAAAATATTTTTATGTACCTAAGTAATGTGAGATATTTTTTTTAATTATTGAGATCATAATTTTAGCAAAATTTTGAAATTTGGCAACATGGCTTAAAATTTTAAAACTTTTAAAAATATCGTAAAAAATCAAAATTTTTAATAAATTTTGCCTTTAAAATATTTCTTTAAGCATAAAATTTGATTATTTGTTATTTTAAAGAAGTTTTGAAATTTGGCAACATGGCGTAAAATTTTAAATAATTAAATTTAATGTCTCAAAAATATTTTTATGTACCTATTTTAATGTGATATTTTTTTAATTATTGAGATCATAATTTTAGCAAAATTTTGAAATTTGGCAACATGGCTTTAAATTTTAAAACTTTTAAAAATATCGTAAAAAATCAACATTTTTAATAAATTTTGGCTTTAAAATATTTCTTTAAGCATATAAATTTGATTATTTGTTATATTAAAGAAGTTTTGAAATTTGGCAACATGGCGTAAAATTTTAAATAATTAAATTTAATGTCTCAAAAATATTTTTATGTACCTATTTTAAAGTGAGATATTTTTTTTAATTATTGAGATCATAATTTTAGCAAAATTTTGAAATTTGGCAACATGGCTTAAAATTTTAAAACTTTTAAAAATATCGTAAAAAATCAAAATTTTTAATAAATTTTGGCTTTAAAATATTTCTTTATTATTAATATTTCTAAAAATCAATTATTTCCACTCTCATTAAAAATTTTTGAAATTTGGCAACGTTGCTTAAAAATTTAAAATGACTGAATATTTTTCAAAAATCACAATATATTCAATTCGAATACCCAAACAGTTATTTAACCTTAAAAATTCATTATTTAACGCTTTTAATAAAATTTTGAAATCGGCAACGTTGCTTAAAAATTTTAAACTACTGAAAATGTCTTAAAGATATATATTTTTTTTATAAATTTCAATGCCTAAATATTTATTTAAGGTAAAAAAATTTATTATTTGCACTTTTTTAAAATTTCGAAATTTGGCAACGTTGCTTAAAAATTTAAAACTACTGAGAATACCTTAAAGAAATATATATTTTTTTTTATAAATTTCCTAAATATTAATTTAAATTAAAAATTCATTATTTACGCTTCTAACAAAATTTTTAAATCGGCAACGTTGCTTAAAAATTTTAAACTACTGAAAATGCCTTAAAGAAATAAATTTTTTTTTATAAATTTCAATGCCTAAATATAAGTTTATTATTTGCACTTTTTTTAAAATTTCGAAATTTGGCAACGTTGCTTAAAAATTTAAAACTACTGAAAATACCTTAAAGAAATATATATATTTTTTATAAATTTCCTAAATATTAATTTAAGTTAAAAATACATTATTTGCTATTTTTTTTTTTTTTTTAATTTGAAATTTGGTAACATTATCTAAAATTTCATATTTAACTTAAAATTTATAATATATTTTTGTTCCTAAATATTGTTGAAGAGGCTAAAAATTTTAATTGTCACTTTTTAAAAAATTTTGAATTTTGGCAACATGACTTAAAATTAAAAAAAAAAAAATTAAAATTTTCAAGAAATCCCAACGACTAAATAATTGTTTAAGGTAAAGAATTTTCTTATCTGCACTTGTTTTAAAATTTTGAAATTTGGCAACGTTGCTTAAAAATTTTAATTTTCAAAAATGTTATATTTAACTTAAATTTTTTTTTTCTTTCCTAAATATTGTTCAAATGCCTAAAAATAATAATTTTTACTTTTAAAGAAATTTTGAAATTCGGCAAATTGGCTTAAAAATTTAAATTTTCAAATATTTAATTTTAAACTCAAAAAAATTATACAAATTTTGCTTTCCCAAATATTGTTCAAGTGGAAAAAAAACCGTAATTTGCACTTTTTAAGAAATATTGAAATTTGGCAACATGACATAAAATTTTAATTTTCAAAAATTTTATATTAAAATTGAAATTTATAATAATTTTTTATTTCTAAATATTGTTCAAGTGGCTAAAAATTATAAAAAAAACTTTTGAAGAAATTTTGAAACTTGGCAATGTGGCTTAAAAATGTTAAAACTTTAAAAATGGTTGAAATTTCATGATTTAAAAATATATGTTTCACTTTAAATATTTTTTTTTTTTTTAACAACAGAAAATTGATATTTAATGATTAAAAAAAAATGTAAATTTGGCAACGTGGCTTAACAATTTAAAACTTAAGGATTTGCCTAATAATTTTATAATTTCTTATAAATTTATGGTTTATATTATTTTTCCCAAGTTGAAAAGTTTCGATTTGATTTCATAGTTTCTTATAAATTTATGGTTTATATTATTTTCCCAAGCTGAAAAATTTTGATTAGTGATTTAAAAAAATTTTAAAATTTCTGAAAATTGCAAAAAAAAAAAATTCTAATTCTAAAATTGTAATATAAAGTGTGGAAATTTGTTTTGTTTATAGAAATTTATTTCTAAACTGGTATTTTAATATTAAATATTCTCTTAACAAAATGTTTATATTTTTATAAAGTTACCTTGTTGCCAATTTTCACTTTCTTATTTCTTTCTCAGATTTTTTTTTTTTTTTTTGTTAAGAAATTCTTCGCATTTGTTTTTAACACCAAATGTAGAGTAGTCTTAAAGAAAACAAATTCCTTTAGTGTCTAATCTATAGTCTGGCCATACAAATGCGCAAAACTATTTTTCAAAACCTCCCATCAGAGACCTGCGCCGAGCGGCTGAAATTCGGCTAAGCCGAGCCGCCGAGAAAAATTTGGAAGCCGCCGCCGCCGAAAAAATTTTCGGCTTAACTCGGCGTAAAAGCAGCCGCCGTTTTTAAATTCTTTTTGTAAAAAATATGTTAAAAATGAAACTTTTTTTATTATTTTAATGCAGTATTTGCCATCAATTAAATATGAAAGAAAAATATTTGCTTCGTTTTGAACTTCAAATAATTATAAATCAATCAAGTATTTTTGATGACTTATAATTGATTAATTTTGATGCAAATACTATGAAAAAAATAATATTAACAGTTGCTAATAAATTTTAATGAGCCTTAATCGCCATCCTGCGAGAAATCTAAAAAAAAACTCGTACACAAGATTTTGTCAGCTAATAAATCACTTCTATTCACTAGCGATATGTGGTTGGGAACTATCAAAATAATTGATATAAATACCACTATTTATTGTACTTTTTTATTTTTTAGCATATCTTAATAATTGATATGTTTTTATATCGGAGCAGACCATTTCTCATTCTAATATGCGAACAATTATTCTAATCTTTTATGCAAAAATCCAGAAATATCCTTAGATCATTCCCATATTTTTTCTTATATATTTTCAATAAATTAATAATTCTTTTTATACCTTCGCTGGAAACAATCGTCCTATTTTTATGAACAATGTTAATCAAAGGTTCATGAAAATATAAAATTTTTAATTAGAAAAATGTGTGTAATATCAGCCGGCTGACAGCCCATTTTAAGCCGCCGCCGAAGCTTTTTAATGCAAGCCGCCGCCGCCGCCGATAAAATTTCTCGGCGCAGGTCTCTGCCTCCCATAGCGTTTAAAAGAAATAATTTACGTCTTTCAACTGGTAACACAGAGACCAACTGAAAACAGAAAAAACTACTTTTAATTTTTCGAAGTTTTTTTTTTTTATGTTAAAGTCCATTATAAGCGTTTTATTACGTTGCCTAGGTTTGGTTAAAGCTGCAAAAAACAAACAATAACGATTTCTGTGAATCAAAACAGAAAAACAAAACGCGCAAAAATATTTAAAACACCATAAACATAATATGTTTTTGTAAACAACAATTATGCTTTTTAATGGATAAATAAGCAATGATAAAGAATTGAAGAAACCCACAGAGGTAAAGAGGGGGAAGGAAAAAAAAGGGGAAAAGTTTATAACAAAAAAACAATGAAGTCAGTCCCCTCATTATTTGTTTGTAAAAAAAAATAAATAATAAATTAACAAGAAATTGTTTAAGCCAGAAGGGAAGAGAGAACTTATAATAACTTATAATAATGACAAATACATATTAATGATAAATTCTTAAAAAATCAATTCATATTTGAAATACACCAAAATAAGACATTAAAATACGCCTTAAATTTTGTTTACTTTTCTTTTTTTGGAGGTCGATTTTTTATAATAAAAAGATCTTTTTTTTCTACAAAATTATTACACATGATTCATTAAAGATTTAAAGAGACAAAACAATAAAGATGTTTAGAAATTAATGGAAATTTTATAAAAATGACTCATGGTTTTTTAAAAACTTTCCATTAAAAAATTAAAATTAAATTCAAAAATCTTTAGAAATAAAACTTCATTATTTTTAATTTTTAAGAAATTTTGAAATTTGGCAACATTGCTTAAAATTGGAAATCTATTGAAAATAAACCTCTAGACTTTAAATTTCTAATCAGCTAATTTTTATTTATAAAAAAAAAAATTAATTTAGAATTTAAAATAAAATTTGAAATGTGGCAACGTAGCTTAAAATTTTATAACAAAAAAAAATAATAATAATTTTTAATAAATTCATAATTTCTTTAACCCAAAATTTACACATGAAAAAAAAATAATAAAATTTGAAAACTTCAAAATAAAGCTTAATCTAAAAATTTTTCATAAACTTATATCCCTTATCATTATTTTAACATTAAATAACCCTAATTGCGACAATTCAGCAAAATATGAAATTTGGCAACGTTGCTTAAAAATAAGAAATTGCTTGAAAATCCTTAAAAAATCAAAATAAAAAAAATATATTTGCAAACGAAATATTCCTCTAAGATTAGAAATTCATTACTAAGACTTTTAAAGAAATTTTGAAATTTGGCTACGTGGCCTAAAAAAAAAAAATTTAATAATTCAAATTTATATATAAATAATATAAATTCAAACTAATTTTTCATTTTAAAATATTTTTTTCTAAAATTGAAAATAACTAGAAATATTAAAAAAAAAACTTAATTTTTAATTCAAATTTAATAATTTCAGCACAAATAAAAAAATAAATAATTGATAAATTTCATTTTAATAATAATAATAATAATGTTGACAATCTGGCAACAATATTTTATTTGTTGATTTATTTATATATTTAAATATTTATTTATTTAATAAAATCAATTTATTTTTTAGTTCTACTTCATTAACGCCTTTTTTTTCTTAATACACCTTGATCTTTTTTTGAACAGCAATTATCTTACAAAGCACGTTTAATTGATAAAACAAAAAATAATAATAAAGTTAATTCAAGTAACCAAAAAAAAAAAAAAAAAAAAAAAAAAAAACTATTTAATTGACACTTTAGCACCTTATTCAGAAAATTATTTTATCTTTAACTAAATGACGTCATATATACGATTTTATTTAAAAAAATAAGGCTTCAATGATTTTTTTTGTAATAAAATTAACAAAAATAATTTTTTTTTGTCATAAAAATTGAATTTCCATGTTCAATTTAACGTTTTTATGAAATAAAACTTATGGCCACAAAAAATATTTTAAATTCAAGAGAAAAAAACAAATATGCATTTAATGGTTAATGTAACCGTTTTAGGTGTTTAATTTATGATGCATTTTTATGATCAACAAATTTTGTAAATAAAATGTTAAATTTAAAAAATCTCCGGCTACTAATATGGACTTAAAAAAAAAGAAACGCTATTTTAACATTAAATTTAATATTTTAATATTTTAATTTTTTTATTTATTTTTTAATTAGTTTTAATTTTCTTTTTTTTTATAAAAAAAAAGAAAAAAACAAGAACTAATTTTTCTCAGTAAAATGAGAAAGGCTACATGATTTGTTGCAGTTGTTACTTTCACGTACAAAAGGCGTTTAAAAAAAATAACGGTACTTATTAAAGTAAACAAGAGAATGAGAGATGCCATAATATATCGCCTACATTACATAGTGTTTACATTATACAATTTTTTATCAAGATAAACATGAATTTGTGGAAGGTGGTAACAGTTGTACAAAAACAACAATATGGCGTATTCATTATTGTTTTTTTATATATGTAGTTTGACAACTGTAACAACCAAAATAATAATCATCTGTTTAACTAAGGTTACCTTAAATATATTCGCACAAATTTTGACGTTTGTTTTGATAAAAATTTGCCTAATGTAGACACTAAGTTAGGCATAAATTGGTGTTTAAACATCATGTTAAAGCATCGTTTTTGACACATTTTTATGGGCAACAAAGTTTAAACACAAAAACATAAGCCGTCTACATTTAATACTAACATAATGTTAGTGTTAGGTGTAGACGGGTAGTGAGGAATTACAAGTGTAATAGTGATGCCAGTAGGAAATATGAATTATAAGGAGCTGCCATATGTGTTATTAGAAATTAAATTGTTACATTTACGATTTTTAAGCAAATTAATGTTACTAAGTTTAAAACATAATTTAAAGTACTTTTTCTCTATACACATTACATTTTAATTTCGTTTAATATTACAAATGTTTTTTATTTCTTTCTTTCAAGCAATAAAATTTCTGTAATGTTTTTTTTTTTTTTTTGGTTTTATATTTGATACAATTTATTTTTCGCTTGTATGATTTATTTGGTCATTAAGCTTTAAGTTACAGTTGGTGTTTGCTTATAAAATGCTTGGCTGATTTTAAATAAAGTAAAAAATTTCGTCAGTTTTTTTATATTTTTTTTTTTCTTAGTTTCTTCTATAATTATTACTCATTGTTTGCGAGGTTTCAAATAAAAAAAAATAAAACAAAAACATTTTATCACGTATATTTTGGATAAATTTTTGTTTTTTTATTATTTATTTATTTATTTTTGTTTATTTTTAAAGTATCAAATTTTTATAAAAAAAAATAAAAAGAAAATCTTTTTGTTATTGTTTCAAAGATAAATGGTCAGTGACAAGGTTAAGAGCTAAAAAAATAGTTTTACATTCAAAAAATTATTTTATATAAAAACAAACAACAAAAAGAAAAGGTAATTTTTAAATGAATGAATGTAAATAATTCTTATTTCATTTTAAATTTAATTTTGAACAGCTGTCAAAAAATACATTTTTTTTGTTGCTTTTGTTGTCCAATTTAAATTTTTTAATTTAAGAGTTTAAAGAAATTATATAGTATAATTATCAAAAGTATAAACAAAAATTCCTTATATATATATCCATTTCAAAGTTCTCATTTTAACTTATATTTAATGTTATATATATATATATATATAGAATATTAATTGAATTAAAGTCTAAATAAATTTTCTTAAATTTCCGAAAAAGTAGTAACATTTGCTCATTTCTGCTGTTACTTTCGCGTACAAAAGGTAGTTAATACAAAATAACGTTTTTTTTTACCCCTAGTCTACAAGTACACATTTTTATAAACTTCACCACAGGTGTAAAGAGTATATATAAGTTTGTCATTCCGTGAGTAATTTCTAGAATATTCATTCAGAAAATAAAATTAAATAAAATTTCACACGAAAATTTTTTTCCCGGGAATTCCCGTTTTCCAAACCCTAGTTAACACGTAGTAATGCGAAGAGTAAAGTGTTACCATATAGAAATTTAAGTGCTAAAGTGATGCCATATTGTAATTTTAGACAAATAAAAAATTTAACATTTAATAAGGTTAAAAACACTAGCAAAAATTTAAAATATTTTTATTTTACCTATTAATGACACTAATGTTAATAATGTAAAAAAAAAAAAAATATTTTTTACACCATTTTACAACAAAATAACTTTTTGTTTAATTTTTATTTACATCACAAACAATTAAATTGTACATCAGCCCATATATCAAAATTGTATCACATATAGTTTTTGAAATATTTATTCCAGGATTTTTTCAAATTTATAATGTAAATGAGGTAAACAATTAAATTGTTAATTATTTTACCAGAAAATTTAAGCGTTAGAGGTTTTCTATTTAAAATTATAACTTTTTGCTAGATTTGAAATTATTTACCTCATGTAAATAAGGTAAACAATTAAATTTTACACTATTTTGCTCCAACAAATTGAACAAAATTGTCTCTTTTTATTTTAAATTCATTTCAAATGTTTATGGTGTCATTTATTTAGGGATTTTTCAATTGTTGACATGATGAAAAAATGTAAACAATTAAATTTCATTATAAATTAAAAAAAATAGACTTTATTTTAATAAAAAAAAATTACAATTTTTTTATTGTTTACATTATGTAATTAATGTAAACAATTAAATATTTCTTTATTTTGCGAGACAAAATTCTAACTTCATTGTATGTATGTATTCATATTCTGGGAATTGATTTTTAAATTTTTTATAATTGTTTACATTGTAAACAATTCAATTTTATATAATAAAAGCTCGCAAATAGTCTAAACGCAAACGTAATTTTACTATATTAACATCTAAAGTGATTATAAATGCAAAATTACCTAATTTTCGAATTTTTTACCTTAAGTAAACAATGTAAATAATTAAATTTTACATGATTTGGTGGGACAAAAAGTCCAGAAATATTTATTTTTTTATTATAATTTTACTTTAAGTGATTTCTAAGCCAGTTTAATAGATTTTTTTACTATTTACTTATTGTTGACTTGATGTAAATAATGTAAACAATTAAACTTTTTCTGTATTCTTTTAAGAAAATACACTGATAATGGTTTTTAGCTAAAAATAAATACTAAAATTAATTATTTACAATGTAAATAATTAATTTTTACATGATTTGGGGGACCTTAAATATCAACATTTTTTTATATTTATTCTAATTTCATTTTATAGGATTTCTAAAAATGTTTACTGGAATTTTTAAATATTTACTATATTTACGCTTTGTAAATAAGGTAAACAATTAAATTTGTAGGTACATGGAATGGTTTTAAATCAACATTTTTTAAAAATTCCCTTAATTAAGAATTGTTTACCTTATGTAAAAAATGTAAATAATTACATTTTACAGTGACAAAAAAATGTCAAAATTATTTTATTTTTATTATAATTTCTTTCTTAAGCATTTCTAAGACATTTTTACTGTAATTCTTCTACATTAAGTAATTATTGACATTATGTAAATTATGTAAATAATTAAATTATTAGCTTTTTATCCTTGAAAATAGTGTTAAATTTAAATGAAAAGTAATTTCTTTATTCCGACAGTTTTAGCTTTATTTACATCAAGTATATAATGTAAATAATTAACTTGTTTACTATTTTATGGGTCGAGTGGAGAAAAAATTTTCTGCTATAAAAAAATTAGTTCCAGAGCAATTTTTATTGGAATTTGTTTTAACATTGTGTAAATAATGTAAAGAATTAATATATACTGTGTTTTACACGGTTTAAATAAAAATAAGAAATAAAAAAAAGTAAAAAAAAAAAATACTTAAGTCATGGGTTTTTTTAAGGAATTTTATGGGGAATAAATATTAAAATTTTTCTTCGCATTTTTAAGCTTTCAGTAAAAGTTTTTTAGGTTTACCCTAAAAACATATTAGACATGTAAATGTTAGCTCATAAAAACAAAAATAAATACGACACGGTCGTCATTTTAAAACTAAACTCATCATTTGTATGTAAGTAAGTTAGTGCATTTCAGTCTTTAGCTTCTTTCTATATTTCAAACTATTTTAAAAATAAATATTTATAAATGTTGTTGCCGCTGCCGGCTGTTGTTGTATTTATTAGTTTTAGCCTCAATTTTAAAAATGTATGACAAAAAAAAAAAAAAAAAAAATATTTCTTTATTTACTAGGGTATTGATGATGACGTGCTTAGTCATGCTGATTATAAATTCAATGTATTTTTTGTAATTTTTTTGCTGTAAATAATTAATTATTTTTTTTTTTTATATATATATTTCCTTTGGTATTTGTTTCATTATATAAATAAGGCTTATAAATATGGGGCGGAAATTATTATTAAATTTTTTATTATTTAATTAAATATTTATGTAAAATATTTCTATATTTCTCATGTAATTTATTTGTAACCTTTTTCAAAGTTATTAAATAAATAATTTAATTAGTATTAATAAAAAATATAGACAAGTTTATTAAATTAATTTATTTATATTATATATTATAATTAGAAACATTTGTTTTACTAAACAATAGGAATTTGAATTTTTTTTACTAGAAAAATTAACATTATTTTTTTTAACGAAAAAGAAAATTATGAGGTAAAAAGTTAAATGACGTCTTATAAACATTTTATAATTTTTCAAATAGAAAAACGCCTCAACAACCTTATCTCGTGCTAATATATTTACGTTTATATTATTAAAGGGATTATTATGGGAAAAAATATGATGCCTGATTGATTTTTTATTTAGCAGTTTTCATGATTTTATAATTTAATATTAATCAAACATAAAGAATTTTATTTACAAATTATTTTAAATACTTTATTACAAAAATTTTACTACAATTTACATCAAAAGAATGCAATTTTTTAAAAACTAATTTTAAATGCACTTTAAATTCCCAATGTATACAAAATTAACAAACTAATTTTGCTTGTTACTTTCACGTGAAAAATTATTTGATATATCCTAGTCAATAATAACGTTATTTTAACAAAAGAGAAGAGAAGAACTCAATTAAAGAGACGTTCAAATAAGAGATGCCAGAACAGAAAAATAATTGAAAAAGAGTTGCCAGCTTGAAAAATTCATATAAAACGAGATGACAGTTAAAGAAAATTATGTAATTTTTTTTTAAGAAAAATAAATAAATATTTGAATAAATAACTGAATAATAAATAAATAATTAAATCAATAGATATTTTAAAAAAATAAATATTTGAATAAATAAACAAACAAATGAATACATAAAAAGAAAATAAATAAATATGTAAATAGATAAATAGATAGATAGATGAATAGATATATAGATAAATAAATAATTAACTAATTAAATAAATAAATAAGTTATAAATACTTGAACACTATTTATTTGTTTATCTATTTATGTATTCATTTGCTTGTTTATTTATTCAATTATTTATCTATTCAATTATTTATTTATTCAAATATTTATTTTTTTCCAAATATTTAATTATTTATTCAGTTATTTATTCATTTACTTATTCAAATAAATAATAAAATAAATAATTAATTAAATAAATAAACAAATAAATAAATAATTGAATAAATAAATACAATTTTAACAAAATTTTCTTATTTTTATTAAAAAGAAATTAAAAATATTAATAATTAAAAGAAAATAAAAGATGACAACTTAGAAAATTCAAAGAAATAAATGATGCCATCTGGAAATTCAAGTGGTAAAGAGCTGCCAGATGGAATTCATAAGCTAAAATTATAAATTTAAGTCGGTAAGTACTTATTTAAATATTATATTTAAAAAAATATTTATTTTTACCAAAATTTTAATCATTTTGTACATTATAGTATTGAAATTTATTTAAATTTCATAATTAATGGCGCAAAAATTTCCTAAAAATATTTTGGGTTTTTTTTTTTAAATAAATAAATAAAATGTGTATATATATTTTTTATTTATTTTAAATAAAAAATTCAACAATGTTAGCCAGATTTTTTTCTTTCGCATATATATTTTTTATTTATTATTATTTTTTTTGCAACACAAACAACATTTTTACGAGCAAAAACAAAACGCACATTCCTAAAACAGAACACACACAAAACTTTGGGAATTTTCCATTAAAACGTCACATGTCTGTGGCGCTGTTATATGTCTGTTTTCTAAAAAAAATATATATATATATACACCATACACACAAACATACATACATACATACACATACTTGTTGTTTAAACAACTTAAGTTGTAGAAGTAGGGGGGGCACATTAAAAGAGGGGCCTAAATGTCGGGCAACATGACTGGGCCTGTTTTTTTTAGCTTATGTTGAGAATTCTTTAATTTTGTTTTTTTTTTTTTTTTACATACATGCCTGTGTGATTTTTATATTTGCGCTAACAAGGACAACATGAGACAAACACGCAAAATCGCCAACAACAAGAACCATCAGCGACACTTTAAATCATAAAATAATACAACACCACAAACAACAATTGGTACAAAAAAATAATGCAAAATAAAAGGGGAGATTAAACATAAGTTTCAGAGAGTGAGAAAGGAGAAACTGTATAACCAAAACTAGAGAACTTAGGTCAAGAAACAATTGACGAGCATAACTAAGAGATATATAAATAAATTTGACCAAAAATAAAACTAAAACAAAAGCAAAAATTTACAAAAGCTATTAAGTTAATCAATGATTTTTCTTTTTTTTTTTTTCTTATAAATTAAAAAAAAAAAACGAAGTTTTAATAGCTAATAACAGTAAATGCAAGAAATTAATCTTTCTATTAATAAATTTTCTTAACATTTTTTCTTCTCTAATTTAGAGAATTGTAAGAGTTCAGGAGTACGGGGGGAGTAGAGAGAGTATTTAACTAGATTGGGGTAACAAGTTTAATACACTTGCTCATCAAACTGAGAGGATTATGAACAAAAAAAAAAAAAAAAAAAAAAAAAGAAAAAAAAAAACTAAATGCAAAATAAAAGAAGAAATATGCCAAAAAAGGCGTGTGCGTATGAGGAATACGTAACAGTAATACTATTGTAGCGTTTTTTTAGAAGAAATAAGCTTAAAATTAAAAAAAAAATAAATAAATAAACAATGAATAATTAAGTAATTACAAAACTAATTAAATAATAAATAAATAAATAAATTAAACAAATACTTGAATATTTTATTTATTTACGTAATTATATATTTATTTAATTAAAAATTTATTCACTTATTTATTTATTCATTTATTTATATATTTGTTTATATATTTATTTATTTAATTTATTTACTTATTTGTTTATTTATTTAATTAATAATTTATTTATTTATTTGTTTAGTTTTTCGATTATTTATTTTTTCAATTACTTATTAATTGATTTATTTTTCAAATCATTTATTAACTTATTTATTTATTTTTCCACTTATTTATTTATTTACTTAACTATTTATTTAATTAATAATTTATTTGTTCAATTATTAAATATTTATTTGTATTTATTTATATATTTATTTAGTTATTCAATTATTATTATTATTTAACAGTCCCCCTCTAAAACCGCTATATTTGTTATTACTATTATAATTTTATAACACCCCCCCCCCCCCCCCCAATCATGAAATCAAAGAGAAGCAATGTCTTTCTAAAAAAAAAACTGCTATTTTCCTCTGGCGCTTAACCCCCTGTTTTTATAAAACGAACAAGAAATTCATCTCGACAATTTCTATGAAAAACAACAAATAAATTTAAATTTTGTTTGTAGTTTTTCATACAATTTGTCGAAACGAATTTTTCGTTCGTTTCATAAAAACAGGTGGTAAATTGCCAACATTACAATTTGAGTAAAAAAGATCAAAGGAAACGAAAAAAAAAAATAGTCCAGCTATTTATAGCAAAGGACAATGACCATGAATTTACCAAAAAGCGAGTAAAACTTAAAGAATTATAACAATAATGGCAGTCAGTCACTAGAAATTGTGGTTACACCACCAAGTAATTACACTAAAGACTCAAACAGTAAACAAAAAAAATCATCGTATCGCAATCAGCTGTTTGAAACAAAAATTCTCGATAGCGTATCACAGAAATCTATAAAAAATTGATTTTTACTGCGTAGCTGCGTGGTTTATTTTCCTTGCAAATAACCAAAGAACAGGTTGTTCACACAATGAGTGTTCAAAAACCTATGATACTTTTACTTTTATTGACTGTTTATACAAAACGTTTAACGCTACTTTTCTTTATTTTACGTTACATCGCAAAGTTGACTAGTTGGACCTTAAATATTGTTTCAGTGAAGACAACTTTTCGGGCTTGAATTAGGCCGTTTTTAGTAGCCCAAAACGCGAAAAATATTGTTTAGCCCAAAACTAAAAAGCACTTTTAACAACTTTCTTTAAGCCCTTTTTCCTCTTTTTTTTTAATTGAAAAATATATATATATATATATATATATATTTTAATAGGTTTATACAAAACGTTTAATGCTACTTTTCTTTATTTTACGTTACATCGCAAAGTTTAGTTGGACCTTAAATATTGTTTCAGTGAAGACAACTTTTCGGGCTTGAATTAGGCCGTTTTTAGTAGCCCAAAACGCGAAAAATATTGTTTAGTCCAAAACTAAAAAGCACTTTTAACAATTTTCTTTAAGCTCTGTTTCCTCTTTTTTTATTAAAAAAATATATATTTTAATAGGATAATTTTTACTTTTATTTGGAAATTTTTGTTCTAAGTTCTCCCTATATTTGTGAAAGCACTAGTACCCAAATTTATCCAGAGATCTTAACAATTCGTAAAGAAACCTTATTGAAAAAACTGTCTTCATTTTTGCGCTTTTTCACAAAACTTACTGGTCTTTTTAAATATAGGTCTTTTTTCTAACATTTCTACGCTTTTATGTTGGTAATAGTTGGCATCACTGTATTGTTTGAATATGCAAAATGAGTATGAGAGTAAAATAAAAACACATACACACTTGCATAACAATGCAAGCCTACAAAACCGGGTAAATGAAAACGAATCCACAAACATAAAAACGAACGAGAAGAGGAACCACAAAAAATGGCAAAAAAATATAAACACACACGCACAAACACCTAACACCCAAACGAATGAACACACACACACTTGTATTTAAGCTTCGTGAAAATAAAAAAAAAACGAAACACATTTAAGAGGGGTGGTGTGGGGAGGTTTAAACGTGAACATTATGGCCTTAAGAAATATGAGAGAGTCTCTCATTTTTTGATGATCAAGAGTGTAAGAAAAAAATTAAATAAAAGCTAAAATAGGAGCATTTAAAAACAATTGTGTAAACAAATGAGTGCAAAAAACCATATTGCGGTTTTTATTTTTTTTCTTGTCTCAAATTTAAACAAAATTTTTATTTTATAATGTAGTTTTCATTATTTCTTAGATTTGAGTCTGAGACCGGCGTAGAATTTATTTGAAGTTAAGAACATAAAAAAAAAATGTTATAAATTGTAACACGTTTTGTGTGCGAAAAAAAAATCAATTCAATAAAAAGAAATGTGTCAATTCTTGGGAGAAAATTAAATAATTTCTTGAGAAAAATTAATGTCTGAAACAAATAAACTGATTGGGGCTGTGTGAAAAATTGTTAATTTTTATATAATTTTGGAATAGAAATACAATGTAATCAATTGTAATTGAAAATTGATTAAAGGTTAAATTGAAAAATTATGAGTGGTGGAAGTGCAGGACAATTTCAGTTCTTCTATGTGGTAAATAAATCCCCGAAAGAAGAAAAAAATATGCTCTGAATTCTTTAAATTTTACAACAATTATCCATTATTGATTGATACCTTCAGCTATTAAAATATTTAATAATCTGCAACTGAAATTATCATATTTGTGTTGCAATTCAAAGACAATACTTTGCTCTGCTACCAAGATTGTATTCTGAAAATGTTATTTAGCAATAGCAGTTAAAACGAAGGAAATTTCTTAACAAAAATATTGAAATTACCTTCGTTTAAGTTTTCGTTTAAGAGCAGAGCGGAATGGGATATGCTTTCAAGATTGGATTCTGGAAATTCCCTTTCCCAATTCAAACAATGGAAATTCCTTAGTAAAATCATTAATTTTCCTTCGTTTAGTTTTCATATGCTTAAACAGCCGACTCATTGAAAATTCATAAAAAATCCAAAAGAAAGACATAAATAACAACATAAATAACTGTCTTATTTATTATAGTTAGAAATTAAAATTTAAGTTTACAATAATATCTCTCAAAAATTTAATTTGTAAATAAATAAAAAATAATTTTATTTTACTTTTCAGAGTTAATTTTTAATTTTTTCCAAAATATATTAAGAAATAACTTCTAAAACAAATTTGTAATCAATTTGAATTAAAACAATTAAATGATTAAATATATTTTGTTAAACTTGTATTGTTTAATTGATTGTAATCTATTAAGGAATTAATACTTTATACAGTGATTCAATAATGTAGTAGGACAAATATTAGGATAATAATAATCTTAATATTTTTCATATTCAAATTAACATAATGATGCTTTTTTTTTATTAATTTCTATGTTTTGTTATTGTCTTCTAAAAACCAAAAAAGATTTTAGTAAAATAGTTTGTTTCTTTATTTAAATATTAGTAAAAATTATTCTTAGTGTAAAATAAGGCTTAAAAAAGAAGTCGGACATATGACAACGCTTGAGTTTATTTTTAAATATACTTGGGGGAACCCCGTCTTATTATGCAGTTTTTATTTAAGAAATTTCGTCTTTGTAACAAAAAATTTTGAAAATGTTAAAAAAACAAAATGTCAAAATCCTAAAAGTTATTATAAAAAACTTTGAGGAAGGAAAAACTGTTCGAAAAACGAGTGGTTTAATGGGAAAACCAAAATCAAAACTAATCATGACATAATTAAAAGGTATAGAGAAAGAAAATCCGTGAAAATAAGCCAAAATCAGGAAGACCAAAACTATTTACCAGCTCTGACAAACGATGAACTAACCAAGAGGTTAAACGGATGTTTGACGAAAATCAAACTCAAAGAAAAACAAAAACTTGAAAGCTACCGGGAGTGGTTCTGTTTTAGTTTGGAGTTGTATTTCGTCCTCTGGAGTTGGAGAGTTATGTATAATAGATGGTATTATGGACCAAACTAAATATTTATCTATTTTAAAACAAAATTTGCTCGTAGGTGGCTACTATATAATTTCCCACACGTACTCGAGACACCACCACAGTCCCCAGCTTAGGAAATATACAATTTCCAACAAAAAATGATCTTGCAAACGCAATAAAGGACGTATGGGCGAAAATTGATCCCTCTATTTGCAGAAACCTGGTGGAATCAATGCGGAGGAGATTAGAAGCAGTTATCAAGAGCATTTCATAATGGAAAGACTTACGCCTGAACAACGTTTACATCGCTTCGCTCTATGGGCTCTTGAAAAGTTCCAAGAAGATCCGACGTTTTCGAGGCAAATTTTGTTCAGCAATGAGGCCCATTTCTGGCACAATGGGTATGTAAACAAACAAAATTGCCGCATTTGGGACGAAGAGCAACCTGAAGAAATTCAAGAACTGCCACTTCATCCAGAAAAAACAACGTTTTAGTGTGGTTTGTGGGCCGGTGGGGAATCATCGGTCCATATTTCTTTAAAAATGATGCCGATGCGAACGTAACCGTCAATGGCGACCGTTATCGTGCCATGATAACCGACTATTTGATGCCTGAAATTGAAACTCGTGATCTCTAGGACATTTGGTTTCAGCAAGACACGGGGCCACTTCCCACACATCGCATCAATCAATGGATTTATTGAGAGAACACTTCGGTGAGCACATAATTTCACGTTTTGGGCCGGTCGATTGGCCACCAAGATCGTGTGATATCACACCGTTAGACTTTTTCCTGTGGGGATATGTAAAGTCTAAAGTTTATGCGCACAAACCCTTCGCTTCGATTCAGGCCTTGGAGGAAAACATCACGCGTGTCATTCGCCAATTACGAGTCAAAATGCTCGAACGAGTCATCGAAAATTGGACTCAACGGATGGACCATCTGCGACGTAGCAACGGCCAACATTTGATAGACGTAATCTTCAAAAAAATAAATGCCAAAGAATGTTCTTTCAAATGATAATAAACATTCCCCATTAAATTTGAATTTTCCGCGTTTTTTTTTTCTTCTTCTTCAAAAAAGGTAGGGAACCTCGAAATGGATCAAGCTTTAAAAGAAAACAATTTTAAACCCTTACATAATATACTAAATATTAAAGTTTATAAAATATTAGTCTTTGTCCGACTACATTATTGAGCCACTTTGTAATTAATGAATAAAACATAAAATTTCATGAGATTTTGAACAATTAAATAATTAAATCTTTTGAAAATTTATATCATTTGGATTTTCACCAAAATCTTTAAAGCAGTTTAGGTAAGTATTAGTTTGAATTACAGTTTTTAGACAGAAAGTGTTAAAATGTACTTAAATTGTAACTTGTAATTGAACAGAATTAATATTCATAAAGTGGATTATTAAAAAAAAAAAAAAAAAAAAAAAATACAGTCAATTTATTGAATTAATTTTTGTTTTTAATTGATTTATAAAATAAATAATTAAAAAATTTACACATTTTAAAAATGGCAAAAAAATTTCGATTTTAGGGGACAAAAATCACCAAATCGTCATTTTGCAATTTTTCAGGCAAAAAATCGTCAAATCTGGCAGCAGTGCTCACAATTGAGTTTGAAATAATTTTAATAAAAGAGTAAACTCAGAGTCTGCAAAGAGTTAAAAAAAAAAAATACAAACTCTTAAAATAAGTTAAACAAGTCTTAAGAAGAAGGTAACAATAATAAAACAAGTAATAAGCAAAAAAATAAAAAACACTTCGAAATAAGTTAGAAAGAGATAGATAGCTTTAATTTATATTGCAAAAAATTTTCCATTGATAAAATTTCATGAGAATGATGACTTTTTTTCATGGCTAAAAATAAACAGAGAATTATATTAAATTAAAGAAAAAAATGCAATTTTTATGTATGAAAGTAGTGAAGTAAAAAGAAAAAACTTGGCAAATATTTAATAGCTTTTCTTTATTCATTGTCAAAACAATAGAAGAGTTTTTTGAAGAGGAATTGGTTGAGAAAAAGTAGATATTTATATTTTTTATATTTTTTTATAATATTTATATAATATATATAATATATTTTAAATTATTGGAATTGTTTTAGAGTTATTATCAAGGACCGGAAGTTTATGCAAATACATATTTTTTGCCTTTACTCCTAGAACAGAGTAACAGAGTTAGTATTTCTTTAAGAATTAGAGAATTTTCTAATTTGGTGAAAGTGCTTGTTTTTGCATATTTTGCCATAAATGCATATTTTTTGTATCATATTTAGTGCAATATTCCAATTTAAAATTATTTTTTGTATAAAAAAAAAAATAATAATAATTATGTGGACTTTTGATAAAAACGACTTAGTTTACATTTCAAAATTTCTTTTAAAATATTAACGTGAAAGAAAGATATAGTGAGTCAAAACCGACTATATAATACCCTAATAGCATTGTGTACAAGCATAAAAATTTAGGAAGGGAACTTATATTACACCTGAGGCCAATTTTACTAAATGTTAAATAAAGTATATAAATACAGAACGTAAATTATGGATCGATTTTTATAAAACTTGGCAATGTTGTTTCTACTTACATAAAACTTATCTGTGTCGAATATTAACTTGATACTAATATTCGAGTGGAATGTATGTACGTTAAAGTGATTTTGGGAAGAGGAGTTATATGGGAGCTATGGTTAATTGTGGACTGATCTTCATAAAATTTGGTACAAATATTCTTTGCATCGAATTTCATTAAAATATTCCTATTTTTAAGGCATTTTTTTTAGAATTTAAACTCTATCCCGGGGGTGTTATATTTGTATGCGGACTTGCAGAAATATTGAACCGAACACAACCAATTTCAATAGGTTTCGTCCTTGTATCATAAAAGTTCATTGTGACAAATTTCATTGAATTATCTTTAAAATTGCGACTCGTACTTTGTGCACAAGGTTTACATGGACAGCCAGCCAGCTAGACAGACGGACGGACATCGTTAGATCGATTTAAAAAGTGATTCTGGGTCGATTAATACACTTTAAGGTAGGTGTTGGATAACTTTTTTTATGTGTTACACCTATGGTGGTGTATATAATATGCGGTAAGCAAACAATCCCAGAAGGACGTTGATTATTGTCCTTATTTCTCTCGTATTAAGATGCGATATTACACAGAATAAATAATTTCATTTCGGAGTATTGTCCTAAAACATAGAGAAAAAATACAGACTTTCAGGGTCAAATTTTCAGTCATTTATTAAAAGTAGTTTTACTACCTGTTTGCCTATAAACCAAAGCAGGCGCGGTTCTAGCAAAAGTATTTGGGGGGGGGGGGGGGGTATTTTTTTATTTTTTGAAATATTTTATATTATAAAAAATTCGTAAACTTTTAAAGAATAGATTTTTAATTGAATTGTTAAGCTATGAAATTTGCATATTTTTGTCGCCCAAAAAACATCATCAATTTAAATAAAAAATAAATAAATATTAAAAAAAAATAATAATAATAATAAAAATTAAATTATTCTTTTTAAAAGAATTATTTCTAGGAATTTTGAATAAATTTTAATGGATTAAATTGCATTATTCACCCCCTATCATGCATATTTTTTCCTTCGAAATGTTTTCCCTTTCCCTAAATTTGAAATCGTGAAAAAATTCCCCATGAATAAATTCATGCTAAAATAAAATTCCCCTTATTGTGAATGATTTTTTCCCGCCAGTTTTTTCCCTTTAATTTATGCACTTTATTTTTTCTGGGGAACAGAACAGAACATGAAAGTAGTTCTTCTTATAATTCGAATATTAAAGTTTAAAAAATTTGTTTTAAGGGCATGATCAGCTAATAAGGGTCAAACTGATATATTGATCAGAAAAATACAAAACAACACAGCTCAATTGCCTGCGGATTTGTGAAGCTTTCGAAAGACGTGGATAAATTTAATACAGAGAATTAATTTAAAAGTTGTTTTTTGTTTTATTGTATTAGGTCACTTACAATGTATCGGATAACTCCTAGGGGTCAGATACGTCCTGGAAACCTCGACGAACAATTCGCTGGTGCTTGCTTTCCTCCTCTTACAATAAATTTATTGTTTCTATTCTAAACATTTTGTACACTTTAATTTGGGTTTCCTAAAAGTAGCCGAATTGTTTTACTACATAAAAGTTAAATATTGCAATAAACTAACGTTGCAATCAAACTATCATTCCAATACTAAATATTTTTTGCTTTGTTTTTTTAACTCTTCTTTAAAATGTTATGTATGTACGTGTATATTTTTGAACAAAATTTTCTTTGATTTTTAATTTTTTTAATTTCCTTCTTTTTTTTACATTCACTGAGAATTGATAGAGAAAAATTTTTCATGGGAGATTCACAATAGTATTTTTCCCTTCAAGAGGAATATATTCACTGAGAATTAATAGGGAGAAAATTTTTTCACGGGAGATTCACAATAGTATTTTTCCCTTCAAGGGGAATAAAAATTTCATGGGAACAAAAATTCTCCTTGTTATTCACAATAGGGTTTTTATTTTATTTTACTGTTATCCTCCTAAGAATTTCAAATTAAATAAACTTAAAAAAATCATGATATACACTGGTGCATATTCTTATAAATGCACATCAAATTTTTTAATCGTCTTACCAAAAATGGAGCTAAAAAATAATTATGGTGCTGCAAATTATAATTATTATTTTTTTAATTATTTATAGACTTCACTTAAAAATTAATAACAAAAAACTTAACATTTACATTTTTTTCATGGTAATTTTAGCAATAAAAAATGACATTTTCTTATATACGCACTTAAACTAATGAACCAATTTAGCCTTATTAATAATGTGTTGATGTACCTTTGTCTTGGATAAATTCAAAAATTCAGTCTGGCATTGATTCGACTAATTTTTTAAGAAATTCACTGAGAATATCTTTCCAGATTTGTTTAATTTTAGGTTTTAACAACGTTATTGTCATTATGGTTTCATTCTGTACATTTCTTGCGTAAACTTTAAAAGATTTAAATCCGGTCAGTCCAATAGTGAAATACTATGTTCATTAAACCACGATTTAGATTGATTCGAGATATGGATTGCATCGTTATGCAACTAACTAAAGCTGTTATTTTTTTTTTTTTTGCAATAACTTTTTAGACAAAATTTTCTCGACTGCGTTTATAGGAATATTCCACTGAAATCATCATCAATATCTAATTCTGATTACTAAATTAAAGAAAACAACAGAAACAAGAAATAAATATTTCTTACATAAAAAAGTACCGTTATATCGCGAGTTATTGTAACAAGATAACATTGTTTTTCGATAAGAGAAGCGAATAACTTCAAAGAAAAGCAAAAAATTTTTAAATGCGTTTATAGGAATATGCACAAGTGTATATATCGCCATCATTTAGGTGTTTAGATATCGATTTCGATTTAAGCCTTTGATCAGCTGTTATGGAAAGAAAAACTGATTTAAATATGTGGTAAAAATTGTAAAACCTTTAACATTATTTTCATAAAAAAATATGACGGTTTTTTTTTTATCAACATAAAATTATAATAAAATTCAAAATCAAAAAAAAAAAAAAAACTATATATTTTTAAAATTATTTACAATACTAAAATTTTTATTGGATAAGGACTTACTACTTTTTATATAAAAATTTCAATAAACGTTGAATTTATTGAATGTTTTCTAAAGATTTATATATATATATATATATATATATATATATATATATATATATATATATATATATATTTTTTTTTTTTTTTTTGAGGTTAAGTAAAATTAATTTTGGTTAACTTTACATATATATTTTTTTAAGAATATTTAAGGATTATCTTATATTTTTTTTAAATTTTTATTAAATTAATTTAAAATTTTGAAAGTTTTACATTCAAAATATTTATTAATTTCTTAATTAAAAAAAAATAAATAAAATTTATTTATTTTTTTAATTGTTTATTTTTTATTTTTTTTTAATTGTTTATTTTTTTATTTTTTTAATTGTTTATTTTTTTTTAATTGTTTATTTTTTTTAATTCTTTATCTTTTTATTTACTTTTTTAATTGTTTATTTTTTATTTTTTTTTGTTTATTTTTTTATTTATTTTTTATTTATTTTTTTATTTATTTTTTTATTTATTTTTCATTTATTTTTTTATTTATTTTTTTTTATTTATTTTTTTTACTTATTTTTTATTTGTTTTTTATTTTTTTATTTATTTATTTTTTTATTTATTTTTTTTATTTATTTTTTTAATTGTTTATTTTTTTCATTTATTTTTTTAATTGTTTATTTTTTTATTTATTTTTTTAATTGTTTATTTTTTATTTATTTTTTTAATTGTTTATTTTTTTATTTATTTTTTTAATTGTTTATTTTTTTAATTGTTGATTTTTTTATTTATTTTTTTAATTGTTTATTTTTTTATTTATTATTTTAATTGTTCATTTTTTATTTATTTTTTTAATTGATTATTTTTTTTATTTACTTTTAAATTATTTATTTTTTTATTTTTTTAATTGTTAATTTTTTTTATTTATTTAATAATATTTATTATTTATTTTAGGAGAATTTTGTACAAATTTATTTAGATTGTAATTTTTAATAAGCACTTGATTTATTATTGTTTCATATATAAAAAATTTTTAAAACGTTTAATTTAACTCATTGAATTATTTTTAAAAATTTTAATTATATTTATTTATTTTTTTTTATTTTTCATTTACTTTTAGTTTTGTTAAAATTAAATTAATTATTATTAATTTTTGCTTTTCTGACACTTATTTTTATGTTATTAATATTATTATTATTATTTTTATTAATTTTAAAATTTCCTTATTTTAATTTTTTTTTTTTTTAATTTAAATTCTTTTAAATTTACTAAAATTATATTTCCCTTCATTTCCTTTCTTTCTCTTTCAAATAAAACTTCACAAAAAAAAATTTATACTCTTCTTCCATACATTTTTTTTCAATTTACTCCCTTTCTCTTCATCTCTTTTTGGTATCTTTTAATTCACAAAAATTCCATTCAAAAAATAAACTAAAATATTCACTTTAATGTTGAAATATATTTCGTTTTCTATAAGCAACAACATCAGAAATTGTTGTATTTAAAAAAATAAAAAAAACTGTAAAATCTTTTTTTGAAACTTAAAGTTTAAGAAAAAAATCTATAAAAGTTTGTTAAAATTTTTGTTATATGTGCGCTAGGCTTAACGTTCATAAGTAAACTAACAAACAAACATATAAATGGGGAGCTGAGAGCCACAACTGTTGTTGCTGTTGCTGCATGGAGCAAGAAAGAGAAAATGAAAAAAGCTAAAAACAACAGAAAGCAAACAAAAAAAAAAAAACAAAAAAAATGTTTTATGCATTAAGCGTGAGCCCGCAACTAAAAAAGCAAAAAAAAAATCAATAAAACCACATGTGTTGGCATATTAAGATCGCTAAAAATTATAAAAGAAGCTCAAACAGAGAGGTAGTTAAAAAAGGCGAACTAAAAGAAATAATGAATTAAACACAGGGATGTAAAATTGAAATTAGCTACTAAAGAAATTAAAATTTTTAATTTTTATTAAAAATCTGGGAAGACTTTTTTAATTTTCGTGTTGAAAAAATTAACGAAACTATTTTAAACTGAATGGAAAATTCTAATCAAAAATATTTTTAATTTTGACGATTTAACTCAACAAAACTTTATTTTTTAAACTATGAGAAATTCAAGGGAAATTTTATTAAATTCGTTTAAAATGTTTAATTATTATTAAAAGCATTTGGAAATTTTTTTAATTTCGGTGATTTATAAAACTTAACGAAACTTTGGTTTTTAAACTAAATGGATTTGAACGAAAATTTTATGGTTTTCATTTAAAAATGTTAAGCAAGATTATAAAACCAAAGAAAAATCTTAATTTTGGCGATTTAAAAAACTTAACGAAACTTTAATTTTTAAACAATAAGAAATCTAATAGAAAACTTACTAAATCCGTTAAGCATGGTTAATCAAGTTTACAAATCCAGAAAATATTAAAAATGTTTGCGATTTAAAAAACTTAACGAAACTTTATTTTTGAAAGTAAAAGAAATTCAAAGAACATTTTATTATATTCGTTTAGAACATTAAAGCTAAATTAGAAATCCGGAAAAAAATAAATTTTAGCTATTTAAAAAAACTTAACGAAATTTTGTTTTTTAAATCAAAAATATTTTAGTAAAAATATTATTTTCTTATAAATTTATTAAGTTGTATTATGAATCCATAACAATTTCTTAATTTTGTGAATTTAAAAAACTTAACGAAACTTTAATTTTTAAACTGATTGGGTTTGAACGAAAATTTTATTGTCTTCGTTTAAAAATGTTAAGCAAGATTATAAAACCAGAAAAAAATTTTTAATTTTGGCGAATTAAAAAACTTAACGAAACTTAATTTTTTAAACAATGAGAAATCTAATAGAAAATTTATTAAATTCGTTAAGCACGGTTAATCAAGATTACAAAGCGTGAAAAAATATTAATTTTAGCGACTTAAAAAACTTAACGAAACTTTATTTTTTCAACCAACTAGTTTTTTACGAAAACATTCGTTTAAAACCGTTAAGCTAGATAATAATTCTAGGAAAATTTGGGGGATTTAAAAAACTTTAAACTATACTTTTTAAGCGAACAGCTTTATATATATATATATATATATATATATATATATATATATATATATATATATATATATATGTATATATTAGTGATTTAAAAATTTGACGAAACTTTATTTTTATAAATGGAAAGATTTTTAAGATTTTTTTTATATATTTCTTATGTAACGTTAAGTTACTTTACAAATCTACAATAATTTCTGAATTTAGCCAATTTAAAAAACTTTAACGAAACTTTATTTTTTAAACGGAATAGATTTTTAAGAAAATTTTCAGCAAGATTATAAAACCGGAAACAAATATTAATTTTGACGATTTAAAAAATTTAACGAAACTTTATTTTTTACACCAAAAAGACTAACGAAAATTTCGCTATATTCGTTCAAAATTGTCAAGATAAATTATAAAACCTGAAAAATGTCTTAATTTTGACGATTTAAAAAACCTAAAGAAAATTTATTTTCGCAACTATAAAATTTTATAGAAGATTTTACTAAATTTTTAATTTGAAAGATTTAAAAAATTAACGAAACAATTTTTTTTACGAAAAGTGTTTTATGGAAAATTTTATTATAATCGTTTAAAACTGTTAACAATTATCTTAAAATCAGAAAAATTTCTTTACTTTGACGATTTAAAAAACTTAAAGAAACTTTATTTTCGAAAGTAAAAACATTTTCATTAAAACTTTATTATATTCGTTTAGTACTGTTAAGTTTTATTAAATAATTTAAATACATAAATTCTTAATTTTATCAATTTATAAAACTTAACGAAAGTTTATTTTTTAAACTTAAACGATTTTTCGAAAAATTTTGTTATATTCCTTATGCATTGCATAAGTACCTTACATAAAAAGGATAATTTTTTAATTGGACGATTTGAGATAATTGATGAAACTTTATTATTGAAACTAAAGAAATTTTTATAAAAATATTATCATTCAACAAATTTCAAGACATTTTTTAGTAAAACTTTTTAGAATATATTATTGTTTTTTTTATTATATTAAAATTTTTTAAATAAAAATTTTATTTTACTTTTAATTTTTTTAATTAATTACAAAATTATAATAGTATTTAATTCTTCATCCCTGTTTTAAAATTTATCTAAAAACTTCAAAAAAAATCCTTCCATTGAATCTATCTTTTTATAATAACATAATAACTCTGCTTTTTTATACTCTTTCCTACAAATGCATATGTCATACACACGCACCTGTGTAAACAACATACTCTCCACCATTAATCGTCTCCTTCTCTTCTCCCCTAATTAAACTCTTCTAGTTATAATTAAAACAAAACATAAAAAAAACAATTTTAATTCACACTTGGTCTCTTCGTTATTTTTTTCGGAGCTCTTCTATCACACTCATTTTGTTGTGCTCTTTTTATAATTTATAAATTTTTTGTATTTATTAATGTAATTAACACCTTAAATAAATTCATTTAAAAGTAGACTAAACAAAAAATATATGAAAAAAATTGAAAATTATTTAAGTTAAAATAATAACAACAACATAAGGAGTCTAGGAAATATTAAATTACAAGACTATGTCGCAAAAACAACAACAGTAAAAATTTATTAGAGCATTGATAGAGGTACAAAAAAAGGTAAACAAACATTAAATTATGTTACAAAAACAAGTGATTAAATCAAAACAATAACAAATAAGAAAAAATAGACAAAAACTAAAAAGAAAATATGGTATAAATAATGACAATTAAGTGATTTTTTTAAAGGAATTAAAGCCATTTTAAAGAAATTTATAGTTTTCTAAAATAATTCAAAAATTAAATAGTTTATGTATAAATTTGAAAAATATTAAAAATCATTTGAATTTAAAGGAAACTTCGAATAAATCTTTTTACAAATTTTACGAAGTAAAATTAAAAAAAGTCCCATTTACATCTTTTTTCTTTTTGTTTAAACATCATCATTACTGACCTTTGAACCAAATTCTATTTTTAGTCACAAAATTCATTTTAATCTTTTAGACACAGTCTCATACAAACGCACTTAAAACACACGATTAAGAGAATTTTAGGCGCCTACAACTTGTTTTACTGTTGGCAGCAACAAAATAAATTATGAATAAAACGTGATTTCCGGTTAAAACAACGTTGGAGAGTATAGTTGACATTTTTAAATAATTTTTTTTCTTTTTTTTTTTTTAGAAGTACTAAGTGACAACAACAAGAACAATCAATTGTCAATAAAAAACAATTAATACGGATTATAAAAAAAATATAAAACAAATGAAAAAGACAGTAGGTAATAAAAAGTGAAACCAAAAAATCGGTAAAGTGTTGAAAAAAAAAATAATAATACAAATGAGAATATAAAATAATTAAAAAGTAAATACAAGATGAAATGAATGAAAGAAAAATTAATAAAAAGAATAAATAATTTAATTTTTATTTTGCAATAAACTCTGAAAGAAAAAAATATAGATTTTTTTTTTAATTTTAAGTTAACAGTCTTTTAATAATTTAAAACTAAAATTTCAAAGCGATTTTCAGATTTATTTATAAAAATTCAAATTTCTCTTTTGTTTACTAAAATTTATTTAACAAAACTAAAATTGAAAAAGTGAAGTATTTTTTAAATAAATTTTCTTTATTTTAACATAAAAGAATAAATTTAGCGATTTTTTATTTTGGCGTTTTGTACCAAAAAAAAAAAATTGTATTTTTTCCCAAGGAAAATAAATTGTATAATATAATAAAATATTTTTTTCCCTAATTTCAATCAAAATTCAGCGATTTTTAATTTTTTTCTTTTTTATAAAAATCGCTAAAAATCAACACTTTCTTTAATTAAATTTTATAAAATGATGAACATTTCTTAATTAAAATTTAACACTTTTCCTAATTTCAGTAAAAATATAGATTTTAGCGATTTTTTTAAATTTAGTGTTTTTTATATAAAATCGCTAAAAATCAATATGTTTCCTAAGGAAAATAAATTGTATAATCTAATGAACATTTCTTAAGTTTATAATTTTTCCTATTTTCAACCATAAATATTAATTAGTGATTTTTTTTTTAATTTAATGTTTATATAAAAAAAACATTTATTTAATATAATTTACCAATTTTCCCTAATTGCAGCCAAAACTATTAATTTTAGCGAAAAAAAGTTTCTTAAGAAAAATAAATTTTATAAAATAATAAATATTTCATTATTAAAATTTGCCAATTTTTACAATTTCGGTAAAAATATTAATTTTGGCGATTTTTTTAATTTGGCGTTTTTAATAAAAATCGCTCAAAATAGATATTGTTTATAAAAATAAATAAATTTTATAAAATATTAACAATTTCCTTATAAAAATTTAATACTTTTCGCAATTTCAGCCAAAAATATTCATTTTGGCGATATTTCAATTTGGCGTTTTTTATAAAAAAATTGATAAAATTTATTAACATTTTTTAAATAAATATGAATTTTATAAAATAATGTTTATTATCAATATTAAAATTTGTAACTTTTCTTAATTTGAGCCTAAACTACAAATTTAAGCGATTTTTCAGTTTGACATTTTTTATAAGAAATCCCAAAATTTATGCATTTTTCTTAAATCTTTATAAAGTAAATGCTTTCTTTTACAAATAATTTCAATATCCTAGTGAATTTGAAGCGATTTTGCATTTTGACTTTTTTTTTACAAAAATCGCTTAAATCGATAAAATTTTATAAATATAAATCTTTTGCGCATTTTGTACTTAATTGAACCTTTTTTATAACTAAAAATGTAGCTACACTTATTTTCTAAATATTTAACAACCATTTAAGAAAATTAAAGTGATTAAGCTATTCTAAATTTTAGCGATTTACACAAAAAAAATATTAAAAAAAAATTTTTTTTTTAGTTTTACTTTTTAATTCTTTTCTAGTAAAAATAGCTTATTTTTATTTAATTTTTGAGAAAATTTTATCTGAATTGATTTTAAAGATTTTTTAAATTAGCGTTTTTTTTTTAAATTAAGAAAAGAAAATTGTTGTATAAGTATAATTTAAATTTTAATTAATATTTTATAACAAAATAAATTTTAAACTTTTTTATTTTAAATTGTTTAAATTGTTGAGGTTATTTCTTAAAATTTATAAAAATTCTGTGAATTTTAATAATTAAAAATTTTTAAGCATAAATTTGTTAAACTTTTGTTTTTACTGACTTTTATTAATTTCAAATTTGAATTCATGATAAATCTGGTTATATTATAAAAAAAAAAAATGATGATATCTTTCATTTATATTTCTTTTATAAAATGTTAAAAAACTCATTTACTTTTTCTTTAATGTCATTATTGAAATATTACGAAATTTTATAAAAAAGCTATTAAAGCAAAAAATTAATTAAAACAAAAAATTACGTAGCAATAAGATATACAATGTCCTGAAATCAAATATTTAAACAGTAAATTAACAATGAAAGGGACAATATATTAAAAGCAGAATAAAAATAATATCAAGTTGTTCAAACTCAAAAGGAATTTGAAAACGTTTAAAATAATTCTCATTCTAAATTCTTAACAATCTTTATTTTTTACTAAATTCATATATTTATTGTTAGTTTATTTCTCCTGACCTATTTTTGTATTTCCCCTTTTAAATTAATCAAAATTTCCATTTGGCTGCATTGTCATACTTATCAAATAATTATTACATCCTAAAAATATGCCACACATATTGTTTCACATTTTAAGAAAACTCTCTCCTCCCATTTTTAAAACACACAAATATTTGATACTATAATTGATAGCAAAAACTTACAAAACGCTAGGGTATCAAATACCGGCAACCTCACTTGAAATGTACATAAATGCCAATTAGAAGGTATTTGCTTTTTTCAATAAGTTTATCAACTTCACAAACCATCAAAATACCAACTACAATCTATTACAATCGGCCAAAGAGAATATTTCAAACAAAAAATCATGCGCTTTCACAATTTCCCCATGTAAACCAATTTAAAAGCTCTTTTTTTTACTCTTACTAAAAGCAGCTCTGAGTGGTATTGTTGTTGGAGAGGTGTGTTTGCATGGTTGTTTATCAATTAAAATGAATCATGTATTAATTGATGATAAAAGAAAAAACGTTTAATGAATACAACACAACCGCAAACACACACACAAACAGTAATTAACAATCATGTGGCAAAAATTTCAAAGGGAGTTTAAATAAATGTAGGAGATTTATTAACATGTTAACAAGTACATAAATATTTCGTTACTCTTTTAAATCAGGGATATTCACTAAACAATTTCAAGAAGTTTTTAATTAAATAAACTTACCAGGGTCTAATTAAAACAATATTATTAGGGGGAACTTTGTTTTAATATTTTTAAGTTTAAATTATGTAATCGATAACCATTAATTAAAAGAAAAAAACACTTACCTAGAAAGAGAGAAAAGGAAAAATATAGGAATTAGTATTATAAATTAAATTAAAAAAATTTTGGAGTTTTTAATAATAATAATAATAATAATAATAATAATAATAATAAAAAATAAAATAAAAGTATTCGTAAAGATGATAACTTTTGTGTTTCTATATATATATATATATATATATATATATATAAAATTTAATAAAAATTTAATAAAAATTTAAAATATATGGTCACACATTTTAAAAATAAATTTTGGACTTTTTTTTATTAATATCAATAATTTTCTATTTTATAGTTTAGACTTTAAATCTTAAAGAAATTGTAACTAAAAAATCCTTCATTTTTTTAACAAAACTAAAATGTTTTTTTTTAATATTTTAAATACAATTTTATTTTTGATTTCATTACCTCAAAATTTCCATTTAAATTTGTGATTACATTACTGTTATTTATATATATTATTTATATATATTATTTATATATATTATTTATATAGCATTGCTTACTTTATTATCACAAAATAAACAATATTTCACAATATATAAATTCAAATTAAATTTCCGTTAAATTACAACAATCTACATTTTCCTTTCTCTCTAATCTTACTAAAAAAAATATAACAATATGGCATCCTTTAATTTCCGTTATAATGAATACTTCTCTCTCTCTCTCTTTCATAACAATATAAAACCAAGCTTTGAATTTAATTCAAACGAAATTCTCTTCAAAACCTCTACATTCTCATCTCCTTCTTCTTAAACAACACATTCTTTTTTTTTTAATAAACTTATTCAAATTTTCCTTTAATTATTAAAATTTCACCTTTATGTCCTTCTTAACATCTCTTTTCACCTCAACTCTTTTTAATTTCTTTTTCTTTTTTTTTTTTTTTGTTAATAGGTTAATATTTAGGTCAATGACCGACCCTTCATTTGTGAACATTTAATTAAATCAAATTAAATGGCGCATTAACAAAGTTATTTTTATTTTTAATATGATATAAATCAGTGTATTTTTAATAATTTGCAAAACACAAAAACCACAAAAGCTTACAAGCACATGCATACAGTGGCCAAAAAAACTATTCGACATGAGCGACTCTAATTTAATTTTTGAAATATTACATTTTCTCAGAATTTTTTAATAAAAAAAATTGTTTAATGTTTATTAGAACATACAAATTTCAATTCCACATAAATTTAAAAGTTAATACAAATAAAAGTTATTTTAAAACGCCATTTACATAATAAAATTAAAATTAAAAGCATCATAAAATTTAATTCTTTGAAATATGCCCCCCAATTGTAAAACTTTAATCACCGTACATTACAGTAGCTACCTTATTCCCGTCTGCTAGCTCAGTATTTGTCTTTCGATAGGCAAATACCTACCCATTACATCCAAACAGGTTGTGCTTAGTCCCAATTGCATAAAGTTCATCCTCCCAAAACTTTTCCGACTTCTTGAAAATTCTAATCTAAATTTTATATTCTGTTTTGACATGTGGGGCTTCTTTATACCAGACCTGGCTCTAAAATTATGTGAGTATTTTTTTAGTATTTCTAAATTTCTAGGATGCTGCGCTTATTCCCAAATGTTTTTCACCATCTTTGCTCAATGCATTTAGTTTGCGATTTTACTTCACATTCTTATCATATGTTGACCAGCTTTTAAACTTTAATGGCTTTTAACTTTTAGTCAATTTCAAAAATTTAATTTTCCGATTTTCCTTTCTAAAATTGATTAAAATATTAAGTTTTTGGCTTCAACTGAAATTTCTTTACAAAATCACAATCAAATTGTGTAAAATTATTTGATACACACGTAATTTTTGTCCTAGTTGTAAAACCAACAAAAAAAAAAAAAAAAATAAATAAATAAATAAACAAATTAATATCGTGATCGGAAATGGACAAATAAACTATATATCGAATACTTTTTTGCGTTTGGATTTGTTTACCGTTAAAAAAAACTGTAGCGCTCAATAAAGTTCTGTGCATTTGAGAGCAAATATTAATTAAACTAGAAGGAGACACATATTTCAAATAAATATTTGCCATTTTTTTTCACAATAGTTTAATAAGTATATAAATTATAGCGAAATTATAAGCAACGAAAAGTTATGTCGAATACTTATTTTAACCACTGTACATTTTATGGTTTCTTATTTTGATTTAATTAAAATTTGTGCTCTAATTTCCATTAATATGTATGATTGTATGTATGTGTGTATGTATGTGTGTATGTATGTATGTATGTATGTATGTATGTATGCATGTATGTATGTATGCATGTATTTATGTAGATATGCATGTATGTATGCATGTATGTATGTATGCATGTATGTATGTATGCATGTATGTATGTATACATGTATGTATGTATGGTTTTTTAGGGTTTTTTATAATTGTTATAAATGCTTTTTGTTGCGGTTGGTTTTGTTAGGTTTTCACAAGAAATTGATTTTTGTTTCTTTTTTTGTAGAAATATTATTTTATTTTATTTAGCACAATATTTCTTTTTGCTGGTTGTTACATTGAATGTGTGCTTTTTTTATATACTATAATAGTTATTGTGATTGTGCTGTTGACACTTTTAATATTAACAATCAATCAAACAAGTACGTATACATTCATTTAAACATTCATACAAACATTAATGAACTCATATAAAATATTCATTCAAACATTAACATGTAAGAGACATTCCTACAAACCTAAATAAATTCTTATAATGTAGAAAGTACACGTCTTCATGTATGTTTGTTTTTCTCTGAGTGTCGACAATTGTTTTACTCTACTCTCTTGTTGTTACTATTTTATTTTTTTTTGCAAGTGGTTTTGTTTTGATTTTGTATTTGTTTACTAGTCATTCTTAAGAAAGTGTAACGGATTTTTTATGGCGTTGCCAACTTATGATGCAATAAATCGAAACAAAAGAATAATTTTGTTACATTTAACATAGTGTCTACATTAGACAATTTTTTGTCAAGACGAACGTCAAAATTAACGCGAATTTGTTTGAGGTGGCAACAGTTGCACAAAAACAACAATATGGCGTATTCATAAATGTTTTTATATATGCAGTTTGACAACTGTAACAACTAAAATAATAATCAGCTGTTTAACTATGGTTACCTTGTATATATTCGCACTGATTTTGACGTTTGTTTTGATAAAAATTTGCCTAATGTAGACACTAGGTAAATAAAAAATAGCAAAAATATAAAAAAATTCGGCTTTATTTAAGAAAAATAAAATATAAAAAAGAATCAAGAAACACTATTAAAAAATAATAACAAATAAAATCGTAAAATAATGCTGCTTTTTTAAAAATTACTCAGAAAAATACCTAAATACTATTTTCTTTTTTATTTAAAAATCACTTAGGTTTAAAGAATAATAAACACAATTGAACTAAAACTAAAAATCTCTTAAAAAATCAAAAATAAAATTTTTTTAAATAGTAATTAATTCAAAATTTTCTCTTAATATTTTTATGTTCAGTTATATATTTACAAATTTAAATAGTTTTTACTGTTAACACTAAAAATCTATTAAAAAATTAAAAATACAATTCTTTTCAAATCAAAATTATTTCAAAAATTTCCTTTAAGATTTTTCCTTTTAATTATTTACATACATATTTATAGAGCTTTTACTATTAGTCACCTTATTTTTCTATTTTTAATTGTAATTTTCTTTAATTAATTTTATTTCAATTATCTATTTTTTTATGTCAAGTATCAATTCTTTTCATGTTTATTTTTCCCCCTTTTTATTTTATTTATTTCTTCCTCACATCATTAATTTCAAACGTGATTTATCAATTTCTAATTTCTCATGATATGGATGATGCTATAGTTTGTCTGGCCGGCTGGCTGACAATGATGCTGACTACCAGTGTTACCAGAATGATAATTTTATCATATTTCTGATGATTTTTTATTACAAAATATGATTCTTATTTGAATTATGTAAGCCAAGTTTTTAAAGAATCATTGCGATTTTGTAGAAGATTTTAATTATAGAACTTTGTATAGAACTTTGAAAACTGATGATTGATATATTTTTGTTTTCATTAATTTTTATACAAAGTTGACTTAGACGGATGGGGTCTTTCCAAAGACTTCTCCTCCGAAAAGATGCTTTAATTTATAAATAGGATGTAATTCGAATTGAAAAAGTTTTCTAATGTTGGAGGTTTAACCGTGTAACAAAACTTTTCGGAATCAGTGGAAATTAAAAATAATAATTTTGATGATTTTTAAAGCTAAATTATGATTTTTATTTCTTTAATTAAGAATTTTAAAAGAAAATTAAAAAAAAAACGGAAAAATGGAGATTTTGAATTCTTTTAAATTGTACGCCTATAATGATCTCTCTCTTACCAGCGCAATCACCAGACATGAATGTCATTGAGCATCTTGGGAAATACTAGACAAAAAAAAATCGAGAACATTCCATATCCAACCTAAAAGATTTAAGAAAAGCCCTTCGATAAGAATGGACCAAAATTACTTCTGGAACGTGCAAAAATCTTGTGGAGTCAATGACAAGAAGACAACAGGCTCTTAAAAACAGCAAAGGGTATCAACCAATAAAATAATAAAATTTTTAATTTATTTATTTTTTATTATTAATCTGCATAAATAAATTAATTAATTTTTATTTCAATAATTTTTTTAAGAATTTGCAGACAATTATTCTATTTAAAAAAAAAAAAAAAATCTCAAAGCCCACAAAAACACACCTCTAAAAATCAAAAATGTTCATATAAATAACTTTGAAAATTATTTTTATTAAAAATATTAAATGGAAATTTATTTTTCTCTTGCTTTTGCAAAAACAAAGAGAAAAAACTGTCTTAACAGGAGTCAACTCATTTTACTCATCTTTGACTTTATTGTTGTTGCTATTTAAATTTGTTTGTTTAGTCATTCATTTTCATGAGCAGTGTTGCCGTTTTGGTTATTTCTAACCAAAATTGGTCCAATGTAACTTTTTTTTCCACTTTGGTCATTCTTTTGTTAAATCAAAATTTTATTTTTATTAGTTTTAAAAATGCTATTTACTCTGTTAAACTTGCCACCAATAAAAGAAGAGAGTGTGCTAGAAATTCTTTTCATTCCAATCTTAACTGACAAATGAAGAATACAATTTAAATCAATAGAAAATATAAAGATTTTTTGTAATATTTAACCAAAAAGTTAAATGAATTGAGGGAGGAGATTTTTGTCAGAAAATTCTAACGATGTAACAAAGAACCTAATTACTTGTAATTGCAAAATAAATTACTATTAAAAAAAGAAATAAATATTCGGTGAAGACCGACTATATGATATCCTATAATATTGTGTATGTGACTTAAAGTAATACATACTTGAGAGAGAGAGAGAGAGAGAGAGAGAGAGAGAGCTTTATATGGGTGATATGGTTAATCTTATTGGAGTCCAATTATATTATACTAACATTTGTGTGAGTTTAAGTACTTTTAACTGATTTTCGTTAGAGGACCCTTTATAGAAGCTATAATTAATTTTAAAGCGATCCTTTTGAAACTAAATGCCATATTTTAATAGGTTCATACATTTTTTTTCTTGCTTTTTATAGACCAGTTTCGACCAGCTAAGGAGATTCTGAGTCGATTGGTATGTTTTAGGGGGCTCCCCAATATCGTGCTGTAGCGAATAAAAACTGTGCAACACAAAATAAATAATAAAAATTTAAAAAGAGCACCACTTTATTTTACAAATAACTGCAATAAAAGTTCTTTATCAATCCCGTTGTATTTTCAATTGGACCACAATTTTGTACACAATTTTTAAATTAACTTATTAAAATTTAATATATATGAGTGCTTTGGTACATAAACGATTGATATAGAATCTTTTCGCTAAACCTCCCAATTATATATCTTTTACTTTATATCAAAGTTTAATAGCTAGTTAAACTTGTACATAATTGTAATATTTATATTCATTACATTATTTTACACGTCTCTATTTCATTAACATTTCACTCCTTAACTCGTCTATAACCATCATATATACATTATGATTATAAAGGAGTAATAATTCTCATTCGGTTTATGGAATTTTTCACATAAGTATTTTAAGATTGGATGAAGTAGTTGCTATGCGAGTGATAGAATATAATCTGCCTTATTCCAAGACATCTGCTATTGTGAAATCAGTCACTGTTTCTCGGGTACTCGGATCAAGTCCGAGCGTCAGGGGGATACCTTACATTTGATTACCTGTTATCGACACAGCGGCTTTGCTCCGACTGTTTCGGCACTACAACTTCGGTCGTCAGACCTGACACCACAACTTCGGTTGTTACTTTCGACACTGCAACTTCGGTTGATAGTTTTCTTACAGCGACTTCGATTGTCTGTTTTGACACTATAACTTCGACTACGACTTCGGTCGCCTCTTTCGGCACAGGGAATTGTATCATATGTTATTTTCTTTAGATTAAGTCTGAATTTTTAAATCTAGTTTTAAGGAATTATATTATTTAAATCAGTATTCGTAAGATATCTCTAAGTATCATAAACGATGCGGCTTGCTGCATAATACCCTAGGGAACCGAATCTTCAACCCGGCCTCCACCAGTAATGCATCCGAATTACCTGAGAAGTACCCTATTGAATCCCTACGTACTGTCTTGCTGCTGGTAATTTATCTAATACAAAATATTTATTATAGTTTATTGTTACCGACTACTAAAAAACACTGAAATGTTAAAAAAATACACTGTATATTTGAACACCAAAAAGTGTAAACCAATTGTGTTCTTACTTAAGATTCGTGGATCCCGCAAGTCAATCCTGGGCTTAACTGAACTATCTCAGACAACGACAAAACCACATTATAACTTTAAATCTTTAGAATTTTGAATTCATATTATCAAATGAGATTGGCTAAGTCCCTATAAAAAATAACTTATTTTGTTTTTCTGTGAACACATAATTATAAAAGTCAACCCTATTTTCTATTACTGCTCGACCCAGCTGTTTTGAAATTCTAAATTTATTACAATGTGGTTTGCTTTCGACATCATATCATAAGGACGTAAGAATAACTAAATACTTATTATTAAACTTTATATTCCGACCCCCTACAAAATTGAATCAGGGATCATATTTTTGATAAAGATTGCTCTAAACAGTTAAATTTTAAATACTTTTTTCTCCTAAAGACTAACTAAAGTTTATGATTAGTATGCAAAGTATTTAAAACCTAAATAAATATATTACGATTATATTAATTTTTATAAAATAATTTTGAATTTTTAAAATTTGGTTATTTTTTTCAAAATTTTGGTTAGAAAAAATTTTTACTGGCAACAGTGGTCATGAGGCCCACTGCGACAAAAGTCAGTCGTTTTGTGTGTGTGTGTGTTTTTTTTCATTGTGTCTTTTTGTTTATTTTTTTTCTTTCTCTTTTGATAGGTGACGTTTTTCACACACATACAATAATGAACAAAGGAAAAAAATGTGTGCTAAAATTTTTTTTATATATTTTAAAAATAATTGACGCAAATCTAAAAAAAAAAGCGAAATTTTTATCCCTATTCACCTCCACCACCTTGTTAGGAAAGCAACACATCAGGTTGCCACTTGCCCATCTCTACCAATGTACCCACCGTACACAAAAACCAAATGGCAACATTGACCGTTTTAATAACTTTCAAAAAAGTACAAAATATGCTCTTAGTTTTACCATTGGAGTGGCTAAAGTTATCTTTTGGAAGTAATTTCTGCAAAACATTTCTGTTGTTGTTGCAATCTTGTATTAGGATACCACTGTATTTCCCAGCAAACACAAATGTTTTATATTCTCAAGAAGAGGGGGAATTAATTGTCAAATTGCAAAATGCTATTATTATCGAATCATTGTTAAAAGTAATTCTCAAACTTTCTTTCAAATGTGGATTGTGACCACATGTGGAACATAAATAAAAGTAATTTGAATTTTTTAATTTTTTGTAAAGTTTTCTTTTGTATAGACTTTTAATTTTGTTCTATTAATATACGTAATTGGAAAATATTTGATTAAATAATTTTATTTATTAATTTATTTATTTGTATATATTTCAAAGATTTTTATTATTATTATTATTATTATTATTATTATTTTTAATATATTGTTTAAAAAAAAAACGAATTAATGTTAACATTTGATATCAAATTGAGAAAATACCATTTTTCAAATATTTGTTAACTTTTCTTTTTTAGATTTATGAATGAATTGATAATACACAGAAAAAATTGTCCCAAATAATTTTTTAAATAAAATTATTAATTAATTTTATATTGAAATTTAATTATATTATTAATTAATGTAATTAACTTTTGTTATTGGTTTAAAACTTTTGACAAAATCGACAGCTCTTAAAAAAATATAAAGAAAAAGGAAAAAACGTGTCAAAGTTTACAAAAATCTGATTTATACGTGATTATCGGTGATTTACACGGGGTGCATATGATGCCAAGATGAAACTATATATGTACTAAGTTTCGTTTCCTTCAATCAAATTTGGTGTTTTAATATTTACTTGTATTGTATATTACTTGTATTGTATTATTTAAATATGTCTAATAATTTAATAAATAATTGCATCTAAATCGGTACTTTTTTTTTTTTTTTTGAAGAGAGATCAATAAAATTTTTGCTTAATTTTAGGCAAATATTTAATAATAATTCTAATTAATTTGATTTAAAAAATTAATTGAAATTTAAGATAAAATCAATTATTCTAGTTAATTAATATCATCATTTTGGTGAATAAAATCAAATAAAAATTTTATTAATATAAGCAATTTCGTAATTGAAGTACACTTTTATTTTTTTCTGTGTAACATTAAATATCAAATTAAGAATATACTATTTTTCAAATATTTTTAAAGTTATCTTTAGGTTTGAGAATAATTCAATAATAACATTTGATATTATTTTGAGAATGTACAGTTTTTCAAACGTTTCTTCCCAAATGATTATCAATTTGAAATCAAACTTAAAATTCAAATCTTTACATTTGAAACAACAAACAAGTCATCATATTTCGAACGTTTAACATCATGTTTGCTGGGTTCTTACGAGGTTATTGCTTGTTGTTGTTATTGTCGACGTTTTGTATATTTAACCAAGCATCAAGTTATTGACCCACATACCTCGAGACCCAAAAAAATGGACAGAAAAATTAAATTCATATTTGAAAATAAAATTAAAAAATAAAACAAGAAAAAATTTTTCAATAATGGATGATTTTTTTTTTTTTTTTTTTTTGACACTCACACGTACACTAAAGGCGTGCAAGAGTAGAAGAACTGAAAGTATACTCAAAATAAATATAAAATGAGTGAGAGAAAATGAGTGTAACTGATGTGGTATGATTTTGTTTTAACACACTCACCATACTCATAAAAACCTTTACAGTTAATTCTGGTTTTGCATTGAGTGGAAAATTTATTAGTTTTTTTTTTTATTTCAAGTAACTGTTGTACTACAAGTATTTTAGAGTACCTGTTGGTAAAACAAGTAAACATATTAGTTTTTATTGTGCAGTGTGTGAATAAGTGAATTTTTTGATAAAATTTGTATTTAGTAATGAATAATATTGACATAAAAGAAAAAATATTAAGAAGTGTGTAAAAAATTAGTGAAAAAAAATTAGTGAAAAAAAAGGTATTGTTTTTGTCTTATAAAAGATGAAAATGATAATGAATTAATGAATTTTGTTACTTGGAAAATTTGTCAAAATGTATATAAATATAATCAAAACTAGCTATCTAATTTAAGCAAACATAATGTGATGAGCATTGTTAAAAAATTAAAAAGAAAATGAACTCAATGAACCGAATCAGGCGGCCTTTTGGCATGTGTGGAGGTTTTAAAGAAATATTTAATTAAGATTGCTTCCAACTCAAATTCTTTTTAAATACGCGCAACAGTTATGGAAGGAAATATTAAGCCCATTTTGTGGGAAAAACTTACATTCTTATGATTTTTTTTTTAATAACTTTGGATATTTTGTACCAACTTTAAGTTTTTTCATGAAATAAACTTAATATCTTTATAAATTTTGGGAGTATTAAAAAAAATATTGTGTAAAACTTAGAAATAATTTTTATTGATATTTTTCTGAACCAAATCCGACAAGTCCTGTTCGAGTTATGCTTTAATATATGGTGGTGCAACCTCGTTAATTTTTCCAATAACGATTTAAAGCGAGACACCGAAACAATTTAAGAAAATTATTTATAAACTTTGTACATCATAATAACATATATCCGAATAGACAAAAATATTGCGTACCGCAGAAAAAAATTTTCTCAATCGAATTCAAAAAGTTTTCTATATAGCGCTAGAGTTAGAATGCCCAAAGTTAAAAAAAAAAAATGAATGAATAGTATATTTATGGATTGATATTTTAAATTCTTTTTTCTATATACTAAGAATTAAATCCCTATTTTATTTTGCTTTTTTTATTACTTTTTTTTTACTGAAAAGACTGAATTACTTTGTTACCAAAAATAAACATAGTTTTAAAGTATTTTTAATATTTTTTTTTTTTTAGTTCTATAAATAATATGTATTTTAAAAGCGTCTACATTTTTAGAATGAATAACATATGAATGCATTCATATTTCAATTTTAATTTATTTTTTATATACTAATGATTAAAATAGGAATATTTTTCATTATTTTTTTAAAACTTAAAAAACTGAACTAAAAACTTTAAGTTTATTTAAATCAATGAAAAAAAATTGTACTACATAAATTTGTTTTAATTTAATGAATTCATATTGTTTTAATTAAATGAATTAATAATTTTAACGTCCGCATTTTCATAATACGTATTCATACATTTTTATCAACCTACAATAAGTACTTATAGTACAAGCTTCTATATCTACTTTATTTATTTCAGCGAATAATAATAAAACAAATATGTTACTCTTATTTGCTCTTTATTTATTCACACCTAAACTACTCAAGAGAATAACAATACCAACTAATAACAAAAACACAAAAATACTCTTCAACGGGCACTCAAAGAAATTGGTGTGGTTTGTGCGAGTGTAACTGTGGAAGTGTTTAATGTGCACTAGGGTTATAACTATTTGCAGTTTTTGCGAATATCAAAATTCACAGGGCATAGCGTTAAAGAGCATGAAAAAATTATTAAGAAATGCAGTATTAAATTTTCGTTATCGTTAAAAAAAACTTTTCGCACCAAAAGCGTTGATTTATTTTTATTAAAACATGACTATATTGTCTCTTTACCGGCATAAAAAGTGATAACATCGGCACAGTGTAATTATTACAGGCTTATTCTACATATATTATTGGAGTAACAATAACAGAGTATCAATTGATTAAACATTACCTTCTCAGCCAAACCATAACATTATTGTATAACAGTTATTATACCCTACACCAACAAAGGTATTATGCGTTTATGCTGTTGTTTCTAACGCATAGAATGCAACACCCACCTTAAAGCATACGAATCGACTCAGAATCACTTTTTAAATCGTTCTAACGATTTTTTCTTCAGTTTATTTATTTTAGAAATTGTGGGATTTTTTTTTAAATCTTAAAAGTTAACAATCACCAAAAATTTCGCTAGGATATCTTAACAAACAAAGACTTTATTAGGGATAAAATATTTATGGTTTTCCAAAAAAAAAAAAAAAAAAAAAAAAAAAAAAACTTTAATTTCGATTCTGTCCCACTGTGCAGAACTTAACAAACTTCAATAAAAAACGGCTTTTTTTAATCAAAATCAAGTAAAAATTTTATATTATTTCATTTTGAAAATATAGGTGCGTAGAATGATAGTGAATGCGACCGTTCTAGGATTCCTTAATAGCATTCCTTGCAATTTTGATTATTGTATTCCCACTCTCTTCTTCTTGGCAGAGACTTCTCAGTATCAAACTAAAATACTCCAAAATTAAGAACTGGTTCAGTGGAGGCTTATATTGACGGGTCTAAATCTGCTATATGGGTTGGGGGGTGTCTATATTCCCCTTTATAGGAAAAACATTTCCTTTAAATTGTCAGATCAGATCACTGCAGCATTCTTCAAGCAGAGATCTTGGCCATAAAGTGGGCGGAGAACTGGTTAATGGTTAATATGGCCCTATTATGATGAATCTTGATCATGTGATTGCAGAGGCATCGGCTACGAATTCTGGTAGCCATCGTCATAGGGCACTGGATTGCTGATGCACATGCTAGGGGACTAGAGCCCCCTTAGAAAGGCGTTTTATAGGGAAACTCATAATAATTGCTAAATGCGAAAAATATTTATACAAAATAGTTTCAAATAATGAAATGTCCAATTCATAATGCATTAATGTAACAGGAATTATACACAAATTTAAATAGGAAATGCCAAAGTTCTTTGTAATTTAAATGTATTAAGATTGCCTATTATAGAGTGGCAAGTATGGGTGGAAAGTGAAAAAGAAACAACGAGTAATAATTGGGTTATGTTATAGACCAGACTATAGAGTAGACTATAGACCAGACTATAGACTAGACTATAGACTAGACTATAGACTAGACTATAGACTAGACTATAGACTAGACTATAGACTAGACTATAGATCTCTCTGATATTGACATCAAATCTCTTTGATATTGAAATCAGATCTCTCTGATATTGACATCAGATAGATCAATTCTTTCATACATGCTGGTTCTGGCTGGTTCGATTCGAGCGCTGCTATGGACATGTGAACTAGCAACATATGATCCCTCAGGGTTTCACAACGGTACCAAATTGGACCCAAGTGAGCCTCCTCTCCTATTGATTAGACAACTGTCCATTGAACCTAATCTAACCTTCATTTTGAAATCTATTCTCCTTTATTGTATTGCAATTCAAAATAACAGCTGGTCTCACTGAAAACCTTGAATTTTTCACACACATTTTATTTAAATTAAACATATTTTTGTTTTAACTAATTACTTCTGCGAAATAAAAATATACATTTTTATTAATATAAAAAAAAATCTCTTTCAATGCATTTTGACAATAACAAAATATATATTCAAAATTCAAATACACCTGATGATTTAAAGTATTGGCTATTATTTCATATTAATATAAATTTATTAATTTCTTAATATTTTAATTTTAATACATCAATTTTTTATTTTTTTGTTTTGATAAAATTGCATTAAATTCTAGAGAAATAAATCACATTTAAATTTGAAATCTAAGAGAAAAAAGTAGAAATATTATTAGACAAATATTTAGTTAAAAAAAAAACCTAAAAACAGTTTTCAATAAATTTGGCTTGAGGCCAAAAATAAAAATAAAATTATCGACAATAAATATATATATATATATATATATATATTTTTTTTTGTTGCTTTTTTTGTTGTTATTATTGTTGTTTTAAAGAAAATTTAGCATAGAACAAAAACAGCAGCAAATATTGGCCAAGAGCATTAAAACAAAAACAACAATAAGAAAAAAAGTGCTCTTTAAAATTTTTTTTTAACATAATTAATAAATTTCTATAATTGACAGTTTATTACGCAGTGCAACAAGAAATAATTGCATCAGTAATTCCAAAGCAAGATGAAAGCGTAACAATAGTCTAGCAAAATCCCCAAAGGATTTTTTAAAGTTAATACGAATTTAGATTTTACGGCCTCTTCAAGTTTGAATTATTCAGAGCTTTATTTTCAATATGATTGGAAATAAAAATCATTTAAATTATCTAATTAAAATGTTATACACTGGTGCATATTCCTATAAACGCATTTAAAATTTTTGTTTTCCATTGAGGAGATATAACGACACTTTTTTTTTAATGCAAAAAATATTTGTTTCTTGAGCCTTATTTTCAATATGATTGGAAATAAAAATCATTTAAATTATCTAATTAAAATGTTATACACTGGTGCATATTCCTATAAACGCATTTAAAATTTTTGTTTTCTGTTGAGGAGATATAGCGGCACTTTATTTTAATGCAAGAAATATTTGTTTCTTGCTTTTGTTGTTTTCTTAAATTTAGCAATCAGAATCAGATATTGGTGACCATTTGAATAGAATATTCCTATAAACGCAGTCGAGAAAAATTTGTCTAAAAAGTTATTGAATGTTATGCGACATGCAAGTCCCCTAAAAGGGACACTGTATCCGTAGTACAATTGTGATAAGATGATAGAGTAAAAATTTAGTTCATATATGGACTTACAGTTTCTAAAATATTGGATGAATTGAATGCCTTTGACGATAATGAGTTCGATGACGTTGCTATTTACGCAATTCCACCATGATGAGCATGAGGCAAATCTTAATCATCTCGGTTCAAAAATTATTATCTACAGAATGTGAAATAGTATATGAAGATAGTGAACGGGTGGTAGAGAAATATTTGCGCGAGTTAACTCGAGTTCAAATTATTGGCGAAAAGTTGAACCATTATATAGAATAAATGAGGAATGTACACAACTCCGACAGAATTCTTTGAACTATTTTTCTCCGAGGATATTTTAAGACATTTTGAGGAGCAAACAGACTTGTAAGCTCTCCAAAAGAATATAAATTTAGAAGTTACATTGAACGAGATGAAAGTATATTTAGGAGATATTCTCATATCTGGATATGCCAAATATCCCAATAAAAAATTGTATTGGTCAAGCAAACCTGACATTTCTAAACTGCTCTGCAATAGCATGAGAATGAAGAGATTTGAACAAATACTAAATAACTCATTTAAATGACAACCTTCAAAACGTTGATATGGATCACCTAAATGCGTCATATCTGCGACACTATGATGACATAAACCAACTTATTAAATATTCCAAAACGATATGGATATGGAGTGGGAAAAAAAAACAAAATTTATTTGCAAAAATTGTGAAAAAGGGTTTCAGCCAAAAGAATGCTTTAAAAGTTATAATACGCCTAATGTACCTACTGCGCAGTGTCCGTTATAAGGGACGGTCCATAACTCCAAAACTATAAGATTTTATAAATAAAATGTTTTTTAAAACGAACAAATCAGATCATTTTTATTAATAATTGATGAAAAGTTATTCAAGGAAAGTGACCAGGGAAATTTCGTCCACTAATGGCATAAGGTAAGTTTCAGATGATAACATCTCTGTTTACTGGAAAGGAACTTTTTTCTTACAGACCAAGAAAAAATTCAAATTTAATTTTTTCGTAATCAAGACTGTTCAACAGAGAAATTGGATGAAAAGTTAACCACTCGGAAGGAATTATTCAAGGCTTTCTTTAGAAAGGGCAGAAATACGGAGTGCGTAAATCAACAAAAATTGATCAAAAATTAACAAAATTCGAAATTCGAAACGCAATTTCGGTGAAGGCAGTGTTATGGTTTGGGCAGGCTTTTCTGTTGCAGGAAAATCAAAAATATGTTTGATGAACTGCTGGAATATGCTGTCCTCTCATTTATGGATAAAAAAAGTGAAAAATAGATGAAGATTGCATCTATCCATAACAGGATAACGCTGCAATTCATGTCTCTAATCAATCTAAATCGTGGTTTAATGAACATAGCATTTCACTATTGGATTGACCGGTTTGCAGTCCGGATTTCAATCCAATGGAGAATCTCTTGGGGTATATGGCCCGTAAAGTTTACGCAAGAAATTCACAAAATGAAACCATAATGACAATAACGGAGTTAAAACTAGAAGTTAAGCAAGCCTGGAAAGAAATTGACAGCGATTTTTTTCAAAAATTAGTCGAATCAATGCCAGACTGAATTTTTGAATTTATCCAAGACAAAGGTACATCAACACATTATTAATAATGCTAAATTGGTTCATTAGTTTAAGTGCGTATATAGGAAAATGTCAGTTTTTAATACTAAAACTATAACGAAAAAAAACCATTTAATCCATATTTTAAGTTTTTTGTTATTAATTTTTTAAATGAACTCAATAAATAATTAAAAAAAAAAAATAATTTATGGCACCATAATTATTTTTTAGTTCCATTTTTGGTAAATTGATTAAAAAAAAATTGATGTGCGTTTATAAGAATATACACCAGTGTATATCATGATTTTTTTTTTAAATTAATTTAATTTGAAATTCTTAAGAGGATAACAGTAAAATAACCACCCCTATTGTGAATAACAAGTCAAATTTTTGTACCCATGAAACTTTTATTGCCCTCGAAGGGAAAATTGCTATCGTGAATCTCCCGTGAATAAATTTTCCCGCTATCAGTTCTGAGTGAATGTAAAAAAGGAAATAAAAAAAGAAGTTAAAAAACAAAGCATAATATTTAGTATTGGAATGATAATTTGATTGCAACGTTAGTTTCTTGCACTATTTAACTTTTATGTAGTAAAACAATTCGGCTTCTTTTTGGAAACCCAAATTAAAGTGTACAAAATGTTTAACATTTTAACAATAATTTTATTGCAAGAGGAAGAAATTAAGCACCAGCGAATTGTCCGTCGTGGTTTGAGGAACGGATCCGACCCTTTGGAGTTAGCCAATAAAACAAAAAAAACTTTTAAATTAATTCTCTGTATTAGATTTATCCACGACCTTCGAAAGCTTCACAAATTCGCGGTCATTTTGTTGATCAGTTTGTGCCTCATTAAAGAATCGTGCCCTTAAAATAAATATGTTCTGTTCTGTTCCCCAGCAAAAAAAAAAAAAAAAAAAAAAAAAAACTCGCGGGAAAAAAATCATTCACGATAAGGGGAATTATATTTTAGCATGAAATTATTCATGGGACATTTTTTCACGTTTGCAAATTAAAGGAAAGGAAAACATTTCGAAAGAAAAACTATTCATGATAGGGGCGTTTAAGTTTTTTTTTATTATTATTATTAATTTTTTAAATTAGTTCAAGAAATAATTTAAAAAATTAATTTGTAGCACATAAATTATTTTTTAACACCATTTTTGATAAATTGATTAAAAGAATTGATATGCGTTTATAGAAATATGCACCAGTGTATTGTGTTTTTGTTGCTTTACAGACTACTAGCATTATTGTACTAGATTTTTGTTGGATGCCACTCCATTTTTACAACTACAACCGATTAAAATGAAACATGGCACATATGTATATCCACTTTTTTAAAGAAAGGCTTGGTTTGCTTCTTAGTAATCAAATTTCAAATTTCGTAAAAATTTTGATAACAGTGGTAAAAAAAAAAAAATAATATCACAGTATAATAAAATTGAACGATTAAAATGTATATACAATTTTATGTGAATCGCCTAAAAAGTAGCAAAGTTGATTTTTACTGAAAGTCTTCTAAAAACTGGGCGTGGCATCCAACTTATATTTTAGACCATAATTTTCTCCAAAAAATATTTGATATATGTGCTAAATTTTATTTGAACTTACAAAAAAAAAATAATAATAATAATAATTGTTTACAAAAAGTGGGCGTGGCATTTTTATTAGTTTTATATCCTATATTTCTTTTCGGAGGAAGCAAAATGTTAGCTAAGTCGGCTGAATACTGTGGCTACTTATATATTGCATACAATCTTGTTAAGAAAAGTGGGCGTAAGAGGGGAGGGGCATTTAATAAAAATCTTCAATAATAATAAACATTATAATGTATAAGAGAATATATAAGAAAATAATAAATACATTTAAATAAAAAAAAAGTGCTCAAAAATATCCGAAGTTTATGAGTCCATAAAATCAAAATTCGAAATAATTTTGAAAAACCGTTTAAAGAGATTTAATTAATCTAATGGTATACTTTCGCGTGGGAATCTTTAAGGCAACACTTGATGACCCAAAGTTTGTCGCATAGTGTTACTAAGGCCAAAAAAAAAAAAAAAAAAAAAAATTGTTTTTTTTTTTTTTGAAAAAAATTTTAAAAATGTTTTTGTTTAAAGAGATTGTTAGAGTGGGTGAGAGCACAATTTTGTTTGTGTTTATAAAAGCTAATTTAAAAGTGACGCAAGCTTTGATAGTTGCTAGTGTTATGATGACATTTTAGACTTTTAGACTGTATTTTTTTTTTCTTATACTTTTTTTTTTGTTTTTGGTTAGAGGCGATGACAAATTTTAAAAATATTGTTTAAAATTAAAAGAAAGTATTAAAACAAATGATATTTTTGATGTTTAAATTAAATGAAAAATTTTGCAAAAATAAAAAAAGAATTTATAGAATTCTTTAAATTAAAAATAACAATTTTTAATTTTTTTCTTAAAAAAAAAAAAAAAAATTGAATGATTTATTTTTATTATAATTAGCAAACTTTTTATTTTTCATTATTAGAGATTTTTATAGCCTAAAATAAAATAAAATAAAAAAAAAGTATGAAATAATTTCATCTTTTTCATTTTAATTCCCTTTGTCTAGACAAGAGAACATACCTAGCTTAGAAATAGGAGAGTATTTAAACTCTTTAGCTCCAAAACTTAAATTTCCTTCAGTTTGGACTCCAAGCAGGTCAGGTGCTGGTAAACTGTTACAGTTTTAAAACAACAGCTATTATGTAAACCAACCATGACTTTTTCTGTCTCTCTTATTAGAAGTTTTTGGAATGTCGCTTAAAGTGTGCGTTCGAATAAAATAGAACACACAAATATTGATATAAAAGTTGAATGAAATAACCCAGCAAAAACTTTTTGGTTTTCGGTAATAACAACTACTTATTAAAGTAGTTTCTTGGTAATGAGGCGTCATTATTATTTGCCTACTCTGTATTACATTAATAAGTATTCAATACTATAATAGGGCAGTAATACTGCAATCACGTGGATAAGTTGGCTAGAGCGCGGGATTAACAACCAGAAGGTTGTTGGTTCAACCCCATTCTGAAGCTGTTAGTTTTTTATAACAAAATGGCTAAAAAGATATTTTAAATTAAATAGAGTTTTTGTCGATTAGAATGCTATGTGCGAGATGGTGTACTGAGTAAGACGTTAGTCATTAAAAACGTATGGTTAGTGTGTGTTCAAGTTCGAGTCTCGCTGACGGCAAAATTTTTTTGTTTTTTTTTTTTTTTTTTATTTTTGTTTTCGTTTAGGTACATATTTTTGAGTACCCCTAGAGTCAAAAAAATAACTATATGAATTTGTGGACAACTCGAAGAAAAATAACTAGTTATTCAGTAGTTTATTTTTGTTTCCAATTACACCTGCTAGATTACGGGGAAAACAAAGTTTTTGCTGGGAAGTTACAATTATGAATGAAATAATATATTTTAAGGTTCTTTTCTATAGATTTATTAAATTAATAATTATATGATTTTTTTTTGAAACACCCTCCATTATTAATTCGATTGTACATTACGTAACTGTTTTTGAGCCAGCTGTCCACTTGTATTTAAAATTTGTCTATTGTTTGGGCGCAGACTAATTTTCCTTAATTCCCTTTTGAAAAAGACCAATATCTTTCAATTGGCCGCAGTTCTGGGATACTCCTTATGATAAATATCCGAGTTTATTGTGTCCGTTCTTACATACTTTCACTTCTTTCAACACAGCTGCATATAGTTTGCCAAACAAGCAACCTTTACGGGGAATTTTGATTGTTTTTGGGTACGGTACTCTTCTGAAACATTCCCTCTAACATCTGCTACATAAAACTTTTGCACAACATTCGAAATAAAAAAAAAAAAATAGGAGCTTTAGCCTCTTTTCAGCTATCTGATATTTTTGCATTTTAAATTTTTTAAGTCCAATATTGGCTTTAACTTTGCACACACAACGTTCAGAGCATTTGAAATTTCTTAAGAACTGCTCCACTTTTTTAGCTTTGTGTTAGCTTCGTGATCTTTCATTTTATAAATTTTTTTCTGTTCCAGGTTTCCGATCAAGATCACTTACCACTCTAGAAACTAATTGTGCGCTGACACGTAACTTTTTTCCAATGAATTTAAATAATTTAACAAATTTTTTTATATCTTGCCCTTTGACTCCATTGTGAAGTAAGCACACAAAATATTTTGAAAATTAATATCGTTATAAAATCTGGAGTATTTTTCAAAGATATATTTTGATCACAAAAAGAAATAAAGTTATCAGCGGACAAAGTTATAAACAAAAATTTGTATTACATTTTATTCGAAAGCACACTTTACTTAACAATCTTTTAAGTTTTGCTATTAAAAAACTTAGACATTTTGGATTCGAGGAACTCTGCACATCGCGATCAATTCAACCTGGTATTTATGATCAGTAAGTTGTTGACAAAGTCTCTCCGACGAAGTACTTCTGTTACCCTGGGAGTTATTAGAAGAATATTTTCTATAACATAGATTTCATGGGGGTATTGACAGTTTAAGTCTCTTAACAAAGCAGAGGAATATAAAGCTACCCGTCGCCCTTAATTCAGAGAACAAAGGCTGCCACACTCCAGGATGTATATAAAATGCGGACAAAGACCACCAGTAGTCAGGTAATATTGCTTGTCACCAATAAAGGACATACACTTTGTAAATGTAATTAATGGCAGTCTCTTCCCTGCGGGAAATTGGTGGAAATTGCAGTAATGAACCGGACATTAAAATGTTCCAAACCTAATTCTGGGTTAAAAACTTCGTTTTCCCGTTATAATCTTCCAGAGATTTCTAATTTTCTAATTGATATCCCCCTGAGATCTTCCAAATATGGTACGAGGGCGAGCTTTTTCTTGGTTTGATTGACGGTTTTTTTTTTCGCAAAAGATAATGTTTAATGAGCACTCGAAACTCACTTTTTTCCATTTTTAGAAAAATACACGAGGTTGTATGTTTTGAACAGCTGTTAAACGCAAAGTAAATGACGACACTTGCTCAAAATTTGACAGTAGTATATTAACAGGTGGTACTTGATGGGAATAGTGTTGCATTTCATATGACTACGAAAAATCACGGACTTATTGATCCGCCCTCGTACTTTACAACTTTTAAGATTTTCGTTCCAAATAACATTAACATAACTGGAACAGGAAAAAATAAAAGACCACCAATAACGAAGAAAAAGCCAAAAAAGGGGAGCAGTCCTTAAAAAGTACCCGAAGTGGCTAGATGTCCCAAATTTGCTGTACGCTATGTGTGCAATGTTAAGGTCAATATTGTACTTAAAAAATTTAAAATGCAAAAAGTACCAGAGAGGAACGCAAAAAAGTATGATGAAGCTAAAAAGAGAGCAAAGCTCTAAAAAAAAAAAAAATGATCAACAGTTCCAAAAAAGTTTCCTGTTTGACAAGCTATACAAAAGCCAGATGGACATTGTTGAGCGTTTAAATTACAAAGAATGTGAGGAAATTGTGGTCTATTACAGTCGTTTAATACTAGAGAGTAGGATTTTGAACCCAGCAACTTTTCTGAAGTATTTGTAATGTTAAATTGACTCAATAAGTAATTATGAATCTAATGGATTCTTTAAGCGGAGGTCCAACCATTTTTCTTCAAAAGAAAGCATATTTAAAAGGATTATTACAGTTAGGAAAATAACTGTTTTGTAACATATTTTTAATTTGATTTCATTTATAGATTTTTTTTATTAGAAAATAATTTTCAATTGAAAAACTCTCTTCCTATTCAATAACAAGTACAGCAGTACTCTTTCAATATTGATGTATTTTCATTTACTTTCTCTTTTTATTTTTATGGATTTCAAATCATATTTTTGGAAAAATTCGTTATATCGAGCACTGAAATATATGAATTATTCGTAATATAAGATTATGGAAAAAATTTGGACGAATTCGTGATTTAATTCGTTAAACTAAGTATTCATTAAACCGGGAAACAACTGTATATAGTTAGGCAACGTTAGGAAACACAATATCAATCAAATCAATGTATGTTAGTGATAATATTTTGATATAAATTTTCCTTTTTTCCCCACTATAATCTCAGATAAATACCAAAAATTAATTGCATTTCATGTTAAGAAAAAATTCCAATTAATATTAAAAATATTACTCTAATTCTTACACAATTTTTTAATTGTTTAATTATTTAATATATTATTTAATAACTTTTAGAATTTCATTATTAATTTGTGTGATAAAAAAAATTATAATTTTTTTTTTATTAAAATTAAGGAAATTGCATGTCAAAAGTCTTTTATATATTTATAAAAAAAAAAAAAAAGAAAAACAAAATAAAAAAAAGAAAAACAAAATAAAAAACAACAAATAAAATAAACATTACTAGAAATGTAAATGTAATTTTTGAAGCAAAAACACATGTTTTACGTTTTTCATTCAATAAACAGAATTTATTAACCAAGCCCTTACTCGAACTCTCCCGCTCACACTCTTTAAGTTTGCTTTTTTCCACACTAAAACTCTTAAGAAAATTTTATTAGTTGGTAAAAAAAAAAAAAAATTAAAGAAATGAGCAGAGTATGATCAAAGAGAATTTTATTAAAGAGATTAAGAGTAATATTAAAAAAAAATAAATGATAAAACACAATAGAAATTTAGACATTTGTTTGAAGAAAAAAAAAAAAACGACCACACGGACTTATTTAATTATAAATTTAAAGCAATCAATTATAGTGAAAAATTTATTTATTTTAAAAAAGGGGAAAGAAAAATACCTTCTTCACTAATGGAACCGCGATTAACAAGCATGTTGTGGTGTTGTATATTTGAGTCTAATTAAAGTCCATGTAAAAACTTTTAAGAGATTTATAACAGACAGAAAAACAAATATTTAAAGATTTTCTTTGTATTTTTTTTTCTTTTTATAAAAATTCTATGATTTGTTTCACATTTATAATTACAAAATCATTTTTTTTTTAATTTCATTTAAAGAATTATAAATTTTTTCTTATATTTTCTTTTTTAAGAATTTGTTTTAATTTTTTTCCTTTTTTTTAATTTTATAAAACTTATCTAAAGCAAACCGCTCAAATATGTGAGTTATAAAACACTTTTAATTGCACTTCTAACAATATTTTATTATTTTTCTACTTTTTTTCTATTTTACTTTTTAATTGTATAATTTTTAATTTTTAACAAAAAGTGAAATTCTTTTTTTAATAATAAATTTTCCTAAAATTTTTTTTTAACAAAAAATATACTAAATGAAAAACATCGAGCGAAAAAAAAAAATAGACGCGGTACTTTTTTAAACTGCACGTCGTTCACAATTAAAACTGAATATTTTTCAAAGAAATTAGAAAAAAACCAATAGCAGACAGATGAGTACCAAAAAAAAAAAAACATATATATAAAAATAAAATAGTAGAAAAAAAAATATAAAAGAGCAAAAAATATATAAACAGTAGCTGCCATAAAAACAACAAAAAAAAATAGCATTAAAAAATACACTAATGAAACAAAGCAAATATTCAAAACAAAAACGCAAATCACACAAAAACAATTTGTTTTTGTTGTTCTTCTTTTTGTGTATTTGCTCAGAGTTGAAAACCATTGCATGGATACATTCATTCGAGAGAAAGAATGTGCTCAATTCAAGGGGATTTTTCGAAATAAGCGTTTTTCTTTATTTGAGTGAATTTTTGGAAAATATAAGTTTAAAAATTCATTTAAATGCTTTAAAGATTTATATTTTAAATAAAAAAAAAAAAAAAGAATCTCAAGCACATAAATAAAAAAAAATCATGTCTTCCAATAAGAGCGGCTCGATGTTGAGAATCTCTGTGGCCAGGTTATTTTGCCGGCGTCTGTCAAATCTATTTTTTATTATTCAATTATTAATGTCAAATGATTATATTGAATAAGACGTCCAAATGATATAACTTCAAAATTAGTATTTTCAGGAGGCCCTCCCACAAATTAGTCAACAACAGTATGTAAAAAAAAAAAAAAAAAAACATCGCTGCTGTTCTTGAAGGTGTACAGACCCTAGAGGCAAGAGGACTACAAAATCTTCGGTGGTGGGTACCTAGGTCCTAGGTCTAACACTTTATATAAAGTGAACTAATTACTTTAAATGGCGTCTTCATTGGAGGGGATTAATTAATATCGTTTAAGTACTATTGGTAACAGAGATTAGTCTAAATGAACATGTTCAATATTCAACTTGGTGAAAGAGGAGGCGTCAATTAGTACCCAACTGGCACATGGTAAACGAGAAGGGTCAAGTCCTATTGCTACAATTGACATCGATTTCTCGCAGGTGAAAGAACTCAATCTCTCCATTCGTCGCAGTATACAAGCGAAATTTTTAGATCGGGACTTGAGCCAATAACCTCTAAAGTTAATGATCATCATCGAAACGTTTGGAAGATAATCGCAATTTTGTCATAATCTTTAGTCGTATTTTTTTTCCAGTTTAACATGTACAATGGACACTTTGCTTAAACGATTTGAAGGTAATATTTATCTATCGTGCGATTTATCCACTAAACTTTTCTGTTGGGGTTTTCTGAAATTATAGGTCTATGACCTAAAAATTAGCATAACCGGGATCATCGCTGAAATTTTTCCCTATCTATAAAACATTATGAAAAATTAAGACGAATTAAAAATATACCACTGAAAAATGCACCTTATTAATTTAGCATTATTTTTTAGCATTGTTAAATAAATTTTAGATGAATAATTTTTTCACATCTGGTCACACTGTTGATCGCACATTCTGTCCT